>JAYKQN010000045.1:205000-615000 GCA_036785175.1 Eupleurogrammus muticus
GCTGCCAAATATTCACAGTTCATGAGCTGGAATCAGAACTTTTGCATTTTTCTCTTCTTAAAAAACAGCTAAAAATGGTCTATTGATCATTTATACAATCACAGATTAAAGTTCTATTAATCAGTTCTAGTTGTCCAGTGTCCACTGTCTTCATGATGTGTCTTCACTGTGTCCATGCCATGTCCTCAGTGTCCTGGTGTACCTCAGAGCATCCTGGTTGTTCAGTGTCTCCTTAGAGCGTCTCATAGAGTCCTGTGTGTCCTCAGTCTGTCTCAGAGTGTCTCAGTTTATCTCAGTTTGTCTCAGTTTATAAAGTGTTTCATAGTGTCTCAGTGTGTCTCAGTGTGTCTCAGTGTCCCTCAGTGTCCCTCAGTGTGTCTCAGTGTCCCTCAGTGTGTCTCAGTGTGTCTCAGTGTGTCTCAGTGTCCCTCAGTGTCCCTCAGTGTGTCTCAGTGTCCCTCAGTGTGTCTCAGTGTGTCTCAGTGTGTCTCATTGTGTCTCAGTGTCCCTCAGTGTCCCTCAGTGTGTCTCAGTGTCCCTCAGTGTGTCTCAGTGTGTCTCAGTGTCCCTCAGTGTCCCGGCACTCACCATGATGATGGAGTTGGTGACGGACGGGTTGTGGACGGACCAGGCAGCCATGAGACAGGCCATGTCCCTGTGACTCTGCCCTCCTCACTCATCTGATCCCTGGATCAAACACAGCGGCTCCCCCACGTGACCCCGCCCCTTTATGGAGCGGCCCCGCCCACTCCGCGTATGACTCCACCCACCCAACAACAGGCCCCGCCCATATCTCTAATTTTGGCCTGTTGCAGTTTACCTGAGTCACCTCAGAACACTGTCTCTATATATATATATATATATATATATATATATATATATATATATATATATATATATAGTCAACAAACTAATGACTATTCATAAGTTATTAATTTATTGATTATTGAAATGATTCATCGATTAGTTATTTGGTTCATAAAACATGTTCATGATCACTGAACTCCAGTTGGCACATACTCTCACTTTTAGTGACAGGACAGCGTCGTCCTGCACAAACACACACACACACACACACACACACACAAACACACACACACACACACACACACACACACACATATATCAGGACACCACTAGGTGGACAGAATAGTGTGAATACTAATGGGAAAAAAATCAAACATTAAGCAGGCAGATTTTATATGCTGAGATGCAGATTTTCATCCAGTCCACTTGCTGGTGAATGATATTATATAAGCACACACACACACACACACATATATATATATATATATATATATATGCATGTGCATGCTGTTTGTGTTGCGCTGCCTCCTGCTGCTACAAACAATAATCACAGCTTCATAAACACAACAGTCAAATGTAAAACTTTACAAGTTGAGTCTTGCTCATTAAATCATCTGTTAAAATAAAGGCCAGAGTCATTTATAAACACAAAAACCTTCCAAGTCAGAGAAAAACTAAAACATCCTCAGTAAAATGTCCATTGTGCTACAGGACATAAAGTCTGATCCTTTACCTCAGGATTAGGGTGAATTTACCAGATGATTTAGGACAAATAATAGGGTGATGATGTGTTTAAACTCCCGTTAACTGCACTTTAAATCCTCTTTGTGAAGTCTGACGACTTTATTTAAATAATTACTGCACTAACCGCTTTTGTGGATTTCTGGACATACGAGTGAAATATGCTGATTCGTGAACATTAATAAAACGATTGAATTCACTCATCCATGCAGACGTTTGGTAACAACATCCATCTTTAATATTTCCACAAACACAAACCGTACAGAGAAAAAACACCAACATCCAAAGTAAAAGGTGTGGTCGACGTTCGCCAGCATCCGCTCACGCTGGAAAACCCTGATGGACCAAACCCCCAGTAAAACAAGCCGAGGACGTGTGAATTAACAGCTTTTAATTCCTGCGTCTTTAATACTTTAAACCGTCAAAACACTTTTTCCACATCCAAACTGGATGCTGCTATTTTCATATTTTGTAAATGAAGATTCAGGATGAGGAACTGTTTTAATAAGTTCTAAGTCTGAGGCTAAAAAACTGGAATGAAAGCGTTTCCTTTTCCTTCTGATGAAACTCAGGTTCAGCATCTCGTGATTAGTTCACATCAGAGGAACGTTGTAACCAGCGCTGCAACAGTTATAACTATAATGGATTTGAGTCTTTTTAAAGAAGAAAACGTATTTTCTATAATAGCAAACTGATGATCTTTGGGATCTTAACAGTAAAAATATTTGTTATCAAGCAGAATTCTTAATAATTTTGCTTAGGGGTCCAAAAAAAAAAGAAAACAAAAAAAAGGCACTTTCCTCAGAGAAATGAGAAAAAGTCCTAAAGTTTCATCACGTGTTCAGAGAAGGTTTGAGTCTCGATGTTGAAATAAGATTCAACAACTAATTATCTGGTTTTAACTTGGCTGAAAAAGTCTTTGAATAAATTTTGCTGCTTCAGAATATTCTTTTAAAGTGAAGTCAGATAAATTGAAGTTTGTAGGAATAAAGTCCTCAAACGTCTCGTTGTCGCAGCTTTATTGGATCGACCTGCTCTAATTACTCTTGTTTTGTGCAGTTTTCCCTTTTTTGGCAGCTTTCACCTCTTTTCAAGCTTTTTTTTTTGCAAACTGAAAAGACTAAAGAATCAACAAGGACTCGAGCGGCGGCGACGTTGTGACATCACTTGGTTTTCTTGTCCGCGGCGAGCGAGTCGTGAAGCTCAGACACGCATTTCTCGAAGTGATCCATCGCCAGCGTCCCGTTCTCGTCGAAGAACGCCGACACAGACTTGGTGAACTCGGCGTCTCGCCACGTCTTAGAAACACCGTCGCAGAATGAAACACGAAGGGTGTACTGGTCGTCAAACCTGGAGGAAGAGGAGGAAGAGGAAGAGGTTCAACATCATCATCATCATCAACACAGTCAACATACTAAAAAAATGAAATTACTAAATCTGTTTAGAGGTGAATGTATATATACACACACACACACACACACACACATATATATATATATATACATATACACGTGTATGTATGTGGATATACATGCGTGTCTCTGACCTTTTGAGGGAGGAGGACAGCTGCCAGACCTGGTCTGGGTCCATCCCAGCCGGGTCCTTCTGCAGAGCCACCAGGAAGATGTTCTTCTCTCGGTAGGAGGTGTAGAGGGTGAGGATGCCCATCATGATGAAGTACGTGATGAAGAGCAGTCAAGGAGCACAGTGCTGGCTCAGACGTCACTAAACTGCTCCACGGTTTATGTCTGGAGCACGGATTTGTTCTCCATTTCAAAGTTTCACATACATCAACAACAAGTGTGTTTTTATTATTATTTTCAAAATGGAAAAATGCTGAATAAATGTTTTGTGGAACTAAAAAAATGAATTGAATAATGGTGGTTTCAATATTGACAAAAAAATCATGCTATGTTTCTTTCTTCCAAACTAACGGAGTAGCCCATGTTTGCTGAGGGGCGACGTCTCTTTGTTTTCAGACACACTTCCTGTTGAAGGATATGAGATGACGCAGCAGGCCAGCACCGGTCTGGACTCGGGGAAGGGGTGCAGGTAGTCCCAGACTAGAGCCAGCATGGCGAACAGGCAGGACACGGTGCACACCAGCAGCCGGCCGTCCACCAGCTGGAAGTTCTCCACGTAGCAGTACTTCTCCAAGACCACCTGCAGGGGGCGACAGCAGGTCAGAGAGAATAAAACAGTAAAAATACACCCAAACACAAAACAATAAAGAGGAAAATACACTAAAACATACTGAAACACATCAATACAGACTAAAAATACACCTAAAACACACACCTGAAAACTCAACAAAAAACACACATACACACCAAAAAAAAACAACCTTAAAACACATCCAACCAAAAACATTAAACACACCTAAAAATACACCAAAAACAATAAAATACAAATAAAAAAGACACAAAAAACATCTAAAAATATACCAAAAAAAAACACTGGTTGCGGTTCTCAAACTGGGTCCAGGGACCCCCAGGGGTCCTTGAGGTGGTTCCAGGGGGTCCCCAGCAAAAGACTAATTAATTTTAATTAAAATCTATCCTTAAGTAACAATCACGTTTTTATCATGTGTTTAATACACTTTCTTCAATCCATCCATGCATGGAGTCACTACAGCTGCTCAAAAGTTTTATTTTTAACACTTACACAAAAAGACCCTGACTGAACTCATCATAATTGACAAATTAACTAAAAATAAAACTCTTATCCATTCTTCTCTGGTTCTCAACATGAAGGATTAAGAACCGCAGCTGTGGAGGATAAAAACCTTCTTGGCGGCGTCGTCCAGCGAGTTCTTCACCGCCGCTCCGTCCCACTTATCGATCTTCACCGGCTTCTCGTCGATTCGCCACTGAAACACAAACACAAGCGGGAAAAATCACTGCAGGAAACTCAACAGGTCCCACAGGAGGGAACAGATTCACCAGAGAATCAGAAAGATTACTGGAACATTTCTGGGGAAAAGGCTGCATGCAACTTATTAAAGTGTGTGGTAACATGTTTACAGCGAATCCACAGCTGGAGCACGTTTTATTTATTTCTTTAGGGATTATCCTTCAGTTCAGAGTTTGCTGAAAATACAGTTACAGCAATTATTAGTGAGAAACGAATAACGGATCCTAGTCTAAGTCAGACTTCAGGAACTGAAGCAGCCGCTTAGCTCAAGTGAAAAAAAGCGTTTTACCTAATTTACATAATTTCATCATCAGTAAGATGGAATCAAAATGTGCACTTTTCAAAGATAGAGCCAAGTTGTTGTGCTGGATGTTTATAGCGTATTATTAATACATTCGGAAGAGCTTAAGCTGAGAAAGGCTTTAACACAATTAAAAAATAGAGCAATGTGGCCACAAACGGCAGCAGAGACCAGAAGGTTAAACACAGATGCAAAAAAAAAAAAAAAACTCCATTAAACTGCAATTCAATCAAACAGAAATATACTGTTTTACATATTTAATTATATTGCTTTACATTATTAAAGTACAACAATGAACTGAGTAGCAAAAAACAGGTAAACACTCTTGATTAAACTATGAAGGCTGATATTAAAACCTTTACATATTATGATGATAGTAATAATAATAATGTTAAATTCTCTGTTCTGTGCAGCAGCTGCGACAGATTAAAAACTTTTCATTTCCGCCTCTTTGAAAAACAGGAACTTTTTAAATTCATCGTGGTAACCATGGAAACAACGATGACGTAGCCAGAACGCTCTATTTTGACGTAGCGTCCGTTAACTTCCTGATAAATAACGACGTCACTGCAGAACTTTAACGTTAACAAGCTTAACATCCGGTTATTTGCGAGGTTTCATGTGCAAATCAAGGACATTTTCTTCCAGCACTCCAACTGCATTATCAATTTATTTAATTAATTATTACATTTAATAAAAGAATAGAAGCAATAGCAGGAAATGCGTAGTTTTCTGAAATCTTTCTTCATATACTTTTTCAGAAGTGAACATTATTAGGCTGCATCTTTGCCCACAAGTGCTAATATTGTGTGATACGTTTTAAATGATTAAATATAATTGTTCAATTAATCCTGGCAGCCAACGTTAGCTTAGCGGCTAAGAGCTACTGCGATGCACAGTTGCACACAAACCACGTGACCGGAAAATAGCGCTCATGTTTCATATGTTTCGCCTTCAACTGTAAACAATAAATGAATCCTTAAAAAGTCTTTAACTTCACAGCCGTGTACAGGCGTTGAAGCGCTTTAACGGACTCTTACTTTCTCCAGGAGTCCACTCTTCCCATTCTTCGCGGCCGCCATCTTCTCCTCACGGCGCCCGTGACCTGGCCGCTTCTGATTGGCTCTCGCGTTAGGTTTTGAACAGCGAGGGGAAGGGGAAGAGAAGGGGGGCACGTGGTGACGCGTAAGGCGTGTGACGTCACCGCGTTCCTAAGGCAGCAGCTGCGTGCGCGCGACGGATCAGGAAAATTATTTTAAGGGTAATTCCTGTTTATATTATATATTAAAATATTTAATATTTAGTTTTCAGCTTTATATTAATTCTAATCATATTTAACATTTTTTAAAATAATTTTATAATTTTTTAAAATATTTATTTAGTGAAAAATGAGAACAGGGAGAAAAAAGCTTGTTGCATGTAATAGTGACTTTCTATTTAAATATGTTCATTAAAAAGATTGTGTTTTTCATTATTTTGAGTCTAAATGATCAATGGGGACAAAAAATTATTTGGATTTGGAAGAAAATTAGAATTTAATTTAAAAGGAAAAGTATTTTAGAAACAGGAAGGTAACTCACATTTTATATGCAAAATATGGACAGATTTTGGTGATTTCTCATCATTCGTAATGTAACAAAAAACAAGACAAAAACATTAATGACAAAAAAATTCTGAATACAATTAAGTAAATTCAAAATTAAATTAAAAAAAATAATTACAAAAAAAACAACGGAAAATAAGGCACAGCTCCCAGAAACTGAACTTCATCAGGTTCATTTGCTGTTTATCCTGAAGACGGCCTTAAACATTAATTATTAATACATGTTCTCCTTAGTGTAGAAGAGTGTGTGTGTGGGAGATTAAACTTTGATCACATGTACAAATAAAGATGATGATTAATGATTAAATGATGGTTTTCACAGTGTTCACATTTTTACTAAGAAAGTATTTATACAAGCAGCAGTGGAACCAAGTACATTTATCCATTCCTTTAAGGTTACACCATTTGACCTTTCAAAAATTATTTAAAAAAAAAAAAGTTTAAATTACAAGATAGAAATACTTGATTAAATGTACTTAATATGTCTCTATATACACATACATATATAAATCAATCAGATATAAAACAGTTCAATCAGATTGATCTTCTGTTGATCAGAACACTCAAACTTATTGTTTACATGCTACCGAGCGCTTTGGTTTATTTTTCCTCATTAGATTCTTATTCTTTATTAAATTATCTGCAAATTTTCTGCTAATGTTTCAGATTTTAGGGTATATTTAAAGGCCCTGGGAGATTAACAAAAAAAACTGTTTTTAATGTGTATTTTCTGTGTTAATTCTTCATGCAAAACTTGTTATAACATACAGGTGCATCTCAAACAATTAGAATATCATGATAAGTTTGGGGTTGTCATTATCTGTAATGATTCTATAGAATATAAAATGATCAATATTTTTGTAATTCCTTAAATATAAAACCATATAAAATCCTTTAGAGCTGCGATTAGTGGATTAAATGATTAGCTGCCAAACTATTGATATTCAAATAGATTTGAGTCAACTAATCGTTTGACTAAACGCTGCAGCTCTGCTCATAATAGTTTAGAAAGTTCAAATTTAAAGTCAATGATAATCTGTTTTATATAGATAAAAGATCAATAATTAAACAATTTTAGTTCCAGTTAAAAATTGAGATATATAATTATTTGTTTTATATCAAACTGGCCGATTATAAATTATCTTTGGGTTGTGGACTGTTTAGATTGAATCTTCAGCCAACAACTAATCGATTACTCGCTTCAGTAATCAATAGATTATCAGATGGGTCGTTAGAAGCAGGTTTATCCGTGTAGGCGTGACGTTGCCGTGTTGTTGACCAACATGTGAACAGAAGACAGGACACGTGTTCAGTCGTCTCGTGTTTTTTTTTTCAACATCCACACGTTTCCTCTCGTACAAAACTACTGAAGTATAAACTGGAACAGACAGTCGCAGGTCATTTGGCACTCAGCACCCCCCCACCCCCCACCCCCCATGACCCCCCATGACCCCTGACCCCCAACACTCTGCTGCTGCTCTGCATCGGCTGAAGGACGAAAGCTTTAGTCCCAACTTTAGAAAATGTGCATATCCGTGTCGTAGAAAGTAAAGCTAGTCGGTAAGAAAAAGAGGCTTCAGCTTCAGGAAAAAATAAAAAAACGCCACAATTCATCAAGTTTAAGACAGCGGGAAGGAGGAAACAGGTTGGGAATAACACGGAAAACAGGAATGTGAGGAGGATCTGCAGCGAAGCCACGTTCACATTATGGCAGAAAAAGAACAGAAAACACTGCTCTGATGAAGAAACGTTTAACTTCAGGAAACGGAAACTGAAACGTTGCATTCACCTTTTCAGAGTTATCACAACTTCCAATTCATTTAGTCTTTAAGTTAACACTCACTGACATGACTTTAAGTTGCAGAATTTAAGTCACTCCAACTAACCTTTTCCACAAATTTGAGAGAAATTCAAGAGCACAACTGATAAAAAATCTCCAGTAGATTCTAGATTTTTCATTTTTACCATAATTTTAATATATTAGCTGGAAAACCTTAAATTTGATGTAACATCCGACATTAGAACATCAACTTATATACGATTTGAACGTAAATTAATAAACTCAATCAATTTCATCAAGGATTAATTTTTCTTTACAGGTGTTGCTGTGACTTTTTATTTCATTTAACAAGTCCTGAAAGATCAAACTTTGTTAGTTTCACATGCACAAGATAGTTTATAAAAGGAAATGTGTAACATTCAACTCTTTATTAATAAACTATGACCATGTAAAAGCACAGTTTATTTATGTTTGTGTGTTTATTACTCTCTGTAACACTTAAACTCATTAATGAAATTATTTATTCCTCACATCTGTAATAGTAATTCATTATAATAAAATGTCTAGTTCTGTTTGTTTCATCGTCAGTCATTTTTTTCCTGTTATATAAATTTTAGTTAATAAAAAAGTTTAATCTTTCAGGATATTGCCAGATATTAACACTTGTATAAGTTTATAAGTCAAAGATTCTACTGCACAAACACAGATTCTACAAATAACATAATAATTAAATATTTTATATCAGTATTAATTACTGATTCTCATATGTTAAAAGACGTCTTTTCGTCTTATCTGATGTTTTTCAGTTTCTAAATGATTAATGGAGAAAATAATGACCAGTTTCTGCCCTAAAAGTGTTTAAATAATAATGATATAAACCTCGTTTTGGATCAGACTTAAAACTGTTAAAAATCAGTTTCATTAAACACTGAATTTTTTTTCTTTCGACAGTTTTTCCATCAGGTGAAATCCAAAGTTTCTGTTTGTGTTTCTGTGATAACATGAAAACGACTTCTCAGATCAATCGTGATTTTCTTGTTTTAGAGTCGAACTGGTGAAAAAAAGAAGAAAAAAGACAACATGAGCCGTTTGAAAAAGACGCCATTTCCTTCCTGACGGCTGAAATCTTCATTACAAAAAAGGAAGAAAAGGTAAACCGTCCGATCATGTGACTCCTGGAGTGGCGAGGTGGGCGGAGCCTCCTGACGCTCGGCGGTCCTTCTACGTCCGCTCGAATCTCGTGGAAGATCGTTGATGTGCAGAAGTTTATTAATTTATCAGGAGAATTTGGTTCTTCGGCTGCTGGAGAACAAAGAGTCAATACTGAATAAATTAAAAATGTTCTGATGAACCAACAATTTCAGAAGCCTGGACTCATAGTAGCTTTGAGTTAGCATGCTAATGCTAGCAAGCTATCTATGGTTAAGTGTTTTATTACAATGTGTAATGCTAGCAGGCTAACGTTAGCAGGCTAATTTCTTTCTGAAATGAGTAAAACATTCAGACCTTCAACTTCAGAACTTTGCATAAACGAACGTCTTGCCGCTGACTCCTCGCTAGCGTTTTTTGTTGATTCGTCGAGACCTTCGCAGCCCACGCCTCTTGCGGTTCTGATTGGACCTCCAAGACCGCAGGAAGTAGGTGTCGGGGCTCCTCCTGTGGGCGCCGGTCTGGTTCTGGTTCTCCAGGTCGAACTGTCTCTGCAGCTTCAGGGCCAGCGCGCGGTCCTGCTGGATCTGGCCCCGCCTCAGGTCGGGGTCTCGGTCCGGATCCAGGTGTTTGGTTTTCTGGTTCCTCTTTTGGCCCCTGCGGGAGGTAGACTGGTTCTGGTTCTGGTTGTCGGACTCCTTCCTGGGACTGTGCGAGTCCTTTGGCACTAACTTGCAGGACTGGAATCCAGAGGTCTTCGTGTACGGCGAGAACGACCGCTTGCAGCCGAACAGCGTCGCCCCCCCGCCGCCGCCACAGGACTCTGGGGCGCCGCCCGCCGGCTCAAAGTCCGAACTTCCTCTGAACGCTGCCTCGCCGCTGTACCGGATCGCGGGTACCCGGATCTTCACGGCCTGTTTCTGGAACCCGTCGGCGTCCCCCGTCGGGGGCTCGAACAGCAGCTTTCTCTTGTTGGCGGACGCCACGCCGTCCCCCGCCGACGCCTGAGGTGCCTTGGCAGCATCCTGCAGCTCGCCGACGGGGCTCGTCAGCGTGGCCTTGGAGTTCACCTTGAGGCTCTGGCGGTCCAGCTCGATCTGCCTCCACTTCTGCAGCACGGCGGGGCTCGCCTCGTAGCTGGTGGCCTTCTGGAGGCCGCGGATCAGGTTCCTGGGCGTGGACTTGACGATGGTGGGCTCCATCAGGCGGCCGTCCGGCAGCCGCTTGGGCGGCGTGCACGGCGAGCACACGATGGGCTTGAAGTGGTTGAGCTCCTCGGAGATGCTGTCGTTGCTCTCGGGGCTGACGGAGCGCTCCGGGCCCAGTGGCGTGGACGAGGACGGCGGCGGCGCTGTGCCGCGCCAAGCCAGGCGGCGGTCGGGGGCGGTGACGGGGGCCGAGACGGACCGGCTGTTCTCGGAGGACAGGAGGATTCCAGCAGTGAAGCTGTGGCTGATCCCCACCTGAGGAAAAGACACACGATAGGGAGGGGGGACCAGGTGGGTCAGGTGACTACGGGGCTGTTGGCGTCCCTCAATGGCGGCCATATTGGGAAGGTCCAGCTCTCTCTGAGATCAAGTTATTTAACCGCAATAAAGTGACAAAAATACTCAGAACGAGGTGAAATTTTCCAAACAGTTTGTTTGTTCTGCATGTTATTAATGCAGCTATGATAAAGGATGACTGACATGTTGAAATTGCTGATTTTTAGTAGAATAAAGGCTTTATACTTTATATTTCTGCATTTGTTTAGAAGAAGGTTCACAGACTGTGATCATGTATAAATGTGTTCATGTGAAACTTCATTAATATAATTATAGAAAATTACACTTAACTAGTGTCATAATTACATTTTAGGACAATGACAAAAATGTCATGTGGTGTAAACCTAACAACTTATTAACAGACAGTAGATAGTTCTTAAAAAGGGTTTCAACTGGTTGACATGCTATCAACTAGTTTTATATTCTATTTTTGTGTAACACAAAATCAAGGTACAAATGGACTTTTAAATAAAAAGAAACCTGATGCAAGCTCCTTAAAACTGTATTGCAAAAGGTTTTTGACTTTTTCATCTTGCCGACCATTATTTGCCATTTAACTTTATAACAAACCGAGTAGTTTGAGAATCGGTTGAAAATTGAGAAAGTTCTGGTTCTTTTAATAGTTTAACCACCATAGGCTCAATGCTCTAAAGGAGCAAGCGGACCTTAGCAAGATGGCCGCCGCATGAGGACACCGGCTCATTGGGCAGCAGCGTAGCGTCATCTAGGGTTCTACAGATATCTGTGTGGCGTACTCTGTCCATCATGGCTGGCGGCGGCAGCGCCTTCAGCTTCCCCCCTTGGTCCTCCACCGGGTCGGTGCAGCTCCGACTCCTCTGGGAACCACTGAAGAAGAAACAGGGGTCAGAGGTCACACGTGAACAGGCAGCTATTGTTGACCAAACAAGAGGTCGACAAGAAAAATAGTTCAGATTAGTTAGTTTCTGAATGCAGGCTGTGTAT
Organism: Eupleurogrammus muticus; assembly: GCA_036785175.1. Classification (NCBI taxonomy): domain Eukaryota; kingdom Metazoa; phylum Chordata; class Actinopteri; order Scombriformes; family Trichiuridae; genus Eupleurogrammus; species Eupleurogrammus muticus. The sequence goes on from JAYKQN010000045.1 coordinate 216,802, forward strand.
GTTTCTATGTATAAACACCTGGTAAGTGCTGACGAGGTTTTGGTTTTCCTGACGAAGGCGGAGACGTTTCTGATCCTCCGGCTGATTGGCTCCTCGTTCTCTGAATCAGACAGAACTCCCTGAAGAGGAAAAAAAACACACACAGCAAATTAAAGCGCATTCCTTAGTTTCACTTGAGGTTTTAATGAACCAAAAATCATCCCAGTAAGGTTTAACATTTCATGTGTCTGCAGGTCGTTTTGTGTCTGTCTCATTAATATTAATGAGCTCTCCTCTGATTGGATGGTTTTAAGGGCACTAAATGGGTGTAGTGACTGCACAGTTGTGACATCACTAGGTGGTGTAATGATTCCTTGGTACATGCTCCAATTACTGTGAAATTGCGTAATAATCATTACAATTACAATATATATATAACTACTTTATATATAGTGAAACTAATTCAATATATATAGTTATAGTTGAACTAATTCAAATATAGTTAGTCTAACTATTTCATATACAGATAGTTTAACTAGTTTATATATAGTTAGAACATAAAACAGCAGGCATTGTGACAGACAGACTTTTTTTTTCTTTTCCACTACATCACTCCTTCAGTAATAGACCAAAAACGATTGCCATATTTTCAAAATAAAAGCACAAAATGATCTTCTATAAATTTCTAGTGCACTGAACTGTGAAATGAATGTACCACACCAGGATCTTAGGATCTTATTGATACCTATGGATAATCTTAACAAGACTTTTCTATCATTTCTAAAACAAGTCATGATGCCTTCTCCAATGAATGTGTGCGATTGATCAGGGATGGGATTATTAGAGCATAAAAGTATTCGATTTTTATAAAAGACATCATTATAATCCTTTAATATTTTCAATATTTTACATCTGTGTAACTCATTCAGCTCGAGTTTGAAGACACATTTTAATGACATTTTTCATTGTAAGAAATAAGCTCTCGTATCTAAACTTGAACTTTAGCTTAAAACCCACAGATCATACAACCTTTATTTAAAAGTCGGACTCTCTGCTTCATGCTGCCTGTGAAACGACGGACTCACTTTGCGTTTTGCGTTCGCTGAAACCTCCGCAGATTTGGAGACGAGAGCCGGACACACGAAGAATTCTGAACAGAAACAAGCATCAGAATAAAAATGTCAGCAACAAGGAAACCAGAGCTGCAGCAGGCTCATTGAGTTTCACAGTTTTGAAAATTTTGAGTAAAGATCCAAATTGTCTTATTCAGACAAAAATACATTAAATTACAAGACAAGAAAAGAGAACTACCTGTAGGAAGTATTCAATATAAAGATAAAATAATAAAACCATGAAGAAACAAATAAACTTAAACAACTTTAAACATTAGTATGTAAAGTAGGAGCAGATTCTGTGGATTAAACCTACATTAGACACTACATGGGTCAGTAAATAATAATCCAGTTTGGCAAGATCAGAAAGTTAAAAACTTTACAAATAAAGTTTTAAGGAGCATTCATCGTGTCTCTCAAAACGCACATTATAATGACCCACAGGTGTCAAAGGTGACATTGTGTTTGGTCTTATAAACAGCTGAAAATAATGCGTTTACTATAAAATAAAAGCATCTTCTGCCCCTGAGAGGATTATTCACTTATCACCTCAGCTGGATGGGTGGAGGAATTCATCCTGATCATTGATTAGTGACTGTGATCAGGGGAAGATACAGATAGAGACATAGAGCTTATAAGATGATTATATAAAGACTTTTTTGTCCAGACCAACAGTCCACAACCCAAAGATCATCAGTTTACTATTATAGAAGAATAAAAGAAACCAGAAAATAAGTCAATAATAGTTGGCAACTAATCAATCAATAAATTTCTAACTTCCTAAGACAAAAAAACTTAAACCACAGTGATAAATGTTTTTTCACTGTATTTATTGACATATCTCTCAAAAGACATAGATCAGTGTGAAATGAGATAAATATCAACAGTTTCACATGCAGACGTCATGTATTCAATCAGTAACTTTAGAGCTGCGGTTAATAATGAGATAATATATCGATTATCGATTATTTATTAACTAAGACAAAGATTCAACCTAAAATGTCATTTTTTGTCCAGATTACCAGTCCACAACCCAAAGATTCATTAGTCTGCTATTAGAGAAGAATAAAGAAAGCAGAAAATAATCTGGAAAAAAGAGCAGAGAATTTGGACATTTTCTTTTTTTTAAATGACTCAAATTGATTAATTGATTATAAGAATTGTTGGAAAAAATATATATATTTATATATGAATATATAGCTGTGACAGTGCATCTCATGGTAAAATACAATTGTTTAGCAATACAACATTTAATCTAATTAAAAACCTTTGTTGATTCTGAAGATCTGATTATTACCTGAGCTGACGTGTGTGCATTGATTTAAATCAGGTGTGTTCCCTGGTTGGTGTTCAGGTGTTATTCCATTTAAAAAAGTAAATAATAAAAAGTTGATAAATGATCAATAAAAGCAGATAACCCATGTGCTGCTGCAGGGTGAAGCTCGGGAGGTGGACGTGTTAAAGCAGCGTCTTCCTGCAGAAACACAAGTCTGGACAAGTCCAGCACATCACCTGATCCCGAACCACCTCACACCGGATGAATGAGACCCAGCAAAGTGGCTTCAACACGTCGGTTTATAGCGACATTATCAATTAATTCAAATCAATCAAATCAATTGGGTTTTATTATAAAAAACAAAAACCTCCACGAGCCTAATAACTGGTGATAATTGGTCTGCAGCGCTTTAAAACGCGTTAAACCGTCGGTTACCGTGTTACAGAAACTCTGCAGATAAATAAAGTTGAAGTAAAGTTGTTTGTTATTTATTTGTAAACAACCGACGGTTGCGGTTTTCTCGGTAAGAACACACCGACCTCTCCGGCTGTCGCAGTCCCTCCTGCGCGGCCTGCTGCTGCTGCTCCTGGCGGGGTCGGTCCTCCTCCGGAGCCGCTCCTCGCCGCCGGAGCTCCGGGTCGCGCAGAGCGGACAGGCCGGGCGTCCGCTGGGCGGGACGCTGCCGCCGGGCTGCGGCTCCGCGCACGCCGCGCACTTCTTCTTCGCCTCGTCCGGCCGCGGGCTGGCGTCCCCCGCCGCTGCAGCCCCGCGCCCGGCCCCGGGCCGGGGGTCGAGTCGGGAGGAGCCGGGCCGGGACCTGGCGCCGGCGCTGGCCGCGTTGCCGGGCTGTTCGGCGGACCCGACGGTCGCCATCTTCCCTGGTGAGTCTTCTCTCTCCGGTCCGCGCTCACAACAAGCCCCGCCCACCCGCGTCTCCCCGCGCCCCCTCCCGCGCAGCCCGCCAACCACGGAGCTGGACCAGCGAGGAGCCGCCCCCTTCAAAATAAAACGCGTTTTTAAATCGCAGCCTTAAAAGAATGGAAAAAGTCATTTTTTGTTTGAGTGAATTTTTATATTAAATCATCCCTTGACGATGCTGCCACGTCTAGTAAAATCACCTTAAGTCAATAAAAAGTATGAGAAATCACTGCTGAGATGTTTATCTCAAAGATAGAAGACAACTTTAAATTTAATAATAATAATAATAATAACATGTTAAGTACTTAACTATTCAAAAGGATATTTCAGAGGCATATTTTAATTATTTAGAATTATATACTATATATTTTTTTTTTAATTTAATAATATAATTTGTATACATTTTTAGTTGTTTTGTTAAAATCCTGACTTTTTAGGAGTGTAAGTTTAAGTGCAAATTCATAAATAGTCTCGTTCATAAAAAATGTTTTTAAATATTTATGATGTTAGGATAATAGGAGTTTGTTTGAATAGTGATATATATATGTTCAAAAACAATATATATCTTTAAATGTTAATTCAAATTATATTAGACACAGGAAGTAGTACAGGGACAATCTAATTCAAGATGGACATAATTACATTTAAAAAAAAATATAATTTTAACAAATGTTTTTTGGGGAATAAAACGAATTTAGGTTTTATTTCGAAAGGTCTTCTCGACCTCCTGCCGGCAGGTGTCAGCAGAGCGCTGCACAAACCGGAAGTACAAAATATTTCCGGTTGAAATCAACAGTGATGGCGGCCGGTAACAGCAGTTGAACAGAGCTGTGAGGTTATAAAGGGACAAACGGAACAAACCGGAACTTTATTACTAGTTCTCAGGTGATTTTTTACAGATACACGACGACTCTTTATAAACTCGGACCTCAAAGGTAAATTCTATGTCAACCGCGTCTCATTAATTTAATCATTCTATTAAATATTCGGATCTTAACGGTTGTAAACATCAGCAAACAGCAAAAAAACTATCAGGTTAAAAACTTAACATCTTTATTGAGTCTAAAACTTATGGAAAGAGTAGAAAAACTGTTAATTTGTCTTTTACTTTTCGGAAATATCTATTGTACTTTTCATCTTAATTATATTCTTAATAAGGTAATAATAAATCAACAAAACTTTACATATGTTAAGCATCAAAGAATCTTATTTGAGTTATTTACAGAATTATTTTTGATTATATTATATCATAATCTGATATAATAATATAGATAATAAGAATATAGAATAGTTTATACACGAAATTGGAAACTGATTCTGAAATATCTGATAATTCCTGCTTTTATTTACTATTTCATGTCAGTATGGCTGCCGGGGAAAAAGGTCCAATAATCGACTAACCGTTGCATCCAGAGGATGCTGAGGACCAGGAGAGGACAATAAGGACGGGACAGGACGTCAGGTCAAGTCCTGCTTCTGGATGCAGGGCGGCCGGCCCCTGGTGGAGGTGGTCCGCCTGGGCCTGGTCCCGTACCAGGAGGCTCTGCGGCTGCAGCGGATCTACGTGGAGCGGCACCGGTCCAGTCCGGCTCACGCCTTGCTGCTGTGTCAGCACCCGCCGGTCTACACCACGGGGATCCGCCACGCCCCCTACCCCGCCGCCGCCCTGGACCGGTTGCAGCGGCTCGGGGCTGACGTCCACCGCGCCAATCGGGGAGGACTCATCACCTTCCATGGGCCCGGGCAGCTGGTCTGCTACCCCATCCTGAACCTGGGCTCCTTCAAGAAGGTCCGAACTGGTTTGTCCCCATCTCATGGTGAAATGAGCGTGTGGAGCCAGAGCAGCTGGGACCTGATCCAGATTTATAGTCTCTAAAGTAAAAGTTTTAATAATTTAAATATTAAACGCAGCATCAGATGTCGTCAGTGGCACATGAAGCTGTGGAAAAAAAGTGAAAACCAGATAATAAAATGAGAAGAGTCGAATTGAGTGGCGAAAATCTATGCTAAAAATAAAATAACTTGCTTAATATACGATTTTATTTGGTTCTAGAGAGTTAATCAGATGTTTTAACTTGAATTTGTCCTATAGAATTTAAGCAACTAGAATCTATTTTATTTTACTTCAATAGTTTTAGAGACAAAACATTCAGTATGTGTTTTCTGGTTTCTTTATTCTTCTATAATAGTAAACTGATGATCTTTAGGTTGTGGACTGTTGGTCTGGACAAAAAAAGACATTTTAGGTTCAATCTTCAGCTTTGAAAAACACTGATCCACCTTTCTCACCAGTTAATTAACCAAAAACTAACCCATTAATAGTTTCAATGATCAATAGATCAATTAACTATCAGAATAGTCGTTAGTTGCCCTGATAGGTTAAAGTTGCTCAAATTAAGCTCAAGTTAAGATCCTAAAATTCAAGTTTAAAGATTCAGCCTTTGAACCATCTTATTCAATCGATTAAAACTGATCTGTGTTAATATGGTAAATTCTAACGATGAGGTGGTGTGGAGCTTTACATCAGAGAATGAGGTGGATGTTCTCTCCGTCTCTCAGAGTGTTCGCTGGTACGTCGGCGAGCTGGAGAAAACCATCATCTCTGTGTGCAGTAGGTTCGGCATCGAAGCCTCGACGTCTCCTCACACGGGGGTTTGGGTCGGGGATGACAAGATCTGCGCCATTGGTACGAGAACAGAACTAAAGACAAGTTGAGATCAACACGAATCACTGAAAACACATCAGACCGTAATTATTGTTCAGCTATTTATAATTCTTACATACAACTTTATAACAATGACATACTTAAACATGGTCATAATTCTTTCACCAATTCAATACATTCAATACACATCTCTTTGGTTCATAGAAAAGACATAGAAAACTAGTTGTTGCAGTAATCCACAGTATAAGAATGAATAATAGGTTTGAACAAATACAAAAAAAAACTAAAAGTGTGAGAGTTGATAAATAAAACAATAATGTAATAAGGCCAAGTTCTGCAGGTGCTAGATTTCGCCACCAGGCGGCGCCTGTTTAACGTCGATTTACCGCAAAGTTACTAAACAAAAAATTCTAAGTGATCCAGGAACCAGACTTAGGGTGGAATTAATAGGAAATATTGCTAAGTCATATCAGCAAATCAAATTGAGTCACAGCTTCAGTCCAGTTCAAAGTTAGTGAGGAATAAATAATTAATTGATTTTTCATGTTTTCTCCATAAAACAAAGTTTATGTTTGAGTGAAATAAATTGTTGTTACTCTCATAACTGATGACAGGAAACACATTCAGGTATGAATACAGAAATGAATAAAAAAAGTCATGAATTTCAAATAACTGATTATTGTAATCAATCAGTTTGCAACTACTAATGATTAGTTTTTGACTATTTTTATCAAATCAATCAATTTGAGTCATTTTTATAGAAGAAAGTGCCCAAATTATCTGGTTCCAGCTTCTATAGTATATACTACAGTAAACTGATAATCTTTGGGTTGTGGACTGTTGGTCTGAACAAAAGAGACATTTTAGGTTCAATCTTCAGCTTTGAGAAACACTGATCAACATGTTTCACCATTTTATGAACCAAACTAACTAAGAAAATGAATAATAGTTGAATGTGTTTTTTTTTGTTTTTTTCAGGGATCCACTGCGGCCGCTATGTCACTTCCCATGGCGTGGCCCTGAACTGTAACACGGATCTATCGTGGTTCGGCCACATCGTGCCGTGCGGCATCGAGGGCAAAGGCGTGACGTCGCTGAGCGTGGCGCTGCAGAGGGACGTCAGTGTGGAGGAGGCGGAGCCTCACCTGCTGGACGCCTTCACGCAGCAGTTTGACTGTCAGCTGACAGACACACACACGTCTCAAACTGCATGTGACCAGTAACACGAAGCTGTGTGGACACACACACACACACCTGAGGAGCTTCTCAACTTCACCTCAGTTCATCTGCATTGAAATAAACTGTTTTAATTCTGGTTCAAGAGCAGTACTGTTTTTGTCTGGAGGGAGATTAAATGTGTTTATTAACTAAAATTTTCTATGGCAACCATATTTATATGAAATAGTAGGTAACCACACCTACTATATTCAATCACTGTATTCTAATTTACTATATTGTCACCCTATTATAAAATAATGGAATAAGTACTTTTTTTAAATAAAGTGAGTTTTTATTCTAAATCGTCGCTTAATGCTGCTGCCACGTCTGGTAAAAATCACCTTAATAAAGAGTTAAAGGATCAGACTCTGTCCTGTAGGACAATTATAGTTTTTTGCCTACGTCAGGATAAAATGATAATTTAACAGTTTTCATGATGGCTGCTGCTTCAGGAATAAAGAAGAAGCTTTAAATATGATTCTAGAATAAACTTCTACTGGTTGAGGCTTTAGACCAAAGGTCACCAACCCTGGTCCTGGAGGGCTACTGTGGGTGCAGGTTTTTGTTCCAACCAAGCAGTAACACCTGATTCTACTAACCAACCAGAGAAGCCCTTGCTAAGGATTAGTTAGTAATTAGTAGAATCAGGTGTTTCTGCTTGGTTGGAACAAAAACCTGAACCCACAGTGGCCCTCCAGGACCAGGGTTGGTGACCCCTGTTTTAGACTATAAAGTTTTATAGGAATTTAGTCTAAATTTGTCTTAATTTATTATTTAATACAAAGTGCTATACATATAAATAAATGTAATAAATCTGCTGCCAAATGTAATAAATCTGCTGCCAATAAAGGAAGTTCCAGGATCTCCATCATTAAACATGTGTCATCACTTCGTTGTAAATTCTCCACATCTCAGGTTTCTAAAAGTCAAAACTGGATGTTGATGTTTTGATAAAGTTGGGCCTTTATTTTATTGGAAGATGACATAATTCTCACTTTGTATAATGGCTACTTATACTTTTAATATTTAAAGTGCATTTTGTCAATAATACTTTTGTACTTTTACCTAAGTAACATTTTTTTTAGGATTCTTTTGATAACAGTATTTCTACTTTTATAATATAAAACCTACAGAGACATTATTGTTAATCAGCAGACAAAAGCGGAAGAAGCAAAGATAAACTGTTGTAATATTCCTTTATTGACCCATTCAGGATGAGGTTGGTTCTGTCCGAAGGGGAAGTGACAAACCGCGGCAAGCTGGCGTCAATCAGAACAGTCTGGACCGGAAATGAGGGGTCGAAGCTTTAAAATACATATATATCCATATATGAATAATTTTAGATAGACATATTTTTTATTAATAGTAAATAGTTTAATATTAAGTCATATATGTGAATTTAGCGTAAACATGTGTTTTGTCTTGTTTAAATATTTCCAAACGAGGGGCTTTTATTTTGTTAATAACCGGAAATTCTGTGTGATTTGACCTATAATTTCTATATTTGTGGTTATAATGAACCTCTCATGTTAACTTTACCGCGCATTATCTGCTATCCGGCCGCCGTCGGCTTCCTGCACCTGTTCCGGTAACTTTATCGGTGTCCGTTCCCCGGTGAAGCTCGAGTTCCGCGGCCCCCACACGGAGCTGATGGGGCCGCTGGCTGCGGAGCTGCCCGCCTCTGTCCGCCCCGGAGCCGCCGGCCGTGAGCGGGCCCTGCTCCAGGACTGTTAGCTAACTGATCACCAGCATGGGGGACGATAACGGACTCAACGGGGACCTGAACGCCAACCTGCGGTGCTCGAGCACCGGGGACCCGCAGCTGGACAAGGCGGTGCACCGGTGGTTGACCTGGGACAGAGTGAGTGATTCCCGGCAGCTGTTTGAAGAAGTTTCAGCCCCTCGGCGCCGCGGTTACCGGCGTAGAAACACAGAGCCAAACTCCCATGAGAATTTAGCATTTTAATGAAATAAGGCATTCAGCCACTCGCATGTATCGAAACGGGCTCAGGATATGTATTTTATAGTTAACTACGGCTATGTGTTTAATTCGGCTTTAATAATATTTAGGAAAACAGCAGTCTATTTCATTAAACTGAAACTTGGTGAACGGTTTCATAAACCCAATGCTCATTGAAAGCATCAGCAGAAGCTGGTCGGCAGCTATTAAAAACCACATTTAATCTAAGATACAACTGGTGGGTGAAACATCTGTCTGCCGAATTAACCGCTGTTTCCATCTGAATAATTAAAGCTATCGAATTTTAAGTTTTTAATTAATATAGTGTCGATATTTAAGGTAATCTAAAAATCGCGAGATTTCGAGTGTGAGATCTGAGTGTCGGCACAGCGGCGGGTCTGCCAGGGTATTTGAGGTTTATGGATGATAAGGCGATTAAACCTGAGCGTGACTCAGCTGATTTTACTTACACACACACACACACACACACACACACACACACACACACACACACACATCACATCACATCACATCACAGTAAAGGATAGTCCTGTCTAATGATGCTGATATGAACTGTATTATGTAATAAATCCATCATCAGCTCCAACCAGACTTCTTACATAATCTAAACTGTTTTCTGTGCACATCCAGTTTGTCCAGTTCAAATATTTAAATACAAGGATTATTGAAATTCATGTTTGCAGAAATAAATGCATATCCAACTATTTGTTTTAACTAGTGTTGTGTTAGAGCTGTGTGAATGGAGTAGACCAGTGTTTGATCTTCCTGAGAAACTTTAGGACCAGGACCTGGATCTGGACCTGGACTAGGGCCTGGTCCTGGTCTGAGAGGTTCTGAACTGTCCAGGGCCGGGTCACCAGTCGTCCTGAAGTTGTTCTTATGACAATGTTTTCAATGGCTTTCTATAGATAAAGATAGACAGTGGCTCAAACTTAAGAGTGAGTTAACTAAACCTAAAAACAATTAAAGCCTCATTAACAGATGTTAAAGCCTCTTTGCAACCAGAAAATCATTATTTATGATTAAAACAATTTAAATGAAATCCTCACATTTGATCCGACTACACAAAAGTGGGTGGAGCTTAGAATTAGCTCATTAGTGATTGTGTGTTATTTAGAATAATGACAAAGCTCATCAGACATCTGAAAAAGATTACAGGAAAAACTGGGATTTTGATGTAAAATACTCGAAAGTTAAACTTTTTATAGATATTCGGCATAACTATAACTGTGATATATATTTTTTAATATAGGGGAAAATAAAACGATGTAAAAAAGCATACATTTGTTTTAAAAAGTCAAAAATCATAAAGCTGTGACAGACACACACATATTGAGTTGTGTGTGTGTGTGTGTTAGTATGAACCTGTGAGACACACACACACACACGCACGCATATACACACACATACACACACATACACACTGAGCTAAAAAGGTCATGACTTCTCCCTGTAAATGTCAGCAGCTTGAAAAAGCTCCACACACCCACAGTTTGGTCCCAACATGTATTTAACCAGTTATAGAAACACAGTAACTGAGCTCTGACACATGAATAAGGAATAAAACAAGGCTGCAACTAACAATTATTCTGATAGTTGATTATTTAAATGATTAATGAATTAGTTGTTTGGTTCATAAATTGGTGTAAAATGTCGATCACTGGTTCCCAAAGTTGAAGATTCAAGCTATAATGTCTATTTTTCAGTGTGTGTGTGTGTGTGAGTTCATGATGTTGCTAACCGGAGGCGTGCATGATGTGGTCTCCGTAGAACCCCCGGACCCGGGCTCAGGTGGAGTCTCTGGTGGCCTCGGGTCTCTGGGAGGAGCTGAGGTCCAGACTCTGCAGCAGGATGAGGTTCGGTACCGCCGGACTGAGGGCGCCGATGGGAGCCGGGTTCAACCGCATCAACGACCTCACCATCATCCAGTCCACACAGGTCAGATCAATACGTCATCAATACCTCATTCTGTTGACCAGGAATCAGCTGATCACTCTCTGGGTTCCACATAGTTCCTGGTGATGTTTGAACTATAAAAACTAGAAAATGACAATTTAAGCCTTTTAATGTAAATTTTCATGGTGGCAGTTCAAGCCAAGAGGAGCCACGTTCATGACTATGCAGTTAGTTTCTAAATTATTGATTGAATATTAGCTAAGATACATCAATTATGCAGCACTAACGCTACCATTTCAGCTCAGCTTGAGAGGCTGAATCAGAAAGAGTGAGTTAGATAAAGCTAAAGAGCATCTATGCGTCTCTCAACTAGCACAAGTTGAGAGACGCATAGAAGAAATATAAGTTTAAATTGTACAGTTGGGGTGAAATAACCTTTTTTTGCGGCAGCCCTGCTCTAAACACAGGTGTTTGTGTGTTTGTGTGTTTGTGTGTTTGTGTGTTTGTGTGTGTGTGTGTGTGTGTGTGTGTGTGTGTGTGTGTGTGTGTGTGTGTGTGTGTGTGTGCGCGTGTGCGTGTGTGTTTTCAGGGTTTGTTCGGGTTCCTGTCCAGACAGTTTCCAGACTTCAGCAGCAGAGGAGTGGTGGTGGGCTACGACACCAGGGGTCAGGAGGCCAGCGGCTGCAGCAGTCAGCGGTAACGTACACACACACACACACACACACACGGTATTTTTATTGGGGGGTAGTATTAGTATAGCAGGTTGTATTAGAATTGAAAGAAGAAATAGTATTGGAAGTAATATTGTTATTGGAGGTAAAATGTATATTGGAGGTTTTAGTTGTATCAGTAATATTAGTATAGGAGGTCTCATCAGCACTGGATATAGTGTCTGCATAGGAGGTAATATTGGTACTAGAAGTCTAATGAGTATTGGAGGTAGTATTGGCACTCAAGGTAGTATTCCTGTGTGTTTGTTCAGGTAGTACTGGAGGTAGTATTAGTAATATTCTTGGTTTCCTGTGTTTTTTCAGTCTGGCGAAGCTGACGGCTGCTGTGATGCTCAGCAGAGATGTTCCAGTTCATCTCTTCTCCACCTTCGTCCCCACGCCCTACGTGGTGAGAACGCCATTGCATCACTTCCTTTCGAATGGTGGCAGGCGTTCAGTCTGTCCAATTAGAAAATTGTTTTTTTGGGTTTTTTTTTGAAGTCCTGTTGTTTTTTTTTTCCTCATTTTCCAGCCGTACGCCGTGAAGAAGCTTGAGGCGGCGGCGGGAGTAATGATCACTGCCTCCCACAACCCCAAAGAGGACAACGGGTACAAGGTCTGAACCAGTATCAGGTTTTACTCACTAGGGTCTTTATAAACCTGAAGACTAGTAACTGGTTACAAAATCTATCGATCTGTTTATACTGATCCTTGTTCTGTGCCGCCCTCCCCCTGCAGGTGTACTGGTGCAACGGCGCCCAGATCTCCTCCCCTCACGACAAGGAGATCCTGCGGAGCATCGAGGAGCAGCTGGAGCCCTGGAGCGCCTCCTGCTGGGAGGAGGAGCTGGCAGAGACCTCCTCTTTGAGGACGGATCCCCTGATCCAGATCAACAGCTGCTACATGGATGAGCTCACCTCCCTCTGCTTCCACAGGTAAGACAAAGAGGAGGAGGAGGAGTCAACTTCCTCTGGTTACACAGGTAAAAGTAAAAGGAGGAGGAGTCACCTTCTTCTGTTTCTGTGTCTCCTGTCTCCCAGGCGTCTGAACAGCATCTGTCCACTGAAGTTTGTCCACTCGTCCTTCCACGGCGTGGGACACGACTATGTCCAACAGGCCTTCCAGATGTTCGGGTTCACTCCACCGATCCCCGTCCCAGAACAGAAAGACCCGGACCCGAACTTCTCCACACTCCGCTGCCCGAACCCAGAGGAGGGAGAGTCTGTCCTGGTGAGACGTCAGTAGTCTCTTCTTCTGTGTCCTGTTGGAGTCTCTGATTCTGATTTAATGACCATGTCTCTTCTCCAGGAGCTGTCTCTTCTTCTGGCAGAGCGGGAGGGCGCTTGCATCGTCCTGGCAACGGATCCTGATGCTGATCGTCTGGCTGTAGCCGAGAAGTCTGACAGGTAACGGTTTACTCACAACTGTTTTCCAGGTGTTGTTCACCTGTATTGCAAGAGTGGTTTACCTGTATTCCAGGTGTTTACCAGTGTTGCAGGTGGAGTTTACCAGTGTTGCAGGTGTAGTTTACCTGTATTGCTGGTGTTCACCTTTTGTTGACCTGTGGCTGCGACCAGCTGTGGCTGGAAGGTGTTTACAGGTAATGAGCTCGCGGCTCTGCTGGGTTGGTGGATGTTCTCCAACTGGAAGGAGTCTCACCCGGACCCTGCAGAGACCCAGAGGGTCTACATGTTGGCCACCACCGTGTCCTCTAAGATCCTGGAGGCCTTCGCCCGCATCGAGGGTTTCCACTTCGAGGTGAGACCTCAGATCAGAAACTAATCGGAGGAAACCGTGAACTGTGGCCAGGGCTTAGCGTCACTTCTGTCTGTTAAAGGACAGAACAAGGATAAGGAGATTTTTGTTTTTCTGTCCCTCTGTCAACAGGAAACTCTTCCTGGGTTTAAATGGATAGGGAACAGAATACACGAACTCACCAAAGCAGGAAACACGGTCTTATTCGCCTTTGAGGAGTCAATCGGTAAATCGTCTCATTTTATTATAAGAAACTGAATCATCTGCAAACTTTTGACTTTGTGATGTATCAGAAGCAGAGTTATTGGTGAAGTTTGTTACAGAAAGATTATGGTTGAGACATTTGGACTTCAAGAACATCTGATTAAGGAGTGTTCTCTGATTTATTTATTTATTTTTACAGGGTTCCTGTGCGGCAGTTTGTTTCCTGAGAAAGACGGCGTGAGCTCGGCGGTGGTTGTGGCTGAGATGGCGTCTTACCTCCACAGCAAGAACCTGAGTCTGAGCCAACAGCTGCACAACATCTACCAGACGTAATAATTCAATCAGCAACTTCTATTCACTTGTTTCGTTTTATAATGTTCAAAAATAATGACATTCCATGATATACAATAACAATTATATTTTCTGGTGAGCACAAGTTTAAAATGAAGAGAATAGACCTGTCATGCTTTTATTTTGATAGTCGTCTGTAACTCTTGAGTTGACTTCCGGTCCGCAGGTACGGTTACCACGTCTCTAAAACCTCGTACGTCGTCTGTAACGACCCCCCCACCATCCACAAAATCTTCAGTCGCATCAGGAACTTCAACGGCGAGGGTTCATACCCTAAGACGTGCGGCGGCGACCGGATCGTCCATGTCCGCGACGTCACCACGGGATACGACAGCAGCCGGCCCGACCTCCGATCGGTAGGAGCGGGGGCAGGCATCAGGTCGGCCGTGTCCTGGCGGCGTGATCCGTGTTCTGACCCTGTTCCCTGTGCAGGTGCTGCCCGTGGCGAAGAGCAGCCAGATGGTCACCTTTACGCTGCAGAATGGCGTCGTGGCGACGCTGAGGACGAGCGGCACCGAACCCAAAATCAAATACTACACCGAGTTCTGCGCCGCACCGGGAAAAAGGTCAGATGACCGAAACTGGGCGTTAACGCGGGTCCTCAGTTTACTGAACAACAGATTCATCTTTAGTTCTATTTCCTTAGAAATGAAAATGATCCGAATGAATAATATTTCCTAATATATAATATTAATTTGTATATATTAGAGACTGATTTAATCTGCCAATATATTACAATCAGCATGTGTTTTTATCGGTTGATAAAGTGTGCTCAGCTTCATCACAGTGGAACAAGAACTCCTGGAAGCAGAATGTAACTGAAGCAACGCACTTCAGCTTTTTTGAAGCATTTCAGAAGCTTTTGGAAGTGTTGAAAATACTAAGCTGTAAACTCTAATATTTGTGACTCGTCATATGTCAGTTTTAAAAGGCTTACAGTCTTTTTAGAAGCATTACAGAAGCCCTTCAGAATTGTTTTAGAAACATTTCAAAGCAGCTTTCCAGAATCATTTAGAAAGCCTTTCAAGAATGTTTCAGAAGTCTTTTTAATATTTGTGACTCATCTTTTATGTCCCTTCCATTTTAAAAGCCTTTCAGGAGCATATAGAATTGTTAAAAATGTTGAACTAACTCATGAACATTTGTGACTTGTTTTTGATGTCACTTGTTCCTAATTGGTTTTTGTTAGAATATTTGCAGTGTGGACACTTTCTGGTGTAGTTGTGACATCATCACTCTGCGTTGCAGCGAGGTCGCCGTTCTGGAGGCCGAGCTCAGGAAGGTGACGGCCGCTCTGCTGGACGAGTTCCTGGAGCCCGAGAAGAACAACCTGATTCGCCGGCTCGTCTAGCCCCGCCCCTTCACCGCCGCCACCACCACCATGCCTGCAGCCGTTTCCTGTCTGTGATGTCACATCCTGTCGTGTGTTTGGGTTCACAGTTGGAAGTTAAAGACAGACGTTCAACGTGTTCAGGACGTATTGAGGAACCTTAATGTTTATTTTCATAGAAATGAACCAAATATTAGTGTCAGTGTTTCACTGTGAATAGTCAAATAAACAAGTTTATATGGAAGCTTGTTTACTACACAACTACAGAGCTAGTTTTCTTGTTCAAATTACACAAAATCCACTTTTAACAACAAGTGAATGTGTTAGTTTCTTTATAGGTTAAAACAAGCATTGACATAGAATGTAATTATTATTTATTACCGAAAAATGCAGCTTATTTTCTTCAAAGTGATGTTAATGACCTACATCAATTTTAGTGACATAGCAGTTGCTAACATGGCTAACCGGCTAACTGCTGTAGCTGACAAGCTAATTATAATTACTTTCTCTTCCTCGCATTTGGGTCACAATTTCCTTTAGCAGAACAGGACTGGGGAGGAAAAATAAATTTAGCAAACTAAGTTCAATGATGAATGTGTATAAACCAGTTTTTAAACCGACGAAGAAGCTTCAACAACACCGGACATTAGCAGCACAGCTAGCATGCTGCTAGCAGCCCAGCTAATTTTCTATGATAGCTTCGAAGAGTCAAATTAACACAAATTTAAAACAGAGGTTATAATAAAAATAATAAAATACCTAACTTTTAAGACCAAAGAAGCAGAAATTGAACCTACATTTATTTTTCTTTATAGGAAGAAACCAACAGTAAAAGATCTTACAGACCTTTCCACCCAGAGCTCTCTGATTGGCCGATCCCTGGCCGCAGTGCTACCTGGGAGTTGTAGTTCATGTCGCTTTATGTCAGTGAAGCAGGATTTTCAGCTGATTTATTTTATTTGAGCTGATTGATTCTGATGCAAAAACAAGTATACAAGTATTTGAAAATACCAAAAATTCTGTCAAGTCAGTTTTATGTCTTTTATTTATTTATTTTTTTTTACGTTTTTGCCGTTTATTGAAAATATAAATATTTATTAGACAATATTACACTATCAATTGATTGATAATGAATATATCGTATGTGTATATATCAGTTTTTCAGCCAGTAGTTTTGTCACGGATGAGCTTCCATATATTTCTCTTGATGTTCTGCTGAATGTTTCCTTCACGCCCTGCTGAATTTATTTATTTTTATACTCAGAGATGAAATGATATTTATGCGAGAGTTCGGGAGGAGGCGACGAAGTTTGTGTGTTTCTGTGCCGTCGCTTATTTTCTTAGACAAGCTGTAAAATCTTTTTTTTCTTTTTCTCAGAGTCTCTGCAGTTCAGAGATCAGTTTGTGTTAAACATGTTGGGAACCAAGAAGGTTATTGATCCACCAATAAAAAATAATAAAGCCTCAAAATCAGTCCTCATTTGTCATTAAAATTTCTGTGTGAAGTGTGATTTTTCTTGGGAAACCACAATTTCATTCATGAGAGACTTTTATTTCTTTATTCCTTTATTTCTCATTTTTTATTTTCTTGTATTAATAAGAACTTATGACATTCTGTCATAAACTGTCAATCTTAGATTTATAAATTCTTAAATATTTTTTGACAATCTTTCTTTTTTAAAATTAAATCACATTTATTGTTTATTTAACAATATGTGTAAAGGTTTTGAGATTTTCTACAACATACCGGTGAATAGATTTTTCTTCTTTTAAAGTCTGACCTTTGACCTCTTAGCCTTCACCTTAATGTCACATTACTTCCTTTTTTCAGCAGCTTGTGTTGATTTAATTTTCATTTTATTTTTGAAATTTTAAAATGAACTTTATCAATTGTAGTGAGTTTCTTTCTATTTTCTTGTATCACTAAGAACATGATGACATTCCTGTGGTCAATCTGACTTTCATTTAAAGAACAAAAAGAAATTCTTAAAATAACAATCATTTTATTTATTTAATTATTATTGTTATTATGATTATTTTTATTATTTATTCACATTTAATGTGATTTTAAAAGTATGTATAATGAAACTTTCTGTAAAACCTGATAAATCTTTTTGATAAGTTTCTCAAACATAAATAGTTTTATTGTCTCTTCTTTTAAGCTTCAGTCTGACCTTTGACCTCTGGGTCTTCACCCTAACGTCACATGTCTTCCTGTGCGTTCCCTCACGTGTTGGAGCCGCCGACCTTGCGGCCGAAGCTGGGGAAGATCCTGGAGCGGATCTGCTGCAGGTTGATGCCGTAGATGATGGGGTTGAGGAGGGGCGGGACCACCAGGAACTCGGCGGCCAGCGCGTTCCTCACCACCTGCAGCAGCTCGCCGCCGCCGCCGTAGCGCGAGTACATGATGTCGAACACCAGTGAGCCGGTGAAGACCAGCAGCGTGACCAGGTGCGGCAGGCACGTCTGCACGAACTTCCTGCGGCTGGCGCGCGACCTGAGCGAGGCGCGCACCAGGTGGCCGTAGGACACCAGGATGAGCACCGTCTGCGACACGTGCGAGAACATCAGCACGAAGCCGTAGATGTTGTTGACCGTGGTGTCGATGCACGACAGCTTCACCACCTCCCAGTTGGTGCAGAAGATCTTGCGCACGTGGCGCCCGCAGAGCGGCAGCCGCGCCGTCAGGGCCACGCCCGCCACCGACTCCAACAGTGAGAGGCCCCAGGTCAGCAGCAGCAGCCACGCCACCTTCCGCGGCGTCATCAGCGCGCGGTACCGCAGCGGCCGGCAGATCGCCACGTAGCGGTCGTACGCCATCGCCGTCAGGCTGGTGAACTCGCAGAAGATGTAGGTGTAGCTGACGAACATCTGCAGCAGGCAGCCGCCGTACGAGATGACGTGGGCGTCGGCCAGCAGGTCCACCAGCATCTTGGGGTAGAAGCTGGACGCGCCGCAGATGCCGTTGAGGCACAGGTTGCACAGGAAGATGAAGATGGGCTCGTGCAGCGTCTTCTCGGCGCACACGGTGCCGATGAGCGTCAGGTTGGCGAGCAGCGTGAAGACGTACGACGCCAGCGTGAAGGCGAAGTACACCTGGCGGTTGGCCAGCGACTCGTTGAGGCCGTGCAGCACGAACACGATCTCCGACCGATTCTCCATGCGTGGAGCTGTTTGCTGCCTTTAGGTCGATGTATGTTTGACAGTGAATCACAGCAGGATAAATATGACTGTGGGAAATCACAGCAGTCACAGGTCATGTATTATAATACAGCTCAATACTGCAAATATAAGTGAAACCACCAGTACAGGGTTAGGGGTCAGTTGCTGCCAGTGAGTTACAGTTAATGTTAAGGTTGATTTCACCCACTTTATGTTCATAAAATGCACAAAAAAGTCTCAAACCAGATTCTGTGTGATGATATGAAACAAAGACGGAAACAGATAAACCACTTTCACCTCTGCAGAAACACAACGGTTTC
The DNA here is from genome assembly GCA_036785175.1 of Eupleurogrammus muticus. Classification (NCBI taxonomy): domain Eukaryota; kingdom Metazoa; phylum Chordata; class Actinopteri; order Scombriformes; family Trichiuridae; genus Eupleurogrammus; species Eupleurogrammus muticus. Next base: position 235,679 of record JAYKQN010000045.1, read on the forward strand.
AGAAAGGTGGGGAACAGGGAAGTTGTTGTACATGTAAACGCATAGGATAGTGAGAAACCCAATTTCGAATCCTTTGTATGTCAAGTACATGTGAAGATATTGACAATAAAATTGACTTTGACTTGACTTTGAAAAGCAGCTGAGGCTGATTCAGAAAACACAAACGCTTCCTCTAACATCAGAGATTTAGATGATTTACTACAACCATTTCCTGCATGTTTCATGTTGTTGTGTCATTTTCATCATTTCAACACAAACATAGAAGAGCTGCAGATCAACAAACAGACACAGAAAACCTCTCAAATGTCTTTAAACACAAGAAGAAGAAGAAGAAGAAATTCTCACACATTTGATGCTTCACCTGCGACTTTCTCTACTCGGGGAGAAAAGTGTCAGTAACTTCAGCACAATTCAGATCAAATGAATCATCTTCACTTCAGAAGCTGTTAATGAACAATTATTCAGGAGAAAACACTTGATCAGAATCAATGAACGCAGACACAAACATTAAAGACACAGATTAATGACAGACATATCACACCTCCTTTCTGGCAACATCACATTAATTGATCATTATAGAGTGAAGTGCTGAGAACTTTGCAGGAAGGTGAAAAGCCAGAGTCAGAACCCAGAACAGGCTGAAACTATGTCACAGGTGTTTTAGCTTCACAGACAAGCTGAGACCAGGTGGAGCCGACTGGACTCATCAGAACATCAGCATCAGACACACAACAGCTGGAAAACGCTCCCCAGCTGCTGCTGCCGCCGCGGCTCTTATCCACCTCACCTGCAGACACACACCTGCAGAGCGGCGTCTGATGACCTCGCCGAGGCCACGCCCCCAACGGCCGCGTCCAACCACGCTTTGTGTTCACGGCTTTTCTCATAGGATCCATTACCGTTTTATTTTTTTAAGATAAAACAATCGTCACAGCAACAGCAGATGAATTCAGTCTAATTTTTCTTTATTCATTTATCAGATTTAAAACTCTACATTGACCTTTCATGACCTGCAGAGATTATTGTTTTTCCAAAATTAAGTTGTTTAATGTTTATGTGCAGACAAGTAAAATATTTGATTTGGTTCATTGTCTGAATATTAAATTTATTGAAGGTTAAGATACAGAAAAGTTGCTTACAAGCTTTAATTAGATTGGATTGAACTTGAATTTTAAGTTGAATCTACTATCTTCATTTCTAATTTATTTTAGTACCAAACATAAAAATCAGTAATTTCCCTAATGTGTTTATGCAGAAATCTCATTTAGTTAAATACTATACTTTACTTTAATAAATAACTTTAAATAAAGTTATTTCTCCTCAAAGTCATTATTCTGCAATTACTGAAAACACAGAACCGTGTGTGTGTGTGTGTGTGTGTGTGTGTGTGTGCAGAAATTACAAATTTTAATAGCAATTAATCACATGTTCATACATAAAACAACATCTGACTTGTGAATATTCACAGATAAAACATCCAACTCTGGACCCAGTGTTCCGTACGTACACGGCTACGCTACTACAGTCAGTTTTTATTGTCATTTTATTATTTACTGTATAGTCATGTTTATGCATTGTTTCTGGTTTTAAGGAAAAGCACTTTCTTGGTTGGATTAGTAATGACATGTAAATGCCCTCAAATGACATTTATAGATTGAAAGGTAACATACTTAAGCCCAAAATGATTCCTACCTCTGTCAAATACAAGGGATTTCTTTATTTTTTTTTTACTTACAGATTAGTATTTCACCTCAGTTTTTACTTAAATAGGACACAAAGAAAGTCTCCAACTATTAAGTGTGTATATATATATATATATAAAGACAGATTTCCCAGCATGCCCTGCAGGAGCTTTCTATATCATAGTCATTTGTTGATCTGATTTTTGGTTTTTACTCCGTTTATTTGCACATTCTAACAAAACACAAATCAATTATGGCTTCAGACTTTCTTTGTGTCTATTTAAGTAAAAACTGAAGTGAAATAGTAATTTGTAAGAGAAAAAATAAAGAAATCCCTCGTATTTGACAGGAGTATAAATCATTTTGGTGTATATGGGACTGTAACAAAAGCATAAAAACTTGGTATCAGATGATATCAACTAGTTTTATATTCTAGGTGAATTAAATATTCAAATTTATCATTACTTTTGGGTTGAACCTTTTTATTTTTTCTGTCAAAAGTTTCACAAATCCATGATTTTTGTAAAAGAAAATGGTACAAATTGACTTTTAAATGACAAGAAACCAACATGAACGCAAAATGTGCATTTTCAGGGACCTCTTAAAACCTATAATGTTCATAAGTGGAGTACTGTCTGTAATAATATTAATATAATATAGCAAACTCATTTTAAATAATGCACTAACATGTGAATGAAGGTAGTTCCATAACAAGTGTTGTGCAACAACAATGTTAACATCAGCATTTATATATTTTAACAGTTAAATCAAATATTTAATATAAATCTCAACTTAAACGTCGTATTCACACCACTGCGTACAACAACAAGTCATTCATACATGTCAGCTCAGGTCGACCTTTGACACTGATTGTCATGTGTTCATTTATCCAGCAGATAGCAGCATTCGCTGTTTCACTGAGGCCTCCAGCAGTGGACCAGTCTACAGCCAGAGGAATTAATTAAGAGAATAAGAGAATTTCAGATATTTCTACTCAACACTGGACTACCTGAACCTAAACAATATTATTTTCACTGGATAAGACTCCATTTTTTTGCAGTGTAAAAGTACAGTTGGTAATTTTGTTAGGAGGTTTAGGGGTTTATATTACAGAACGTGTACATCTGGATTGAATGGTCTTCACTGTGGCCCGGCGTGGTCCACGTAGACTCTGCTGGGTCCAGGTTCTCACATCGACCCGTGGTGTGTTTGACATTCCTCACATGCCTGAACCTCATCCTGATCCATTTCTGGCCACCGCACACGTGATCTAAGCAGAACCTTCATTCTGGACATGCCAGAGTGGGTTTGTGTAGTAACTGAAGGATCCTGCCTCTGGAGGCGTGATGGTGATTTTACCTCCAGTCTCCATTTCAAGAAGGCTTCCATAGACACTAAGGAGCCAAACTGATATTCCTTCAGGAAACCAACATGGCTGCAACACCTGGTGTTGGTTTAGAACAGTGCTTCTCAATTATTTTCTGTCCCCCTATGGAAGAAGAAAACATCTCGCGCCCCCCCCACACGACTATAAATAGGATTATTTGTCTATAAATTGTTCTAAGTACCTCTGCATAACACTGTATCCTTATTAACGTATAAGAGAATAAAAAAGAAAGAAATATGGACCAACTTACAACAAAGAATAGCTTTATTAACTAACAGAAAAGATTTAAAGTGCATCTGAAATTAAAAAAATAAAATTAAATCCTTAATTAAACATTTTTGACTGACCATGTCAAACCATATGATACTGAAAAATAAAACTACATAAATGGTCTTATCAGTGATTGTGGTGTAATGTCTTTAATGTCTTTGTCTCCAACATTTCAGACTCAGTAACACACCGGTCTTTCACAGTGAACCAAGCGCTACAGACGCTTCGTCATATTTCCTCGTCTTAGCTTTGGGAGACTTTCGTTTGTCTCTTTATCTCCGTCTCTCTCCGCCTGTCTTCTCATCCCTGTTAAATATGTTTTCATGGTGTCACTTGGTGTCTACACTTCATACTCATACTCTGTGCTGTATGCTCCCTGTAAAACACTCTGCTGCCCCCTTATGTAACGGAGGTGCAATTGCACTTTATTCTAGGACGTAAAAGGGTTTAGGCTTTAGAATTACAGGGTTTTTAAGGAGCTGAATATCCCCTCTAGCTGGATAGTAGGGGAGAGGTTTACTGGTCATGCCTGGAAATGACGAGTGATGATGATGGATGTGTATGAAAGATCTGGGATGGAAACAGTCAATCAAACAGAATGTACTGACACATATACCCAGCAGCCACTTTATTGAGTACACCTTCCTAGTACATTGTTGGGTCTACTTTTGCTTTCAGAACTGCCTTAATTCTTCATGGTATAGATTTAACAAAGTACTGGAAACAGTCCTCGGGGAACTTGGTCCATATTGACGTGATTGCATCACCAGTTGCTGCACATCCATGATGTGAATAACCCCTTCCACCAAAACCTGAAGGTGCTCTGTTGGATTGGGATCTGCTGACCGTGGAGGCCGTTGGAGTAACAATTAACTCCTTGTCATGTTCAAGAAACCATGACGTTATCCTGCTGGAGAAGATGGGTACACTGCGGTCATAAAGGGATGGACAAGGTCAGCAAATACTCAGGGAGGCTGTGGTGTTGCAATGATACAGAGTTGGTCCTAAGAAGCCCAAAGTAAGTCAAGAAAATATCCAGCACATCGTTACACCAGCAGCCTTTGTGAATCTTAGCCTTAGTTTCCTGTTCTTAGCTGACAGGAGTGGACCTGCTGTGGTGTTCTGCTGCTGTAGACCATCCACCTCAGGGTTCCATGTGTCGTACGTTCAGAGATGATCTTCTTCATATTTTGGTTGGACTGAGTGGCTTTTTGAGTTCCTTCTGACTTTTAAATCATCCAGAACCAGTCTGACCTATCTCCTCTGACCTCTGGCATCAACAAGGCATTTTTTCACCCAGAGAACTGCCTGAGATGAACAGGTCTACTTTATATAGTGTAAGTGATGGTGTGTGTGCCCCCATGTTAGGCTGGTACCTGTCTGGGGTGTATCGCTACCTCTGACCTCTAATAATTTGGGATTGGTTCTAGCTACTGATTGAATGACATGATTAATAATTCAATTAAGTAATTTGGAAATGTCCAGTGGAAAAGAGGCCATACAATTAACTTCCAAAAAAGGCGTATTACCTGCCAGTGGAATAAGATGATTCTAGGAAATATTGGACAAGTTGTACCAAAAACAAGATATTTTCACCTGTACAGACTTTTGCAGGCGTGTCATATTTAATGCCCCAACACAGATTTGCTTACATGGGCCAGTCCTGTTCTTTCAAGCAAATGCGGTTAATATTTCCTGGCATTAAAAAATGGAAAAGTTATCTCACTGCTAACATTAGACACAGTCAAGTTAGTTAATTCATTAAAAAAACACCTGCTGAGTTACTTTACCTGAGTTTCTTCTCAGAGGACGCTGATGTCAACGCCCTCAGAGACTGGTGCTTCCGCTCCAAAGTTACATCACTGCCCCAGGTCCCTCAGGTCAAAGGTCATTAAACCTTGTCAACATGTTTGTCCCTGAGGCGGCTTCACAGTAGCCAGTTTCCACTAATTCCCTCTGAAGCAAATTAGAGTGGTGAACCACGGAGACCGGCCTGAGGACCATAATGACCTCCCCTCAGACCACACAGGATGGACACACTGACGACTGTCAACACGCTGACTTTCTGACTTTTTTAAGACAAGGTTTTTAAAAATTTGTTCATATAACCTACATATCAGAACATCAACAACAAGTAGATAACCGCTTATTGTGACTCCCACCCTACATTGTTGTTCGATAGCATGACAACAGAAAATTAAAAGAGATCCAGAAACCAGGATTTTATCAACCAAAATGTAATCATCTGTTCATGGTACCATGGCCAACGTTTATTGGAAGTTTGATGAAAATCTGCCTGGATCCTTTTGTGATATCCTGCTAACACACATACATAAAAACAGACTAAGCAATGCAAAAACATTACCTACTTCACGAGGGGGAATTAACTCAAACAGTCGCATATATCACATGTGTCAAACCTGAGGACCAAATCTGGTTTTTCACGTGGCTCCTCAAGAACTTGCATGGACACAGGGGATTTATTGATTTATTGAGAGACGAAAAAGTGAATGAATGTTTAAACTTGATGGAGACAAGCTGGTCACATCTTCTTTGTAGGAATTCAAGATGCAATCTGTCAATACTTCCTTGTTCTTTCAATATCAGGAGTCTACATATCTTTGAAGACTGTCCATGTGTCACAGATATGCCTGTCATCTCAATAAAATGTGAAAGTTCAACATAAATCTATGAACTCAAAGCCAATGAATAAAGCCTTTATTGCCATCTTGGACTGTTTGTCAATCACTGAACCAATCAATCAATGAACCTGTTTGGGGTTGGGTGAAATGAACTCAGCCTGTAGGGATTCTTCAGTCCAGAGAACATTTAAAGCTGCAGACGTTGCTGCAGCCAACAGAAGTGAAGAACAGGCATCAGTAGACCCATGTTTCCGCTGTAGCATTAACTTATTTAAAGGAGGGTAAGTTCAGGTTTTATGTTTTGTTTACCTCTCACTTGATGTCCATTTTTAAAGAAAAGTTCTAGAGACACAGTGTTCGAACAACTTTTTCATGATGATGCTTTTAAACAGAACTATTTATTCACTCATGGGGAAACAATTAAACATTTATACTGTAGCTGTTGTGCAACCTGAAACCAGAATGTTGGTCAATTCAACTTTATCTTACTTCATTCTCAGCACTTATATAAATGTAGGAACTTTGAAATACTTGTATTTCGTGTTAACTCTGATGTTGTACCTTGTTATTCTTGTTGTGAACACATCAGTCATTGTGGTTATCTGTATGAACAGAAGCTTACATGAACCTATGTACCTTTTTCTGTGCAGCCTGTTTGTGAATGCACTATATGGTAGTACAGGGATGATACCATTCCTTCTGGTTCAGATTCTCTCTGACATTCACACTATTTCTGTTTCTTTTTGTTTCCTTCAGATTTACTGTTTGTACACTTATGCACATGTAGAGTTTTGTAATTTAGCCCTAATGTCTTATGACAGATATCTTGCTATTTGTTGTCCTCTACAATATAACACACGTATGACATGCAACAAGGCAGTCATCTTTATTATTCTGATATGGTTGTATTCTTTTGTAAAATTTCTAATTACTTTATCGCTAAACATCCGTCTGACATTGTGTGGAAACGTCATAAACAGTGTGTACTGCAGTAATTATCTAGTTGCTAAACTGGCCTGTTCTGACACACAACTGAACAACATTTATGGGCTGATTGGTGTTGTTCTCACCATCTTAGTCCCCCTGCTCCCAATAATTTTCTGTTACATGAAGATTCTTAAAGTGTGTTTTTCTGGCTGTAAACAGAGCAGACAGAAAGCTGTCAGTACCTGCACACCTCACCTCGCTTCACTGCTCAACTTTTCTTTTGGGTGTTTGTTTGAGATAATTCAGACTAGATTTGATATGAGTGGTGTACCAGATGTGCTGAGAATCATTCTGTCTTTATATTTTGCATTACTGCAACCTCTGCTGAATCCGATCATGTACGGAATGCAAATGTCAAAGATACGAAACATATGTAAACATGTCTTCTGGTGGAAAATGTTGTTTAATCACAGAGATTCTGTGTCAGTGTAACAGGAGGAACATCAGGACATATATTGACTGACTTTTTCTCTCTAGTATTTTTCAGTGTGATGTGTGTTGAAATGAATTGGGATCATATAAAAAAACATGGAATCACTTCAGACTGCACTGTTGCTTTGATTTGAACCATCATACAGATGTTGCATGCACGCTGACTTCACGTATGTTCACATCTCATAGTTTTCTCTGGTCATATTGTTTTTACAGTTTTTTTCTGTTATTTAAATAAAAAACTTACTTGCCTTCAGCCTGCATCTGCGTCTTTTTGACTTACAGATGTTATTACATATGGGGGCTCGTCCATCTTTATGTGTCTTAGGTTTATAGCTATGGGCTGTGGTTTGCTGCTCTTGGTGATGGACATAGTTTTATAATAATTTGCCTAAGTTTACCTTTGCCGAAAATATGAACAAATTCGTAGACTATTATGTAATGAACACATTGGGATACAACACTGGTCCTGGGACTTCCCTGGGAAAGATGCCCTAATCAGCTCACCTCATCTGGAGAGTTCCAGCCCCCCCAGATGACAAAGCTCCTCACCCTATCTCAAAGGGAGAGCCCAGATACCCTGTGTAGGAATCTCACTTCGACCACTCGTATTCGTGATCTTATTCTCCTGGTCACTACTCAGTTCATGACCATATGTGAGGGTCGACTGACATTTTGACTCAGCTCCTTCTCCACCAGATAAGACAGAGGCAGAGTTCCACATTACTGATGACTAATCTGTTTGCAAATCTTCCACTCCATCCTGCTCTTCCTTGTAAGCAAGATCCTAAGATACAGGATCTCATCCCTGACCCGGTGAAGGGTGTGTGCACCCTTCCCTTTCCAGCTGGGAATGATGGCCTCAGATTTGGTGGTGCCGACTCTCATCTTAGCTACTTCACAATCGGCTGCAAATTGTTTCAGCTGAAGGCCACGGTCAGATGAATCAACAGAACCAAGTCATTTGCAAAAAAGCAGTAACCCAATCCTAAAGTCACCAAGCCATGACCCTAACCCTAACCCTGTGACTAGGAATTCCATCCATAAAGGTTATGAACACAATGAGTGATGAAGGGCAGCCTTGACGGAGTTCGACCCTCGCCAGGAACACATTTGACTTACTGCCCGCAACGTCCAGGGACTAGATGGATATAACGGTGGAGTAGTCCGTACTCAAAGGGGAATCTATGCTTTCTCCAATTCCACAAAACAAAGCAACCAGTGTGGATGGGTGAACTTTGATGCATCATCCAGGACCACCCTAATGGGGTAGAGTTGGTCCACAGTTCCTTGTCCAGGATGAAAACCACATTTCTCCTCTCTCCTTTTTTACTGTAGTCCTTAAGACACAGAGGGATAAACTACCTTTTGTTTTATAGTGGTTTTCAGTCAGTCATTTTCTATACCCACTTATCCCTCACTAGGGTTGCGGGGGTCTGCTGGAGCTAATCCCAGTGCATTTCAGGCAAGGTACACCCCAGAAAGGTCACCAGTCTGCCATGGGACACAAACACCATTCACTCACACTTGTGGAGATTCAGAATCTCCAATTAACCTAAGGCCTGGACTGTGGAAAGAAGGGGGTACAACGTCACATAACTCAGAGTCTGAGTTACATAAGCAGTTTGTTTAATCTTGTACTATATGTCAATCACTGAGCCTATATGGGACTGGATAAGGAAATGAACTCCACCTTTTGGGATTCTTAAGCCATACAAAGATATAAAGCTGCATGTTGCTGCAGCAAACAGTTAGAAATGAAGTAGACAGGCAACTTTAGATTCATGTTGTCGTGTGACTAACATGAATTTTTGAAAGGATGGTAAGTTGGAAGTTCAGGCTTTTTGTGAGATTTCCGATTGTGTCACCTGATGTCCATTTTTTAAGAAGCCCAGAAAGGAAGTGTTTATAACTTTTTATGATGATGCTTTTGAACAAAACAAACTATTCAGTTATGGGGAAACAAGTAAACATTTATACTGTAGCTGTTGTGCAACCTGAAGCAAGAACAATGGTCAATTCAACTTTATCTTACTTCATTCTCAGCACTTATATGAATGTAGGAACTTTGAAATACTTGTATTTCGTGTTAACTCTGATGTTGTATCTTATTATTCTTGTTGTGAACACATCAGTCATCGTGGTTATCTGTATGAACAGAAGCTTACATGAACCTATGTACCTTTTTCTGTGCAGCCTGTTTATAGATGAGCTGTATGGTAGTACAGGGATGTTTCCATTCCTTTTGATTCAGATTCTCTCTGGCATTCACACTATTTCTGTCTTTTTTTGTTTCCTGCAGATGTTTTGTTTGTACACTTATGCAAATGTAGAGTTGTGTAACTTAGCCATCATGTCTTATGACAGATATCTTGCTATCTGTTGTCCTCTACAATATAACACACGTATGACATGTAACAAGGCAGTCATCTTTATTATTCTGATATGGATCTATTCTTCTCTTAAGTGTCTTATTACTTTATCCTTAAACATCCATTTAACATTTTGTGGGAATATAATAAATAATTTGTATTGTAATAACTACCTAGTTGCTAAACTGGCCTGTTCTGACACCAAACTGAACAACATTTATGGACTCATTGGTGTTTTTGTCACCATCTTGGTTCCTCTGCTTCCAATCCTGTTCTCTTACTCAGAGATCCTTAAAGTGTGTTTTTCTGGCTGTAAACAGAGCAGACAGAAAGCTGTCAGTACCTGCACACCTCACCTCGCTTCTCTGATTAACTTTGCTTTCGGGGTTTTGTTTGAAATAATTCAGAGTAGATTTGATATGAGTGGTGTACCAGATGTGCTGAGAATCATTCTGTCTTTATATTTTGTATTAATGCAACCGCTGCTGAATCCGATCATGTACGGAATGCAAATGTCAAAGATACGGAATATATGTAAACATGTCTTCTTTTGGAAAATGTTGGCTGGTTACAGAGATTCTGTATCATTGTAACAGGATGAACTCCAATGAATACATTTTCTAAAAACTCTCACAGTTTGCAGTGTGTATTGATTCAAAGAAAACATGGAAAGTCAAAGTGAAGTAAATATGAGACACCCTTGTGACATACGCTTGATGGAAGTTATATTTCTAACTGTAACTTGTGTTGTCTTTTGTGTGACTAGTAAAGATTTACAATTTTTCTACATGCGCTTCATTTCCTGTTAATACAAAAATCTCCCAAATGATGTCACCACTAACATTACAATACACTAACAACAACATGTTCCTAAATGTTTACTATGTTTTATTGCATAAACCCCTCAGAGATGCTGCTGTTGACAGTTACATCACTGTACCACGTTCCTTAGGTCAAAGATCATTAAATCATGTCAACATGTTTGTCCATGAGGCAGCTTCCCTTCAGCCACAGTTTTCGTTAATTCCCTCTGAAGCAAATTAGAATCGTAGCTATGAACCAGTGAGAGCAGACAGAGAAGCGTAATGACCTCCCCTCAGACTGAACACGATGGACATGACTGTTCAAGAAACAAGTCAAACTGTGGAATATTTGGATTCCTTTTCAAGATGTTTGTTCACTTTGTTTAATAAAACCTACAGCTCAAAGCATAAAAGCTTAGCTCTAACACCCCAAATACTGGTTTAAATGTAAGCCCCTACCGCTAGCAGTGCCCCCCAAATCACACTTTCAACCAGGGAACTTCCTCTGGCCTGAGGAGGATGTACCGTATCTGAGAATACTCTACCTCTCATTTCTACCTAACTTGGTCAAATCCAATTACGAACCCCTACTGGCAAATCTCAGGTTTGACATCCAACGCTGGGCCCCATTCTTTCTCCCTCTGTGGGTAAAGGCCAATGTGATCAAAATGACCTGTGCCCCCAAATTAATTTTCATTTACAATCTTCCCCATAACTCTTCAGGAATATTTCAAACAATGATTGTGTAGCACATTAACAAAATCAGAAGTCTAGATTCAATATAATCCACCATCAGAGACCAACTGGTTGTTGGGAGATGGGGGTTCCAAACCTCATGATTTACCACAAGGTATTTAGCCTTAGATGGTACCTGGTAGGACTGGGTCCTACCCCCAGGGAAAGCTCCATCCTGGTTTTCATTGGAGACTGGTTCGTATAGCCCAACTGCTCTTTAACACTTTATTGCAGCTACATTATTACCGTAAGCTACGTTACCTCAAGAGGGAGCATATCTAGTACATGCCTGTTGGGACCTCAACAAGGTAACATAGCTGGTACATGCCTGCTGTACCAGCCATGTTACCTGCAAGTGGTAACATGGCTGGTACATGCCCGTTGTGACCTCAATGCATGCTTGTTGAGACCTCAAGAGGTAACATGGCTGGTACATGCCCGTTGGGACCTCAATGCATGCTTGTTGAGACCTCAACAAGTAACATAGCTGGTACGTGCTTGTTGAGACCTCAACAGGTAACATGGCTGGTACATGCTTGTTATGATTTCAAGAGGTAACATGGCTGGTACATGCCCGTTGGGACCTCAATGCATGCTTGTTGAGACCTCAAGAGGTAACATGGCTGGTACATGCCCGTTGGGACCTCAATGCATGCCCGTTGGGACCTCAACAGGTAACATTGCTGGTACATGCTTGTTATGATTTCAAGAGGTAACATGGCTGGTACATGCTTGTTGGAACCTCAAAAGGTAACGTAGCACCATCTGAAAGTGAGAATCTGGTCTAATCCAAGGTTCTGTGTTGGCATATCACCCTCTATTCAAAGCAGTGGTATCAAAGAAGGGTTAAAGAATTTTGAAGGTCCATCCAGGATCAGATAATTTTAGGCCAAGACCCTATGTGTACCTCGGGACCCAGCAGACTTGAGGACCTTTTCACTCTCTATTCCAGAATAGATGCAAACTGTTCTCAAGATCGGATGGAAATTCCTAATTTGAACTGGTGGATTCCTCTGCTCCTGCCACATCTCACTGGTGAACCCAGTTGGGTAGAATGGCAGCAATGGGGGGTTATCCTTCATGGGCCTGAAGAAAGTGTAAAGCTATCATCCTTACCAAGGTAGAGTTTAGTAGGACTCACCTGTCAGAGGTTTACTCATAAAATTGGGTGTAAATAGTAAACAATGGGAATGTATATGCCTTTGTTGTCATATTGTACTGTATGTCAATCACTAAATCGACCAATCAATGAATCTGTATGGAACTGGATGATGGAATAAAGCCGGTAGGCATTCTACAGGCCAGAAAATATATAAAGCTGCAGATGTTGCTGCAGCCAACAGAAGTGAAGGAGACAGGCATCTGTAGATCCATGTGGTGTTATGTTTAACTTTAACTTACTTAAAAGAGGATAACTGGTGAGTTTAGGCTCTATGAGATTTTCTATTGTGTCGTCTGATGTCTGTTTTTAAAAAAAAGGTTCAGAAATGCAGTGTTCGTACAACTTTTTCATGATAGTGATTCTAAACAAAACAAATAATTCAGTTATAGGGAAACAATTCAACATTTATACTGTAGCTGTTGTGCAACCTGAAACTAGAATGTTGGTCAATTCAACTTTATCTTACTTCATTCTCAGCACTTATATAAATGTAGGAACTTTGAGATACTTGTATTTCGTGTTAACTCTGATGTTGTACCTTGTTATTATTGTCGTGAACACATCAGTCATTGTGGTTATCTGTATGAACAGAAGCTTACATGAACCTATGTACCTTTTTCTAAGCACCCTGTTTGTGAATGAGCTGTATTGTAGCACTGGGTTGTTTCCATTCCTTCTGATTCAGATCCTTTCTGACATTCACACTATTTCTGTCTTTTTTTGTTTCCTGCAGATGTTCTCTTTTTACACATATGCAAATGTAGAGTTGTGTAACTTAGCCCTAATGTCTTATGACAGATATCTTGCTATCTGTTGTCCTCTGCAATATAACAGACTTATGACACGCAACAAGGCAGTCATCCTCATTATTCTGCTATGGATCTATTCCTCAATGAAATGTCTTATTACTTTATCCTTAAACATCCATTTGACATTTTGTGGGAATATAATAAATAATTTGTATTGTAATAACTACCTAGTTGCTAAACTGGCCTGTTCTGACACCAAACTGAACAACATTTATGGACTCATTGGTGTTTTTGTCACCATCTTGGTTCCTCTTCTTCCAATCCTGTTCTCTTACTCAGAGATTCTTAAAGTGTGTTTTTCTGGCTGTAAACAGAGTAGACAGAAAGCTGTCAGTACCTGCACACCTCACCTCGCTTCTCTGATTAACTTTGCTTTCGGGGTTTTGTTTGAAATAATTCAGAGTAGATTTGATATGAGTGGTGTACCAGATGTGCTGAGAATCATTCTGTCTTTATATTTTGCCTTAATGCAGCCACTGCTGAATCCGATCATGTACGGAATGCAAATGACAAAAATACGAAACGCATGTAAACGCGTTTTCTTTTGGAAAATGTTTGCTGGTTACAGAGATTCTGTGTCAGTGTAATAGGACAAACTTCATAAATGTTTGTGAATATGAATAAATGTTGTGACTTTCTAAAAACTTGCAGTTTGCAGTGTGTAGTGATTTTAAAAAAACATGGAAAGTTGAAGTGAAGTAAAAATGAAACACTCTTGTGACATACACTTGATGGAAGTTATATTTAAGCACTCTAGGTGTTCTCTATATGCACCTTTCTCAAAAGATGTTTTTTTCTACATGCGCTTCATTTCCTGTTAATACAAAAATCTCCCAAACATCACTGCACCAAGTTCTTTAGGTCAAAGATCATTAAATCATGTCAACATGTTTGTCCATGAGGCAGCTTCCCTTCAGCCACAGTTTTCGTTAATTCCCTCTGAAGCAAATTAGAATCGTAGCTATGCACCAGTGAGAGCAGACAGAGGAGCGTAATGACCTCCCCTCAGACTGAACACGATGGACACGACTGTTCAAGAAACAAGTCAAACTGTGGAATATTTGGATTTCTTTTCCCTGTCAAGATGTTTGTTCACTTTGTTTAGCTTAGCTATGACACCCCAAATACTGGTTTAAATGTAAGCCCCTACCGCTAGCAGTGCCCCCCAAATCACACTTTCAACCAGGGAACTTCATCTGGCCTGAGGAGGATGTACCGTATCTGAGAATAATCTACCTCTCATTTCTACCTAACTTGGTCAAATCCAATTATGAACCCCTACTGGCAAATCTCAGGTTTGACATCCAACACTGCGCCCCACTCTTTCTCCCTCTGTGGGTAAAGGCCAATGTGATCAAAATGACCCGTGCAACAAAAGTCCAGATTCAATATGATCAAACACCAGATACCAACTGACCGTTGGTGGCTGGGGTTCCAAACCTCATGCTTTACTGCAAGGTTTTTAGCCTTAGATGGTACCTGGTGTCAGGGGTCTGGACAGACGAGGACCACACGAGCAATACGTTTCAATAGTTTATTGAAGGGGTTGGGGAATGGGCGTGAGTCCTTGTGTGTGTGTGTCCCAGCGGCTGAGAGGCGTAGAGTGTAGACGGAGGTTGAGGGTCCAGGCTCTCTCGCCGAAAGGGGCTGGAAGTCCTGGGGGAACACACACACACACAGCAGGAGAGGAGTGGCAGGGCAAAACCTCCAGGGCAGTAGTACCGACAAGGGCAAGGCGGTAATCGTGGTCAAAAAGGCAGAAGGCAGGTCAAGTTACCGGGATTGTAGAGCAGAGGGTGGTCGGGCAGGTCCGGGATCGCAGGTAGGAGTCAGAGTAGTAGCAGGTAACAGGCAGGACAGGCGCGGGCTTAGCAGACGATCTGACAATGTGTGCTGGGAAACAGGACTCTTTATACATGGCATGGTTAGCAGGAAATGAGGAGCAGCTGGCTGGTTAACGAGGGAGTGGCAGCAGAGACAGGTGAGAGTAATCAGCACATAATTAGTGCTCCTACCAGGCAGAGGGAGAGGGAGCTCACGACAGAACCCCCCCCTCAAGGAACGGCCCCAGAAGTCCCAAAGAAACACCGCCAAGACTGGGAGGGCGGAGGGGGAGCCGGCGGAGGGTCAGAACTCCTCAGAGCAGTCGGAGTCCATGGCCTCATCCTTAGAGAGCCCCCCAGCAGGGGTCAGGACGGGTCCCGGGACAGGGGCCAGGCCAGGTGCAGGGTCAGAAACTGGGTGGGTGGAACGACGGGGTCCTTTAGGACGACCCCGACGAATGGCTGGTTGGTCTGGATGCTGCCGGTGGAAGTCAGCGATGAGGGTCCGATCCAAGATCCGGCTGGCAGGCACCCAGGTTCTCTCCTCAGGACTATACCCTTCCCAGTCCACGAGGTATTGGATGCCTCTACCTCTACGTCTGGATCGGAGCAGACGCCGGACAGTGTAGACTGGGCCACCCTCAATGAGGCGTGGAGGAGGCGGGGGGGTGTGGCTGGAACCAGCGGGCTCTCATGAACCGGTTTAATCCTTGAGACATGGAACGTGGGATGGACCCTCATGGACCTGGGCAGAAGGAGCCGAACAGCAGTTGGGCTGATTACCCTCTGAATGGGGAATGGGCCGAGGAAGCGAGGTGCCAGCTTTCGTGATTCCACCCGCAGTGGTAGATCCCTTGTCGACAGCCATACCTTTTGTCCAACACGGTAAGCGGGTGCAGGAGTCCTGTGACGGTTGGCTCCAGTGGTGTAGCTGGAGATGGACTTGAGGAGTGTGGCACGGGCCTGGGCCCAGGTGCGGCGGCATCGGCGGGCGTAGGCAAGGGCAGATGGACAAGTGATTTCTCCTTCCTGGCTATTGAATAGGGGTGGTTGGTAGCCGTAGACACACTGGAAGGGTGACATACCGGTGGCAGAGCAGGTCAAGGAGTTGTGGGCATATTCCACCCATAGCAGTTGCTGGGACCAGGTGGGAGGATTGCGAGATGCCATGCATCGGAGTGCCTTCTCCAGCTCCTGATTTGTTCTCTCTGACTGGCCTTTGGACTGGGGGTGGAAACCAGAACTTAGACTGACCGTGGCCCCCAGCAGATGGCAGAATTCCTTCCAGAAAGTGGAGGTGAACTGCGGGCCCCGGTCCGAGACGACATCTCTGGGTAGTCCATGTATTCTAAAAACATGCTCCAAGACCAGCTGGGCAGTTTCCTTGGCAGATGGCAGCTTTGGAAGGGGAACAAAGTGTGCCATCTTGCTAAAACGGTCCACAATGGTGAGGATTACAGTCATGCCATTGGACTGGGGCAGTCCTGTGACAAAATCCATGGAAATGTGGGACCAGGGCCGTGTTGGTACGGGCAGAGGTTGGAGTAATCCGGCAGGTGGCTGGTTAGATGATTTGTGTTGATTACAGGTTGGACAGGCAAGGACAAAGTCTCGCACATCCCTCCTCAGCGATGGCCACCAGAATCGCTGAGAAAGCAGATGGCAGGTGCGAGTGGATCCAGGGTGGCAAGCCAGACGGGAGTCGTGTCCCCATTGTATGACCTTAGACCTCAGGTGTTCAGGAACGAAGAGACGGTCAGCAGGACAAGCACTGGGGCCAGGTTGGTCATGGAGAGCATCCCGCACTTGTCTCTCAATCTCCCAAGTCAGGACACCTACGACGCAGGGACTGGGCAGAATGGGTGCAGGGTTCCGGGAAGGGGCATCCTCCTTCTGGAACTGGCGGGAGAGTGAGTCTGGTTTGATGTTACGTGATCCTGGACGGTATGAAATTGAATCTGGTGAAGTATAGGGCCCAGCGGGACTGTCTCGGGTTCAGACGTTTGGCAGAGCGGTTCTTGTGATCCGTCCAAACCAAGAACGGGACGGTGGACCCCTCCAGCCAGTGAAGCCATTCCTCCAAGGCCAGCTTGACAGCGAGCAGCTCACGGTCCCCTATGTCGTAGTTGCATTCTGATGGGGATAAGCGACGGGAGAAGAATGCACACGGGTGGAGTTTGTTGTCCTCTGCAGCTCGTTGTGAGAGCACGGCCCCCACTCCCACATCAGAAGCGTCCACTTCCACAATGAATTGTCGATCTGCATCTGGCATCTGGAGGATGGGGGCCCTGGAGAACCGAGCCTTGAGGATACTGAATGCCTTGTCAGCTGCTGGGGTCCAGGTGAAGGGCTGTTTATTGCTGGTCAGGGCGGTGAGAGGGGCAGCTACGGAGCTGTAATTGCGGATGAACCGTCGATAGAAGTTCGCAAAGCCCAAGAACTGCTGTAACTTCTTGCGGTTTACAGGAACCGGCCAGGAGGTGACTGCTGAGACCTTGGCTGGGTCCATCTGGATCTCTCCCTCTGCCACAATGTATCCAAGGAAAGCCACAGTCTTGGTGTGAAATTCACACTTCTCTGCCTTGACGTAGAGCGAGTTCTGCAGGAGGCGGTGAAGGACTTGCCGGACATGAAGTGTATGTTCAGGCTGGGTTTTGGAGAAGATCAGGATATTGTCTAGGTAAACGAAGACGAACTTGTTTAGGAAGTCCCGCAGTACATCATTCACTAGGGCCTGGAAAACCGCTGGAGCGTTGGTGAGGCCGAACGGCATCACAAGGTACTCATAGTGGCCGGTTGGGGTATTGAATGCCGTCTTCCATTCGTCGCCCTCCCGGATCCGCACTAGGTGGTAGGCGTTCCTAAGGTCCAACTTTGTAAAGATGGTGGCCCCCTGGAGTAGCTCGAAGGCAGAGTTGAGCAGAGGCAGAGGATACCGGTTCTTTACTGTGATACTGTTAAGGCCACGGTAATCGATGCAGGGGCGAAGGGTTCCATCTTTTTTCCCCACGAAGAAGAATCCGGCGCCAGCAGGGGAAGAGGACGGGCGGATAATTCCAGCAGCAAGAGAGTCGCTGATGTACGTCTCCATGGCCCTTCGTTCAGGAGCAGACAGGGAATAAAGACTCCCTTTGGGGGGAACAGAACCAGGGATGAGGTCGATGGCAGGTAACAGGCAGGACAGGCGCGGGCTTAGCAGACGATCTGACAATGTGTGCTGGGAAACAGGACTCTTTATACATGGCATGGTTAGCAGGAAATGAGGAGCAGCTGGCTGGTTAACGAGGGAGTGGCAGCAGAGACAGGTGAGAGTAATCAGCAGATAATTAGTGATCCTACCAGGCAGAGGGAGCTCACGACAACCTGGTATACCTCAAGAAGTAACATAGCCTGAGGTATTCCAGCTACTACAGGTGTACCAAGTACCAGCATGTACCAGATGTACCCGGCAGACTTGGGGACCTTTTACTCTGTTTTGGAAAATGCAATGGAAACTGTTCTATTGATGGGATGGAAATGCATATTTTAAAGGTCCGACCAGGATCAGACAATTTTAGGCCAGACCCTATGAGTACTTGAGGACCTTTTCACTCTGTACTCGTGTCAGGTCCCTGGGGTGGACTTGGCGCCCCCACCTGAGAACCGCATGAACTACATCCAATCAGCTAATGATCCCCACCTGGGACTCTGGGTATTTAAGTCCCACATGGTCCATTGCTCGGTCTCTGGTTCTCTGTTTCTACTGCTCGTCAATGCTGTCACCACGAAAACCCTGTCTGTCTGTACCACGTGTATCCTGCCTGTCAAATCCTGCCTGAACCCTGCCGGTATTTAGAATTGGTTTTGAGTTTTCTGCGCCTGTCAACCTGGTTCGATTTTTGGAATCGTTGGGAACCCCCCAACCTACCTTAGTTTCGATTTTTTGTTTTTCCTCTGAAGAGAATAAAGACACTTTGATCTGCACTTGGGTCTATCCTTCCTTGAGACCACTGACAATTCGAGAATAGATGCAAACTCTTCTCATGGCATGGAAATTCCTAATTTGAACTGGTGGATTCCTCTGCTCCTGCCACATCTCACTGGTGAACCCAGTTGGGTAGAATGGCAGCAATGGGGGGTTATCCTTCATGGGCCTGAAGAAAGTGTAAAGCTATCAAGCTTACCTAGGCAAAGATGGATTTACTGAAAGAGATGCATCCCTTTAGAAAAAAGTGTGGGGAGGTCTGTAATGTCAGTAAAACGTGAAGGCTGAAACAGTTTGACATAAATCTATAAACTCAATGTATAAGCTTTTGTTGTCTTTATTGTACTGTATGTCAATCGCTGAATCTACCAATCAATGAACCTGTATGGGACTGGATGATGAAATGTCTGTAGGGATTCCACAGGCCAGAAAACATATAAAGCTGCAGATGTTGCTGCAGCCAACAGAAGTGAAGGAGACAGGCATCTGTAGATCCATGTGATGTTTTGTTTAACTTTAACTTACTTAAAAGAGGATAACTGGTGAGTTTAGGCTCTATGAGATTTTCTATTGTGTCGTCTGATGTCTGTTTTCAAAGAAGAGGTTCAGAAATGCAGTGTTCGTACAACTTTTTCATGATGATGATTCTAAATAAAACAAATAATTCAGTTATAGGGAAACAATTAAACATTTATACTGTAGCTGTTGTGCAACCTGAAACTAGAATGTTGGTCAATTCAACTTTATCTTACTTCATTTTCAGTACTTATATAAATGTAGGAACTTTGAAATACTTGTATTTCGTGTTAACTCTGATGTTGTACCTTGTTATTCTTGTTGTGAACACATCTGTCATTGTGGTTATCTGTATGAACAGAAGCTTACATGAACCTATGTACCTTTTTCTGTGCAGCCTGTTTGTAAATGCACTATATGGTAGTACAGGGATGATTCCATTCCTTTTGACTCAGATTCTCTCTGACATTCACACTATTTCTGCTCCTGTTTGTTTCCTGCAGATTTACTGTTTGTACACTTATGCAAATGTAGAGTTCAGTAATTTAGCCCTGATGTCTTATGACAGATATCTTGCTATCTGTTGTCCTCTACAATATAACACACGTATGACATGCAACAAGGCAGTCATCTTTATTATTCTGATATGGTTGTATTCTTTTAGTAAATTTCTAATTACTTTCTCCTTAAACATCCGTCTGACATTGTGTGGAAACGTCATAAACAGTGTGTACTGCAGTAATTACCTCGTTGTTAAACTGGCCTGTTCTGACACCAAAGTGAACAACATTTATGGGCTGTTTAGTATTGTTGTAACCATCTCAGTCTCTCTGTTTCCAATCCTTTTTTCCTACATGCAGATCCTTAAAGTGTGTTTTTCTGGCTGTAAACAGAGCAGACAGAAAGCTGTCAGTACCTGCACACCTCACCTCGCTTCTCTGCTCAACTTTTCTTTTGGGTGTTTGTTTGAAATAATCCAGAGTAGATTTGATATGAGTGGTGTACCAGATGTGCTGAGAATTATTCTGTCTTTATATTTTGCATTAATGCAACCGCTGTTGAATCCGATCATGTACGGAATGCAAACGTCTAAAATACGAAATGCATGTAAACATGTTTTCAGTTGGAAAATGTTGGTTGTTCACAGAGATCCTATGTCAGTGTAACAAGAGAAATGTTTATTCAAAGTTTACTGTTATTAAAGAAATGAATTAAATAAAACGCTTAAAGCATTTGGTCAAGAATATTATATCTTTTATAGTTATCATTCTAAAATTTCCACTTGCCCTTATTAGTTATTCTTCAGTAGTTGTTGTATTGCTGTACAGACTATAAAAGAGTCACATATTGTAATTTCTTATTAATTACATTTTTCTAACAACATTTTTTTTACTTTTTAATTTCTTCTAAAAGTTCTGCAGTCTCACTAGTGTTAATTCACAGAACTGCTTCATGGTTAATAAAAAAGTAGAATGTGTCTGCAGAGCACCAGCAGATCCAGGATCTGTTTCATAAACAGGATCTGTTTAGGAATGGAAGTCTTGGAACCTGAATGAAACACAAAGCAATGTAGGCACCATGAAGGACTCGGAAGCACCGGAATGTCCCTTCAATGCCTCTGTTAACTGATCTCTTATAATTAATCTTGAATTTCTGGTCCAAGCCAAAGTGAATTTAAATTTCAAAATAAAAAACACATTGAGGCATTTGGAGTTGATTGGTATCACATCTGTAATGATTTGGGCAAATGTGACAAACGTGAAGTGGTGCTCTCACCATGGATATGGATTAGGGTTGGGTTAGCGTTGTGTCTGTTAGGCCAGTGTACTGGTGGAGGGTCAGGGTTAGGTGGTTTAACCCAAACCAATCCTGACTTTCTGTGATGTTGGAAAGTGGGCATAACTTCAACAAGAAAATTCAAATCGCTCGTCTTGTATTTGTGGAACCATCGGTCACAGAGACTCTTTAACACTTCTGGCATGTTTAGAATGGTTGAATGAGGTAAGACCTTATATTTCACAGACACATCTAGTTAAATATTTTTGGAGACTCTTAATTCTCCAAAGGTGTGTGTGGTGTGGCAACCTGTCTGTGTTGTATCGCTGCCTCTCACCCAAACTACGCTGGGATTGGCTCCAGCAGACAACCATGACCGGAGGGAGGACTAACTAGATCAGTGGTTCTTTACCTTGTTGGAGGCACCAAACCCCACCAGTTTCATATGCTTATCCCCCGCACTCTAACCCTAACGCTTTCAATGACTGTGCCCACTAACTGCAGACTGGAGTGAGGGGTGGACCTCTGCGGCAGAGGCTCCACCAAACCCCTGAGACTGACTCACCAAACCCATAGGGTTCGATCGAACCCAGGTTAAGAACCACTGAACTTGATAAAGAAGCTCAGTGGATGAAAAATGTATGGGGTTGGCAGAGGGATGTAAAATTTGTGCCAGGGCCCAAAATCATTCCTACATAAACTTTAGGAGCCATTTGGCATCACATTTAAAGCAGCACTTTTAGGTGGCACTATCACCACCTAAGTTGAAGGGTTAGGCATTAAGTGTTTGAGGTTAGGTAGTCTACTGGTTAAGGTTAGGGAGTTTAACCCAAACTGCACCTAGGGGCAGATTTTTGACTTTTTGTTTTGTGTGAATACCTTTTCACTGGAAGGTTGGAGAGACATGGAACCATGTCCAATTTTTTTCAGGGACACCCTTACCATAGACTCGGGGACACTTCTGGTGTGGTCAGAAGGGTCTACCACCCACTCCCAAGTCTTTATGACCTTCTGTTTCAGAGATCCAACCTAATAAAATACCACATTGTAAATGCATGCGGTTGGCAGAGGGAGGTAAAAGGGACCAGAACAAGAGTGGCTCAGCAGACCCTCATAAGCTTCTCCCACCAGATGAGGGTCATTCCAGCCCCCCCTGGAGCGAGTGAGTGCCTTGTGGATTGGGCACAGCCCAAATAGAAGCATGGGATCCCCTTTACGTGGGCTCCCAGCATATGAGAGGGGCTATAGAAGGGATTGCATGCAGAAATCAGTGTTCAACCGAGCCGCCACATTAACACCACACTGCACACTTCCTGTCATTGGGGAGAACAGGATCATCATCATCAGCACGTCCAACCAGATCTGATTCCTTCCATGTTATATCTTCCTTACATGGGAATCAGAAGCATCTGGCAGTGCAAGCTCTGTTATTACTGATGCACCAACTGTTGACCGGTGTCTCCCCCTAGTGTCATGTCCAGTCCAGAAGACGTGGGCAAAAGGCCAATGACTGCCCATCACAAGCAAATTTGCACTGGTCTTAGACTGTTCTTGGACAGAGTGCTTTTCTTCACTAGAATAGTAGAATATTACTCTTTCCAGCCAATATTTCTGTACGCAAGCTCTGGACAAGAAGTATTGGTCCTAGCACAGAACCTTGTGGAACTCTGTGTTTAACTTTTGTATGGACAGAAGAAACATTATTAACATGAACAAATTGGAAAGTCCCTTCTATGCCAATGAGATGCTGTAGTCTCTAATAAGACTTGATGGTAGATGGTGTAATTTGCACTAAGGTCTAACAAGACAAGGATGGGAATAAATCCTTTATCGGATGCATTGAGTATGTAGATCACTACATCTGCCAATCAATGAAGCTGTATGGGAATGAATGAGGAAGTATCTTGCCCAAGGACACAATGATATGCAACTTGGAGCAGCCGGGAACTGAACCATCAATCTTCTGACTCATGGCTGACTGCTCTACCTCTGAGCTAGGGAAAATGGGAAAGGAAATGAACCCAACCTGTTGGGATTCTCCACTCAGGGATATAAAGCTGCATCAAACAGTTAGAAGTGAAGGAGACAGGCATCTTTAGATCCATGTTATGTTGTGTTTAATATTAATTAAAAGAGGATAACTGGTGAGTTTAGGCTTAATGAGATTTTCTATTGTTTCATCTGATGTCCAGGTTCAGAAATGCAGTGTTCGTACAACTTTTTCATGATGATGATTCTAAACAAAACAAACAGTTCAGTTATAGGGAAACAATTAAACATTTATACTGTAGCTTTTGTGCAACCTGAAACTAGAATGTTGGTCAATTCAACTTTATCTTACTTCATCTTCAGTACTTATATGAATGTAGGAACTTTGAGATACTTGTGTTTCGTGTTAACTCTGATGTTGTACCTTGTTATTCTTGTTGTGAACACATCAGTCATTGTGGTTATCTGTATGAACAGAAGCTTACATGAACCTATGTACCTTTTTCTGTGCAGCCTGTTTGTGAATGAGCTGTATGGTAGTACAGGGATGTTCCCATTCCTTCTGGTTCAGATTCTCTCTGACATTCACACTATTTCTGCTTCTTTTTGTTTCCTGCAGATTTACTGTTTGTACACTTATGCACAGGTAGAGTTCAGTAACTTAGCCCTAATGTCTTATGACAGATATCTTGCTATCTGTTATCCTCTACAATATAACACACGTATGACATGTAACAAGGCAGTCATCTTCATTATTCTGATATGGTTGTATTCTTTTGTTAAATTTCTTATTACTATATCTTTAAACATCCGTCTGACATTGTGTGGAAACATCATAAATAGTTTGTATTGTAATAACTACCTGGTTGCCAAACTGGCCTGTTCTGATGCCAAACTGAACAACATTTATGGGCTGTTTGGTGTTGTTCTCACTATCGTAGTTCCTCTGCTTCCAATCCTTTTCTCTTACACAAAGATTCTTAAAGTGTGTTTTTCTGGCTGTAAACAGAGCAGACAGAAAGCTGTCAGTACCTGCACACCTCACCTCGCTTCACTGATTAACTTTTCTTTTGGGTGTTTGTTTGAATCACTTCAGAGTAGATTTGATATGAGTGGTGTACCAGATGTGCTGAGAATCATTCTGTCTTTATATTTTGTATTAATGCAACCGCTGCTGAATCCGATCATGTATGGAATGCAAATGTCAAAAATACAAAGTGTCTTCTTGCGGAAAATTTTGCCTGGACACAGAGATTCTGTGTCAGTATAATGAAATGTGATTGAATACATTTTGCAGTGTGGACCGATCTGAAGAAAACATGGAACATTAAAGTATATGGTGATTAATAACAAATATTTAACATAATTATAGCAATTCTCAATGAACAAAATGTTCATTTTCATCCTAAAAAGAATCACAATAATAGGATTTGTTTTTTTAAAGTGCCACTTGAATAAACTATTCAGGTTTCATTACCAATAAAGCAACACTCAACACAGTGGTAAAAATAAAAGGATGTTAACATCTGTATATAACAGTGTCTTAATGAAGACAGAAATGTTGAGGGTTTTGGAGTTGTTTCTTATTTGATATGAAGGACTGAGTACAACAGACTAAAAGCTCCTGAAGGGAAAAAATAAATAAATAAAATTGTCTTGACTAAGTTCGTTTACTGGAGTACTTTTCAAATACAGTGTTTTATGTACTCTGCTGTACTTGGGTATAAAAATATTGTACTTGCTTATTCAACACATTTATCTACAACTTTAGTTACTTTTGTACATGTAAGTACTGAAAGTGATAATAAACACAAATTTACTAAAAAATGATGAAACTGTCCTGTACAAAAATGATGGAAAAGACTAGAATAATTTGACCGTAGGGACAAGTTAAACCATGATGTTTCCTGTAATCTGCACCACGGGGGTCCTTAGTCTTGTTTTCAGTCAAACTTTAAAACATAAAACATTCATGTGGCTTCTTCAGAAGGTTAGGATGCACGGGACCATAGCCGACCCCCTACAGGCGGATTATATGAACCTTAACCAAGGAGACCAGAGGTCAAGGTGGAACCACTGCTGATTCATTGATGAGATATTTATGAAACGCAGAGTTACTTTGGAGAGAGAAGACAAAACTGGAGTTGTTTTGCTGCCTTTAATCGTCATAAAGTTGTGTATTAAAATATTATAATAATATTATATTAATATACATATTATAAGAGTTCAGTTAATGGTAGCATTATTTTTACTTTAATTGGTGTATTTTTATAAAATGATTCTGTTGAAGCACAACAAAACAAAACAATGTTTGGTTTTCTTTTGTGTATTTTTTAGATTTTTATTTATTATTGGCTTTGGCAGTTTGAATCAATATTTCAAGGAGATTATGGGGAATTTAACTTTCTTTAATGAAGAGGTGCCAACATTTTTATTCATGTGTGTGTGGGTGGAATTATTTTCTATTCTTCTTTTTTATTCCAGAGTCTCCATTGCTGTAATTTAAACTACACCACACATTTTGTCTGAATTGCACTGAGACCAGTCTAGACCAGTGTTTAAATTCAAAGCTATGAATGAATGACTGATGCTGAGACTGCAGAAATGAATCTGTGAAATGAAAGTAAATTTGTATGACTAGTTTTAAAATTGAAATGAATGTGGCTTAAAAACAAATTGATGAATTTTCAAGTAAATTCATTTTAAAATCATGCCTCATGATTTTGTATTGTTAATTCATTTATTCAAGTTGAGAAACTCATAAATATTTATGAATGATTCACATATATGTCCCTTAAAAAATCATGTAAGTTGCTGGACAAATTAAATTAGATAGAACAACATTTTCCTCTGAAAATGAAGTAAAAAATATAAAACAGTGTATAATGTAGATACTCGTATGGTACAAGAACCTAAATATTGTACGTAAGTGCAGTACTTTACTAACTGTACTTAGTCAAGTCTAGTAAAAGGAGTATAACCTGACATCCCATCTGTGTTTATATTTAAAAGTACTTCAAGCACATTACTTTGGAAAAACCTAATATGAAAAACTGCTGTTGTCTAAAAGTTCATGTCTTGGTGGATTGATGGTGTCAGATCTACGAAAATCTGCAAACACAGGATCTTACACCAGAAACGTAAAATAAAATTTAATTAGTCGTCATTGCAGAAGAAAGGATTTTAAAAAAATCAATTTATTTACAGAAGTAACACTCACACAGGATCTCTGAGACCAGCCACCATTTTCCAACATAACGCATTTTTACATATATTCTGTATTTTTGACATTTGCATTCCGTACATGATCGGATTCAGCAGCGGTTGCATTAATACAAAATATAAAGACAGAATGATTCTCAGCACATCTGGTACACCACTCATATCAAATCTAGTCTGAATTATCTCAAACAAACACCCAAAAGAAAAGTTGAGCAGTGAAGCGAGGTGAGGTGTGCAGGTACTGACAGCTTTCTGTCTGCTCTGTTTACAGCCAGAAAAACACACTTTAAGAATCTCTGAGTAAGAGAACAGGATTGGAATCAAAGGGACTATGATGGTGATGAATAAACCAACCAGCCCATAAATGTTTTTCTGGTTGGTGTCAGAACAGGCCAGTTTGGCAACCAGGTAGTTATTACAATACAAACTCTTTATGATGTTTCCACACAATTTCAAATGGACGTTTAAGGATAAATTAATAGTAAATTTCACAAAACAATAGAGCCACATCAGAATAATGAAGATGACTGCCTTGTTACATGTCATACGTGTGTTATATTGTAGAGGACAACAGATAGCAAGATATCTGTCATAAGACATTAGGGCTAAATTACTGAACTCTACATTCGCATAAGTGTACAAACAGTAAATCTGCAGGAAACAAAAAGAAGCAGAAATAGTATGAATATCAGAGAGAAGCTGAACCAGAAGGAATGGAATCATCCCTGTACTACCATACAGCTCATTCACAAACAGGCTGCACAGAAAAAGGTACATAGGTTCATGTAAGCTTCTGTTCATACAGATAACCACGATGACTGATGTGTTCACGACAATAATAACAAGGTACAACATCAGAGTTAACACGAAACACAAGTATCTCAAAGTTCCTACATTTATATAAGTACTGAAAATGAAGTAAGATAAAGTTGAATTGACCAACATTCTAGTTTCAGGTTTCACAACAGTTACAATATAAATGTTTAATTGTTTCCCCATAACTGAATTGTTGACTTTGTTTAAAAGCATCATCATGAAAAAGTAGTACGAAAACTTCCCCTTGACACTTTCTTCTTTAAAACTAGTCATCAAGCAACAGAAGAGAAAATCCCACATTCAGCCTAAATTTACCAGTTATCCTCCTTTAAATAAGTCATACACAACACAAGGATAGTGTTCACTTCTAACTGTGCTAACTAACATCTACAACCTTATATCTGTTCCGGAGTGAAGAATCCCAAAAGGCCGAGTTCATTTCATCATCCAGTCTGGTTCAGGTTCATTGACTGACATACAGTACAACGTTCAAACATATTTGCAAAACCTATTGCGTTCAACATTTAGACTCTTGAAGAAGTCTCCGATTGAATATTAAACAAACCGTTTATGTGACAGTTCAGTTCCGTTTTAATGTTTGGTTACAGCACCAATATATGATCTTCAGATCTGATCTGGCAGACTGAACTATGTGCGTGAGCCATGCTGGTTCTGAATCCTCCTCAGCTTCTTTGCCATATGGAGTATCACAGGGTTCAGTGGTGACCCTGCGACCCCAGTGAGGAATAAGCAGGTATAGAAAATGACTGACTGACTGTTCATTGTGTTTTTTGGCCTCATTTATTAGCCATGAACCTGATTAAATGTTGCCAGGTCTACAGTAATGAGGAAAACTTTTTTTCTCTCATAGTGCTTTCAGGCCACAAATTGCGTGTGAAAGGGCCCGATGCTGCTGAAAAGATGCAGTGGGCAACAGTGAATAGCGACCTGACCCGGTCCCTTGAAGCTGTTCAAGGGACAGTGGAGAAGAAGCTGGAGAAAATAGGTAGCACTATATACCAGTATGGAGCAGAACGTTTTGGAGTACTACTGTCCAAAGGCGCTAAACAGCCTCCCACTCCACCAGTCTCCAGGAGGCAACAAGAGATCAAGTGCCTCATTCAAGAATGAAGACAACTCAGGCAATTTTGGAAAACAGCCTCAGAGGTGGAAAAGGAAGGCCTAAGCACCCTCCAAGCTGACATAAAACTCGTCTGGCGTCCCTCCAACTCCTGCATGCGCCTCCCTCCCCTTAGAGCCTACATGGACGACATTAGCACCCTTACTACCACTGTCCCATGCACCAGGAAATTACTCAAAAAGCTCCAGGAAAACACCAGTTGGGCCGCATGAAGATTAAACCATCCAAGTCACGTGGCATCTCAGTGGTGATGGGAGTGCTGGCTGACCTGCAGGTCTTCATCGGGGACGACCCAATTCCGACTGTGTCAGAGCAACCAGTCAAAAGCCCAGGAAGGGGCTACAACGCAAGCCTGAAAGTTAAAGACCTGATCAAGCAACTCTCCCAAGACATCAATTCAGGCCTATTGGTTATTGACAATACCCAGCTACTGGGCAAGCTAAAGTCCTGGTGCTTCCAGTTTGGCCTTCTTCCCCGGGTGTTGTGGCCCCTGGCTATCTATGAGGTCCCTGTCTCAACAGTAGAGAAGCTGGAGAGAAAAGTCATGGTCTACATTAAGAAGTGGCTTGGACTCCCGCGCTGCCTCACATCCATAGGGCTCTATGGAGACAGTGCCCTCAAGTTGCCCCTTAGCAGCCTCATGGAGGAGTTCAAGTGTGCCAAAACACAACTGCACTTTACCCTGAATGAATCCAAGGATCCAGCGATTAGGGATAATGCACCAGCTTTGGTTACCGGTCGAAAGTGGATACCAGTAAGGAAGGGGAGGTCTTGGGCTAACAGCCAGCCGCCCAGCCTGCAGAAGTGCCGCTGCACCGGTGCAAAGGAAAATGGTGGTGGAGGAAGTGCGGCGGCAGAAGGAGGCAGCAAGATGGCCCAAGGCAGTTGCCCTTGGAAAACAAGGCCGGTGGACACCGTGGGAAAGTTTCGAAAGGAGGAAGAAGAAGCTTTGCCATCAGAGCCACCTATGATTTCCGTCCATCACCAACTAATCTCCACCAATGGTGCGACAAAGATCCTGCATGCATTCTGCTTACCAAACCAGCCTCACCCAAGGGCAGTACACTTGGCGCTTCAACCAAGTGTTGAAGAGCCTTGCTTCCACGCTAGAGAAAAAGCAAAGTAACATCAACACCCTGCCTCTGCCAACAGTTTATACCTCTTAAGGAACTGCCTTTGTCCGTGAAGGCGCCACAGCCGCCAGGAAGGTCACTACACCTTCAGTGAGAAGCAAGCTGTGTCTAGCATGCGACTGGAAGATGCTGGCAGATGTCGGCAAACAGCTGGTGGACCTCTCAGATTGCCACTACCACCCTGAGGCCTGACCCCTTCCTACAAGAAGGTTTGCATCATTGAGCTCACTGTACCTTGGGAGGACTCCATAGAGGAGGCATACGGGCGGAAAAACCTGTGCTACAACTGGCCGCTGAAGCGCATCGTGGCTGGAATGCTGAAGTCCGCCCTGTAGAGGTTGGGTGCAGAGGATTTGTGGGAACATCCTGCACAAAACTTCTGAGGGACTTGTATGTCAGGGGACAGAGCCAGCGCGCAGCCGTCAAAGCTGCGTCAGAAGCAGTGGAAAGAAGCAGCCAGTGCCTATGGCTGAAGAGGACTGACCTTAACTGGGCTTCCAAGTAAGATGACTAGAGGTAGTGCCTTGACTCAGACAACTGCTACAGCTAATTGGGCTTGGGTCGCAAGCTCAGGTCTGATCACTCTGCCGCTGGCCGCTACTGGAAAGAGTGTATAGTGTTGCACAATTCAACAGAACACTATTTCTTACAACAACTTTTCAATATTGTTGTATTTGCACTCTGGGATATTAATATTGTATTGTTGGACTAGTACCTTCTCAACTTGACTGATGATGACTATGATGCCATGGCTCCATACCTTTTTGACAGTTTGCTCCAATAAAGCATACATCTTCTAATTCTAGCATGCACATTCAGTGAAGTGAGTCCACAGTTAGGTATTTGATTGCTTGGGATGTTGGTATAAGTGTAAACCTTGGCTAACTTAATTTGATTAGTGTCTTCCAGTCTGCACATCTCCAGGTCTGACAAGACATAGCTATTGATTAATTTTCTGCTCTCCAGGTGCACAGTATAGAGAAGTGTTTGTTTTGGTTTCCCTTCAACATTCAATGTTTCCGTTGCACGTCCTTTTTTACTCAATATTCAGTGAACCAGTACTGTTCACGACACACATTCAGGTTCTTCAGCCACTGTGAGGCTACATAGACTTCTGTGTGATAGAAACACAATCATGATATGATGATCCGTTGTTTTAATCTCTACACAGGATCTTCCTACCTGGATGGAGAACCACAAGCTTCGGGAGACCTTTCCTGGTCTCCAAGGTCTTCAACCCTGTGGCTGTCTGTCTCCTGCTGTCTCAGAATATACAAAATTCACCCAACATTCTAAGTTTTCTATGTTAAGCCTGGCAAATAGAGCACACTAATCCTTGCTTCCAGACCCCTTGTTCCCTCTGGCTCATTGAGAGTGGCCCGTCTCCTTGGGTTGTGCTACTGTAGGAATGGTGAGGAGTAGTGAGGTTGCAGGTTTCTACCAGTGAAAATAGTGACCCCAATCTAATTTGGGACACAA
The DNA here is from genome assembly GCA_036785175.1 of Eupleurogrammus muticus. Taxonomy (NCBI): domain Eukaryota; kingdom Metazoa; phylum Chordata; class Actinopteri; order Scombriformes; family Trichiuridae; genus Eupleurogrammus; species Eupleurogrammus muticus. The sequence continues at coordinate 266,819 of JAYKQN010000045.1, forward strand.
AGTTGATCCCTTTGCCCATAAAAAGACCAAAGAGATGTACTTTGAGAACCTAAATGCTGAACACTAGCTTTTGGGAGTGTGTCTGAACATGGATGGTGTGTCAATCACATAACCTACCAATCAATGAACCTGTATGAGACTGGATGATGAAATGAACCCAACGTGAAAAAACATAAAGCTGCAGCCAACAGGAGTGAAGTAAACAGGCATCTGTAGATCAATGTTGTGTTGTGTATAGCACTATAACCTGTTTAAAGGAGGGTAACTGGTGGGTTTAGGCTGTGTGTCAGATTTTCAATGCTGTCCTTTGTCTATTTTTAAGCCCAGAGATGCAGTGTTCATACAATTCATGATGATGTTCTTAAACAAAACAAACTATTCACTTACAGGGAAACAGTTAAACATTTACATTGTAGTTGTTCTGCAACCTGAAACTAGAATGTTGGTCAATTCAACTTTATCTTACTTCATTCTCAGCACTTATATAAATGTAGGAACTTTGAGATACTTGTATTTCGTGTTAACTCTGATGTTGTACCTTGTTATTATTGTTGTGAACACATCTGTCATCGTGGTTATCTGTATGAACAGAAGCTTACATGAACCTATGTACCTTTTTCTGTGCAGCCTGTTTGTGAATGAGCTGTATGGTAGTACAGGGTTGTTTCCATTTCTTCTGGTTCAGATTCTCTCTGACATTCACACTATTTCTGCTTCTTTCTGCTTCCTGCAGATTTACTGTTTGTACACTTATGCACATGTAGAGTTTTGTAACTTAGCCATCATGGCTTTTGACAGATATCTTGCTATTTGTTGTCCTCTACAATATAACACACGTATGACATGTAACAAGGCAGTCATCTTTATTATTCTGATATGGTTGTATTCTTTTGTGAAATTTCTTATTACCTTATCTTTAAACATCCGTCTGACATTATGTGGAAACATCATAAACAGTGTGTACTGCAGTAATTATCTAGTTGCCAAACTGGCCTGTTCTGACACCCAATTAAATAACATTTATGGGCTGATTGGTGTTGTTTTTACCATCATAGTTCCTCTGCTTCCAATAATTTTCTCTTACTCAGAGATCCTTAAAGTGTGTTTTTCTGGCTGTAAACAGAGCAGACAGAAAGCTGTCAGTACCTGCACACCTCACCTCGCTTCACTGCTCAACTTTTCTTTTGGGTGTTTGTTTGAGATAATTCAGACTAGATTTGATATGAGTGGTGTACCAGATGTGCTGAGAATCATTCTGTCTTTATATTTTCTATTAATGCAACCGCTGTTGAATCCGATTCTGTACGGAATGCAAATGTCAAAGATACGAAATGCATGTAAACACGTTTTCTGTTGGAAGATGCTGTCTGGTCACAGAGATCCTGTGACAGCATAAGAGAGAAAAACATCCGTAAATGCATTTAGAGATTTAACATGTTTCAAACCAATATATGCCAGAATGTATCCCATTCCAAATATATTTTTTTATAGTTTTTAACTTCCAAACCCAAAGATACCCACATGCAGTTTAATGCTGTTTGATGACCAATAGAGCAACATTCAACTCACTGTTAAAAGTGAAATTATTTCAACATTTTTTCTATATGCTAATGAAGTTGCAATTGTCCTGTGGCTCATATCCATATGTTGTTGTTTTCCTTTGTATAATATAACAGCAGACATGGAAAATAAATTAACTACCTAAGTTCTGTACTTGGGTAAAATTTTGAGCTGCTTGGATTTTTCTTTAATATTTCCATTCGATGCTTTTTTCATACATACACTACAGTTTTGGGAGAAAATATTAGTGGTGTTTCCATTGCAGGAACTACGGGGCAGTTTTATGTGGTCAGTCTCCACTGCAGGAGTCTCCCCCACAGGGCCATTTACAGGAACTTTTACAGGGGCCAACGGAGTCCGGGATAGGAACTGGTTGGGCCCAGAAATCCTATGTGCTGCTGTGGATCTCCCTCACTCTCTGTCTTTTTTGCTTTTGCGTTTCTCTTTCTGTCCCGCTCTGTGCATAAGAAACTGAAACCACAACAACGGAGTGGTTCTGGCCAAAAAATGAATAGTTAATGAGTCACTGAAGAAATCATTCAATAAACCTGCACAGGACTGGATGATGAAACGAACCCAACCTGTTGGGATTCTTCAGTCCAGAAAAGCTATAAAACTGCAGATGTTGCTGCAGCCAACATTGGTGACTGGTGAGTGCAGTTTGTGGGATGTAAGATTTCTCTGCTGTCACTTGTCCATTTTTAAGAAGTCTAGAGACACAGTGTTCAAACAACTCATGATGATGCTTTAAAACAAGACAAACTATTCAGTTATGGGGACAAATTTTAACATTTACATTGTAGTTGTTGTGAAACCTGAAACTAGAATGTTGGTCAATTCAACTTTATCTTACTTCATTCTCAGCACTTATATAAATGTAGGAACTTTGAGATACTTGTATTTCGTGTTAACTCTGATGTTGTACCTTGTTATTCTTGTAGGGAACATATCAGTCATCGTGGTTATCTGTATGAACAGAAGCTTACATGAACCTATGTACCTTTTTCTGTGCAGCCTGTTTGTGAATGAGCTGTATGGTAGTACAGGGTTGTTTCCATTCCTTTTGATTCAGATTCCTTCTGAAATTCACACTATTTCTTCTTCTTTTTGTTTCCTGCAGATTTACTGTTTGTACACTTATGCAAATGTAGAGTTCAGTAATTTAGCCCTGATGTCTTATGACAGATATCTTGCTATCTGTTGTCCTCTACAATATAACACACGTATGACATGCAACAAGGCAGTCATCTTTATTATTCTGATGTGGCTCTATTGTTTTGTGAAATTTACTATTAATTTATCCTTAAACGTCCATTTGAAATTGTGTGGAAACATATTAAACAATTTGTATTGCAACAACTACCTGGTTGCCAAACTGGCCTGTTTCGACACCAAAGTGAAAAACATTTATGGGCTGTTTGGTATTGTTACCACTGTCGTAGTTCCTCTGTTTCCAATCCTTTTTTCCTACTTGCAGATCCTTAAAGTGTGTTTTTCTGGCTGTAAACAGAGCAGACAGAAAGCTGTCAGTACCTGCACACCTCACCTCGCGTCACTGATTAACTTTTCTTTTGGGTGTTTGTTTGAGATAATTCAGACTAGATTTGATATGAGTGGTGTATCTAACTTGCTACGAATCATTCTATCATTATATTTCTTATTAATGCAACCGCTGCTGAATCCGATCATGTACGGAATGCAAATGTCAAAAATACGAAATGCATGTAAACATGTTTTCAGTTGGAAGATGCTCATTGTTGACAAAGATCCCGTGTGACTAATGTTATAGAATACAGTTTTTTTACAATGCAGTTTGCAATGCACCCAAATGCAATGTGCTTCATGCTATGAATGTTGAAAAAAAAATGTGTTTTTCCATTCTATAATGCAGCAGGTAGATTTTATCCTTTATTGATTTTTCTTTCATTTACGTACAATAAAACAAAGTTGATCCTGTGCATTTAACCCAATCCTACCTAATATGAGCAGTGAGTAATGTAAAGTGAAAACCCCTTAGGATCAACTCCAGTTCTTTTGGAGTATTAACCCAAACATACGAGTGTTTGATGGGAATCTTTCTCTTATCATCAGACTGTATTGTTGCTTTGATATTTAACTTTTTGTTCACAGTCCTACTTCCTAAATAAATAAATTCCTACTTATTTTCCCTCTTTGTGTATCTGCCTCTTCTTGTCATGGCCAGATTCTTCATTTCTTTTGCTAAAGTTTGTGCTTATACAAGTATCTTAAACAAATTGAAATTTCATGGACAAAATGTAAAAATACCTTTGGCATTGGTATTAAAAACATCACACTGGGAACATTTTTCCTTGAACTATAAAATTAGTTAATTGTTCTTTACATATTTTCATAAGTGATCCTGTCTTAAAATGTCTGCACAAAAATTAGAAAGATCATTGATAGTTATGAAATGTGTATTCTGCACTCAGAACATATTAATAAAGTTAGTCCTGTTTTCACATTGCAGTTGTATAAATTGCAAAGGCAGTGGAACTTTTCTAAATGATAAAGCCTTTGTGCAGGTATTTTTGTGAAAAAAAAAAATTCTCCTTAGGCATATCTGCAAGTATGTTAACAGCAAATAAAAATAAAAATGTGTACACTAATGTTAACGAAATGGGCCTTCTACAAGTTCTCACCAATATGCATTCAAAAGTGTCAACAAGAGTACCAAGGACAGGAAGCCCAGGAAGGGGTGCTTAAGGGCGGGTACGCAGGTTCAAGAGGTGCACCAGGTCGCTGGAGGTTAGGGTGGAGCTCCAAGGAGCTCTGGACGGGGGGGTTATGCTAGGATGGAGCCCATTCAGGGTTCAGGGCACAGGAAGGTCTGGACACAGAGGTGGATCTTAGACCTGGATAGAGTTCTATTCCAAGGTGTGAAGCTACAGGAGCAGCTGGATCTTAGCCCAGGAATGAGCTCCATTCATGGGTGTGGGCCACATGAAGGTCTAGGGGCCTCCAGAGCCAGATCACAGCCAGAAGAACATCCATACCTGGGTGTGGAGCTCCTGGTGTAAAGGTCAGGGTTAGGCCCAGGGCCTCGAGTTTATCCCAGGAAGGAGCTCCATCCATGGCTGTGAAAGTGAACCCCCCCCCGGGGAAGTTTTGTCCTTATGTGCATGCACAAAAATATTGTTGCCGAGGTGTCACACACCTTGAAAGGTAGTATTAATAATTTCCAGAAGTCTAATGTTGTAATTGTGACATAACTGATCCTTTTTTGGCATTTACAGTGTATTTCATCTGACTGCCATTTACTTCGCATTGTGGAAGTTCTCTTTCTTTGTTTTGGAGATCTCTTAAAATATCTTTAATTTTATAATTGTGAAGTTACCCCGATAGTGTGTTGTACATGATTTACACTGTTAACACTGAAGTGTCAAATTATTGCGGCAAAAAAGTTTTTAAAATCAGAAAGATTTTCTGATGGTGGCTATCAACTCTTATGAATTAATAGATGTGGTGAAACGCAGCCCTGACTTTCACTCTGGATTGTCGTCTAGTCTAAAAAGGATTGGTTATCAGACTTTAGGTCTATTTTATCATGCATTTAGATTAATTTTAATATGCACCATCTTGTATGAAGGCAACTTAATCACAATCATTCTCTATTTAAACTGAGTAATCTTAACTTAAATTAGAATTTCTATACTTAGATTTTAGTCTGTAATTGGCAAAAGTTATAGAAAACAAATACTTGTTTGCTTATGTTTGGTATCATCTACCTGATTATTTGACTGTATTAAGTATTATTGAAAGTAATTTAAAAATAAGAATTTTTATCTTATTTTAACACTTGAATACAGCAGCTTCCAGGTTCATTGCAAAAAAAGTCTGACTGAAAATACGATATAAACACTACTGTTAATCTGAGGATAAATGTAGTTAAAAATCTGTGCATGCAACAATATAATTTTATATTACAATATATAACAAAAAATGTTATTTCTTGGTAACATTTCTTTCATTATATATTGTAATATACAATTATATTGTTGCATGTACAGATTTTTAACTACATTTATCCTCAAAATTAACAGTAGTGTTTTTATCTTAGTCAGACAAAAGTCAGACATAAGATATCTATATCTTATGTCTGTTAATCCTTGCCACATCATCCTCCACACATACTATAAACCAGTTTATATCTATTATTCTGTTTAGTGTTGTCTATGCAATTTCTTCTCTGTTTCCTGTGTAAAGACGATCTATTGCAGGCCTGTCCAGCCTGAATAAATGATCAGTAATTATTTTTTTTCATGAGTTTTTCCTTGTACAACATGGTCTGAGGATAGTTGTGTTGCATGAATGAAACTAGAAACATCATGAGCGATCACACGAGTCAGAGGACACATTTATTTATTGCTTTTACATGTTAGTAAAGCTGCACCAAGGAAATCTGTCAGTTCACCTACACGTCACCACGCAACATACGCTTACAGATCTGATGGATTTTAGACATTTTTAGTCCATACAGCACGGGGGTAAAGAGCGGCTGGCACGTTAGAAAGTATAAAGATAATAAAATGCCCAAAATGTTTGGTAATCTGCTCATATCAAACCTGCTCTGTAATACCTGAAAACAACTTCCAAAGGAGAAGTTGAGCAGAGAAGCGAGGTGAGGCGTGCAGGTGCTGAGCGCTTTCTGTCTGCTCTGCTTACAGCCAGAAAAACACACTTTAAGGATCTTTAGGTATGTATAAATAATCAAAATGACCGGAATAATGACTGAAATAACAGTGTATATGAGCCCATAGATGTTGTTGACTCTTGTGTCAGAACAAGCAAGTTTAACCACAGAATAGTTTCCACAGAAAACTTTGTTGATGACGTTTCCACACAACGGCAAAGAGGCACTCAGATATATCAAAGCAACTATAGCAACAACGGGAAATAACCACGTTGCAGCAATGAGGATGGAGACGTTCCTGGCTGTCATACGTGTGTTGTACTGCAGAGGACAGCAGATAGCCAGATATCTGTCATAGGACATGACCGCTAAGTTAAAAAACTGTATATTTCCATATGTGTACACACAGAAAATCTGCAAGAAACAGAAAACAACAGAAATAGTGTGAATATCAGAGAGAATCTGAATCAGAAGGAATGGAAACAAACCTGTACTACCATACAGCTCATTCACAAACAGGCTGCACAGGAAAAGGTACATAGGTTCATGTAAGCTTCTGTTCATACAGATAACCACAATGAGGAAAACATTGGAACAAACTATTAACACATATAAAGACAAAATGATCATAAAATATAGGTATTTTAAAACTCCAATGTCAAAGAAGGCAGCAAGTGTGAAATATGAAACCTGTGTAGAGTTTATCATGATCGTCATGCCTCATGCTTGTGTTATATAAAACCTTTTAGAGTTAAGTTTCCTTCAATCCTACAAAGGATAAAAGCAGCAAACACAGACAGAGTAAACCGTACAGTTAGGAAATGTATCATCAAGAAAAACGAAATATAACCATTGTTACCCCTGCAAAGTCTACAGAAGAGGAAACGTCACATCTCAGGTCAGACTGACGGAGCTTTACTCCACTTCTGCTTCTTTTAAGCTGCTCAGACAGAAAACTCCCACAGCAGCCGCCTGACGTCAGCGTCAGGGACGCACTGTCAGTCACATGAATGATGCTGGAAAATAATAAACACACAGAAAACCAAGATCATGGAAAAGCATTATATTAAATTATATTAAATTATGCAAACGTGTGATTCTTATCAAATCACATGGCAACAAAGCTGAAGCCAACTGTCAATCACTGCTGGGTCAATCTGCATTTACTTTATGTGTTTATGTGTCCCTTTTTGACAAATCGGTTAGTTTCTTCTACATTGATTATTTTAAGATGATCATTTCTGTGGCCTGGTCGGCCAGAACTTTATTGGAATGATGAAATGATTTATTGCAGTGTCCAAAGTTTCTGACAAGAGCAGCAGGTGGCCATGACACATGTGTTTGGCGTTCTTCGTATCTAGATTTCGTCTCGCTAGTTTCACTCAAGCTCTTTCGCTGAATCTCCCAGTCTGAGTTATTAGCTGAGTTCAGTTGAGCCTCCAGCCCAGCTTGGGGTTCTGTCTGGGTCTGCACTTGCATGGATGGAGAAAAAATGTAAGCTGTCATGATAAATTCCAGTCCAATGATTAAAGTGTGATGAATGTGATGACTCTATTGTCAGAAGTCAGTATTGACACGCATGCGTGGTTAAGGTGGGACTGTCATCCATTCACGATCCATTGCAGGCGGTATGGACGATGCACACTGGAGTAACAGCAACCTCCAGTTTTAAACCATTGACATTTCATCTGCATTATCTGAAGAGTCAGAGTGAATAAGAAACCAACGTGCAGTGCTTCCTAGGACTGGTACTTTTATATGATATTCTATATGATGTGTAAAAGTCGCAAAAAATCAGCTGACTTGCTGTTATCCAACGAACTTTTTGGTGCATCTTGTTATATTGTTCATGTTTTGTAGTGAATTTTGTTTGTCCAAGGGGCTACAGAGATATTTTACAACACCCACCAAAGCAAACCTTAAATATTAAAGTTTTCACTAGTTGTTGTGTGCAAAATTTGGTGATTTTGGGGTAACAAGGCCGCGTTCATACGACATATTTAAATGACCCAAATCTGATTTTTACGCTCCTATGTGAGCTGTATTTATTGTTTTAATGGCAAATGTGACACAGGCCACTTGGATATGTGGTCCTAAAACTGATGTATCTGATATTTTGACACAGGCTATAGTCTGAATGGCTGGGTTGCGTTCATCTAACCTCCATGTCCAACAAGTAGGCTGAAGTGGAAATAAAGCAGAAACCACAATAACATGATATGACACAGAGGACTAACAAACAGCCTTTATTTCATAGTGGTTTCAGGATATATTATATAATTTCAGATCATAGCCTTTCTTTTAGCTGGATAAATGGAAGTGGGCCTCACATCTCCCACCTGCTGCTGCAATGGATGCATGGAACTGATGATGAAATGAGCTCAGCCTGCTGGGATTCTTTAGTCCAGAAACGATATAAAACTGCACATTACTGCGGCCAACAGGTAGAAGTGAAATAAACAGGCGTCTGTACATTCATGTTGTGGGTGTACACCATGAACCTCTTTAAAAAGGTAACTGGTAAATTTAGGCTGTATGTGAGATCTGATGTCAGTTTGTGAAAAAGTAGAGTTTTATTACACTTGATGATGCTGCTTTTGAACAAAACAAACTATTCACTCATGGGGAAACAATTAAACATTTACACTGTGGTTGTTCTGCAACCTGAAACCAGAATGTTGGTCAATTCAACTTTATCTTACTTCATTTTCAGTACTTATATAAATGTAGGAACTTTGAAATACTTGTATTTCGTGTTAACTCTGATGTTGTACCTTATTATTATTGTTGTGAACACATCTGTCATCGTGGTTATCTGTATGAACAGAAGCTTACATGAACCTATGTACTTTTTTCTGTGCAGCCTGTTTGTGAATGAGCTGTATTGTAGCACTGGGTTGTTTCCATTCCTTCTGATTCAGCTTCTCTCTGATATTCACACTATTTCTGCTTCTTTTTGCTTCCTGCAGATTTACTGTTTGTACACTTATACAAATGTAGAGTTCAGTAATTTAGCCCTAATGTCTTATGACAGATATCTTGCTATCTGTTGTCCTCTACAATATAACACACGTATGACATGCAACAAGGCAGTCATCTTTATTATTCTGATGTGGATCTATTGTTTTGTGAAATTTACTATTAATTTATCCTTAAACGTCCATTTGAAATTGTGTGGAAACATAATAAGTAGTGTGTATTGCAACAACTACCTAGTTGCTAAACTGGCCTGTTCTGACACCAAAGTGAAAAACATTTATGGGCTGATTGGTATTGTTACCACCATCTTAGTCCCTTTGATTCCAATAATTTTCTCTTACTCAGAGATTCTTAAAGTGTGTTTTTCTGGCTGTAAACAGAGCAGACAGAAAGCTGTCAGTACCTGCACACCTCACCTCGCTTCTCTGATTAACTTTGCTTTCGGGGTTTTGTTTGAAATAATCCAGAGTAGATTTGATATGAGTGGTGTACCAGATGTGCTGAGAATCATTCTGTCTTTATATTTTGCATTAATGCAACCGCTGCTGAATCCGATCATGTACGGAATGCAAATGACAAAAATACGAAACACATGTAAACACGTTTTCTGTTGGAAAATGTTGGTTGTTCACATAGATCATGTGTCAGTTAAATAGAACAAATATTAGTAAATGCATTTAATGATTTTTTAACCTGTATTTTGCAGTGTGCACTGCTGAAATTAAATTCAGTGATTTAAAGAAAACATAGATTTAGAGAGAAATATCTAACTAAATTACAAAATCAACATCCATGCTGTGATGTTTGAAGAAAGATTCCCTGACTTTTGCATATAATGCCGTATCCTAATGCTGTATCGGTCCCTTGTTTGTGTTCATATGTTGTTTTTATTGTATAATGCAGCAGGTAGATGCTACCTGCAGGGCAGAGTGCTGCGGACCAACCTTAGTTAGACAAACACAATATAATTATATAAGATTACTCTATTGTTATTTGTTGATCTTAACACACATTAAAACAATGTTGATCCTGTGCATTTGAACCATCCTACACACTATGAGTGTTGTGCAACCATTTCTGACAACAGTATTAACTACAAACATATTTGTAGTGTTTATATATTTCTCTTCTTTTCAGACTGCATTTTATCTTTGATATTTTAAACATCTATTCATTCTCTCTCCCTCATCACCGACTTCACTGATGTTCATATCTCATGGTTTTTCACAGTTGACTTTTTGTTGAAGGATAAATCACTATTTATTTGCCTTCAGCCTGATCTGCCTCTTTTTTGAATGGTCTTAGAGCTGTGTTCCTTATTTAGGTGCCAGGAGTCCTGACAAAAATGCAAACTTTCCAGTCACATATTGGTATTGGTATTTTTAACATCATACCAGTAATATTTTACCTTTGACTATGTCTGCAGCCTTATCCCATATATGTCATTTGAATACAGTAAAGACATTCTACAAAAGGAATAATGTGCCATTTTAGTGAATTTATTGATGTATTGCCAGAATTCATCAATAAAATTCACCTTATTTCAATGAAACTCACTCGTGCTCATATATCAAAAACATAAATACTACAGATTTAATAACCATATTTTTGAGAATAAAGAGTCTGCTGGTCACACTGATAAAACATTTATGTCCATATCTCAGAAAATATTAACACAGCAGTGGTGGGCTGTCAGGGCCTGCAAGGCATTCTCTGCTGGCCTAAAAATATCTGAATCACAGGCTGATGTTAATTATTTTTCCATGAATATGTATTAATAAGAATAATAATAATTCCTTTCATTGCTAGCCGCCTGGTTGCTGCTTCCAGGCGTGTATTTTTATATTTAGGCATTTAACCAATCACATTTCAGCTACTGTTTGTTGCCAGGGTCTATAAAATCTGCCTGGAGGCCTTCACATAAAACAAATGTTAATTAAACTGTTGCTTCAACCAATCAGATTTAGAGTTGGCGACACCAAGCGGATTCACGCACTCTGATTGGATAGTCAGAGTGAACTAGCCAGAGCTAGCTAGCGCTAGCAAACTGTATCTGTAGCGAGCTGCACAAGCTAAGATATTGTTGTGTTGATTTAATAGCTGATATGTCAACCTACAATGGCTGAAGGAGGATAAAAAATAAATTTGGTTACAGATTTAGTGTCAACGCTATATTCAAGACTGACTATTCAAGCAAAGCTGGGCATTATCAAGCGAGCTCGGACAACTTCGAAGCTAGCAAGCTAGCCTGTCACAACTGGGAAGAGGATTTGTCCGCCTGTTTTTAACGTTACATGACAAAAAAACTGGATGTACTGTTTTTCGTCTGGCAAAGGAGTTTTGTGACACCGTTGAGCGGGAGAGAAGCCGATACGAGGAAATCTACGAGGCTCCTGAACGCAACGCGGGCGCTGCGAGCTCGAGATCGTCGCGCGCGCTACCGCCAACTCCAGGCGGGATTCTGGACAGAATTACTTGCCAGACAAACACCAGATTTTATTATTCAAAACTCATATTTGTCACCTTGCTCTAGCCCCAGAAGTTTCGGGAATAGCAGTAATTCCCAATATGCAGCCTTTCCAGCCTAGCACAGAGCCACGGAACATTGTTTTAGAACCGCACGGATAACTGCACTGCACAACAGTGATTGAATTCATCTTCTGGAAAGAAAGGGGGTGGATTTTTGGTGAGTAAAATGTTTCTTTATTTGTAAATAAGATATTATATATATTATATAAGATATTATATATATAAGATAAGATAGAATATTGCAATTTTATCAGGTTATTTGATGTTTTTAATGTGTGTCACACCTGTACCTGCTATAAGTTTTATAGCTATAAAATAGTTATTGAGGGTTGGATTGATTCAGACAGAGCACTGCTGAAGGCCTAGGTGTGAAATGCACTGAAACACGTAAGCAGTTTACAAAAAGCTTTAGCTTAAAAAAAAAGTCTTATTTAACATGAGACTTAATGAAAGAGGAGCCTCCAAGCTTCACTTGTAGCCACAGGAGTCACATTGGAGCGATAGGGACGAATTTTCCTACGCTTCGATATAAAAATCATTCACATGCGGTGAAAATTGTTGCCCTAGGAGTAAGGTAAGGAGCAAGTTTAATAGCACTCTCACAATTAAATTTAGATTTTAATGCACGCGTGTAAATGGTTTAAAAATCCTTTATTTAAGAATCTTGTTAAATCTTAAAGTGCATTAGTATATTTTTCAATACCAATTACTTGTTAAAGTTTTGTGCCTTTGTACAGATCAGTTGCAATGCATATACGTGCATGACTAAAGCAAAATGCACATTTGCCTAAGGAAATCGTAGGTGTTTCATGATGTTTCAGGGATGTTTCATGAAATTTTTTTGTGAAAGATATGTTAAATTTTAACATTTTCTAATTTTCTTGTGATTCTTTACACCAAAACAAAGGTAAGACATGATATTTGGGACCAGTTGACATCTACTGAGGCTTTATGTGTCCAACAATGTGAAATGAGTTTGACACCCCTCATTTAGATTGATTGTTCATGTGAAAGTATTCAGATTGTAGTTTTTCATCTTTACGTGAAAAGAAAAAGAAGTTCTTATTTTTACAGGAGGTTATATTAGATCAGTTTTACTGGTCTGGCCCATGTGAAATCAAATCAGTGAAGAGCAGCTGTACACTACTGCCAGAGATGGGTAATACAACTACATTTGTTAAGTACTGACACTTTAAACTGTACATAAATACAAAATTTTGGTCTGAAAAATGTAAATAATTATAATTATGCATTTTAGTTAGTGACAAATCATGTTTGACAAGATGAGAAAGTCAAAAACGGTCCAAAATGGGATTAAAGAAGCATTCCTCAGTCTCTCAAGGTTCAAGGTTTTTTATTGTCGTTACAGCCATATACACAGTATATAGTGAGACGAGACAGCGTTCCACCGAGAGCAATTGGTGATAAAAAAAAAAAGAAAAAAGTGCCTAAATACACTGTACAGATTCAAACACACACGTGTCTATACACAAACATACCTGCATACACACTTTATCTTACATACACGCACACAAACACACACTCACTCATGCCCTCATCCTCACCCACACATACATTATACATACATCCTCACCCACACACTCAATCATATTATTCATGAGTTAAAACACAGTTGTAAACAAAAGTGACTTTTAGCAGAGCTCTGTGGCTAGTGATGTGATTTCACAGATTGCACAGACTGTCCTAATAAATATGAGGTAGATAGAATGAAATATGATAAAAGAAAGTGCATGAGGCATAAGGTGCGGTGTGCTGGTTGGACTGGTATGTAGACTACAGTCCAATAGTCCTGGTGCTGTTTAGCAGTCTGACTGCCTGGAGGAAGAAGCTCTTCCCCATCCTGGAGGTGCGGGCAGTGATGCTGCGGAGCCTTCTACCTGATGGTAGCAGCGTGAATAGTCCTTGGGAGGGGTGGGTAGTGTCTTTGATGATGTTTATAGCTTTCCGCAGGCAGCGGGAGCTGTAAATGTCTGAGAGGGGGGGCAGAGAGACTCCGGTGATCTTCTCGGCTGTCCTCACAATCCGCTGCAGGGCCATGAGAGGTCGTCTGTTATGTGAACGCCCAGAAACTTTGTGCTCTGGATAATCTGCACGGGGTGATTGTCAATGCATAGTGGGGTGTGTGTGTGCGATGACCGTCTGAAGTCGATAACCAGTTCCTTTGTTTTGACCACATTGAGGAGCAGGTTATTGTCAGTACACCAGCTGCTGAGTTGTGCCACCTCTTCTCTGTACGGGGCTTCGTTGCCTCCGCTGATCAGGCCCACCACGGTCGTGTCATCAGCAAACTTGATGATGTGGTTTGAGCTGTGCGTTGCCACACAGTCATGGGTGAGGAGTGTGAACAACAGCGGACTGAGCACGCAGCCCTGGGGAGCTCCTGTGCTCAGTACTGTTGTGCTGGATGTCTTGTTCTTGAATGCTGAGCTGAAGTCGATGAACAGCATCCTAACATATGTGTCCTTTTGGTCGAGGTGAGAGAGAGCCAGGTGGAGTGCAGTGTTGATGGCGTCGTCTGTGGAGCGGTTGGGGCGATATGCATACTGCATTGGGTCCAGTGTGGCTGGAAGCTGGGACTTGATGTGTCTCATTACTAGCCTTTCAAAGCACTTCATGATGGTGGATGTCAGTGCAACTGGGCGGTAGTCATTGAGACAAGTCACTGAGGTTTTCTTTGGGACGGGGATGATGGCGGTGGTCTTGAAGCAGGTGGGGACGACGGTGGTGGACAGGGAGATGTTGAATATGTCAGTGAGGATGTTGGACAGTTGATCTGCACACTCCCTCAGCACACGACCTGGTATCCCATCAGGCCCAGCAGCTTTCCGTGGGTTGACTCTGAGTAGGGTCTTTCTCACTTCAGCAGTGGACAGGCTGAGTACCGGGTCGTTAGGGGGAGGGGCGTCCTTCCTCGCCTCTGAGTCGTTGTGAGCCTCAAATCTTGAATAAAACTGGTTTAACGCCTCTGGCAGGGAGTCATCGCCAACACAGGAGTGGGGGGCAGGCCTGTAGTTGGTGATGGCTTGAATGCTTTGCCATAAGCGTCGTGTGTCGTTGGTGTCTGTGGCTGTGGATTCTCTGGGCATGAGTGCGCTTTGCTGATTTGATGGCCCGGGACAGCTGAGCTCTTGCCTTCCTTAGAGCTTCCTCCTCCCCAGCCCTGAAGGCAGCGTCCCTGGCTCTCAGTAGCGCTCTCACCTCTGCAGTAATCAATGGTTTCTGGTTGGGGCGTGTGGTGATGGTTTTGGAGACTGACACGTCCTCTGTGCACTTGCTGATGTAGCTGGTCACAGTTGAGGTGTATTCCTCCAGATCAGTGATGCCGTTGTAGGTGGCTGCTTGCTTGAAAATGTCCCAGTCAGTGCACTCAAAGCTTTCCTGAAGTGCCAACATTGCATCCTCAGGCCAGGTCTCCCTTCGACTTGGTCTGATGCGCCTGACGAGTGGCTGATATGCCGGAATTAGCATAACAGTAGAGTGGTCAGAGTGTCCTAGGTGGGGGAGGGGGGCAGCTCGGTAAGCCCCCGTGATGTTGGTGTAAACACAGTCCAGTATATTTTTTCCTCTTGTAGGAAAGTCCACATTCTGATGGAATTTTGGTAGGACTTTCTTCAGGTTGGCATGATTAAAGTCCCCGGCGACAATAAACAATGCGTCTGGATGTTCGGTCTGGAGTTTGCTTATTTCTTCATACAGGTCTGTTAGCGCGTTGCTGTTAGCGCTAGCACTCGGTGGGATGTAAACACCAGTTATGAACACGGATGTAAATTCTCGTGGGATGTAGAAGGGACGGCATCTGACAGTTACGAACTCCGCTAGCGGTGAGCAGAAGTTGGAAACAAGCACCGCATTCCTGCACCATTCGTTGTTAACATATATGCACAGCCCACCTCCCCTGTTTTTACCTGACAGTGTAGCATTCCTGTCGGCTCGGAAGGCTAGCAGCCCTGGTAGCTGGATAGCGGAGTCCGGTATACTGTCATTAAGCCATGTTTCCACAAACACGAAAACGTTACAGTCCCTGTAATTCCTTTGCGAGTCTCGATGTAGTTGAATGTAGTCCAGTTTATTGTCCAGTGAGCAGACGTTCGCTAGCAGGATGGAAGGGACGGGTGGCCGGCTAGTGTTAGCTTTCCACCTAGCTCGGATCCCTGCCCTCTTGCCGCGCTTGCGCAAGCCAAGTTTGGAGGTCCCGCCGGCTGGTGTGCTGGTTCCCGCAGCAGGCGGAGCTCGCAGCAGGCGGAGCTCGCGAAGCAGTCCGATGATACCCTCTGGGATCCGAGTAAATGCATTTTCTCTGATCTGCAGCAGTTTATTCTTATTATAAACCGTAATTCCATGTTTCCGACACATGTCCCATCTCAATATGTACATTTTGCATTTCCTGTCGATTTATTGTCATTTGAAACTATTTACTGTTTTTTTTAATTTTATTTAAATTTAGGTTTATTTTATACATTTTACTGAAGAGCAGCTCCACTCTACTGCAGAGATGGGATGATACATCTAAATGCATTAATTACAAATACTTGCTGGAAAAATATGTCATTATAATAAATGAAAATGAGTGGAATGTGTGTCAATCACTGAGCCAGCCAATGGGCCTGTACAGGACTGGATGACGAAATAAACGCAGCCTGTTGTTCAGTCCAGAAAATATATAAAGCTGCAGATGTTGCTGCAGCCAACATGTAGAAATGCAGAAAACAGGGATCTATAGATTCATGTTGGGCTGTGTATAATATAAACCTATTTAAAGAGTGTTAACCGTGTCAGATTTTTAATCCTGTCACTAGATTTTTAAAGGAGAAGTCCGGAGATGCAGTGATCAAAAAATTCATGATGATGCTTTTAAACAAAACAAATTATTCAGTTATGGGAAAACAATTAAACATTTATACCGTAACTGTTGTGAAACCTGAAACCAGAATGTTGGTCAATTCAACTTTATCTTACTTCATTTTCAGTACTTATATGAATGTAGGAACTTTGAGATACTTGTATTTCGTGTTAACTCTGATGTTGTACCTTGTTATTCTTGTTGTGAACACATCAGTCATCATGGTTATCTGTATGAACAGAAGCTTACATGAACCTATGTACCTTTTTCTGTGCAGCCTGTTTGTGAATGAGCTGTATGGTAGTACAGGGATGATTCCATTCCTTCTGGTTCAGATTCTCTCTGACATTCACACTATTTCTGCTTCTTTTTGTTTCCTTCAGATTTACTGTTTGTACACTTATGCAAATGTAGAGTTCAGTAATTTAGCCCTAATGTCTTATGACAGATATCTTGCTATCTGTTGTCCTCTACAATATAACACACGTATGACATGTAACAAGGCAGTCATCTTCATTATTCTAATGTGGATCTATTGTTTTGTGAAATTTCTAATTAATTTATCGTTAACCATCCGTCTGACATTTTGTGGAAACCTCATAAATAGTTTGTATTGTAATAACTACCTAGTTGCCAAACTGGCCTGTTCTGACACCAAATTGAATCACATTTATGGGCTGTTTGGTGTTGTTCTCACCACAATAGTTCCCCTGCTTCCAATAATTTTCTGTTACATGAAGATTCTTAAAGTGTGTTTTTCTGGCTGTAAACAGAGCAGACAGAAAGCTGTCAGTACCTGCACACCTCACCTCGCTTCACTGATTAACTTTGCTTTTGGGTGTTTGTTTGAGATAATTCAGACTAGATTTGATATGAGTGGTGTACCAGATGTGCTGAGAATCATTCTGTCTTTATATTTTGCATTACTGCAACCTCTATTGAATCCAATTATGTACGGAATGCAAATGTCAAAAATACGAAATACATCTAAACTTGTTTTCTGTTGGAAGATGTCTGCTGGTCACAGAGATTCTGTGTGAGTGTAACAGGAATGTAAAATTCATGCAGTGGTTTTTAAAGATATTTACAGTTTGCAGTATGGAGTGAAATTAAACTGATTCATTTGATGAAAACATGGAACATTAAAGTGAGAAATAAAATAGATGTATAAGAAACATTATAGTAATTTAAACCATAATATGCACAAATGCACTCTAAAATTCACAATTTTGGAAATGACTTTATGCTGTGAAAAAAAACACTTGAATAATAGTTCCGTTGCTTGTGTTCAAATGTTTTTTTTTCCATTCTATAATGCAGCAGGTAGATACCGAGTGCTGCTGCCCACCCTAGTTAGACTGTATAACCCCACCTCCTGGCTAGGGTTAAGATTAATATCAGATCAAAAAAATTTTTATTAGATCAAAAACTTTATTATATTATTATTTAACATTTACATACATTGGAACCACCATACACAGTATGAGCAGTGTGCAACCACAGTGCAACACTTTGAGACCAACTCCAGTGTTTTTTGCCAGGGCACTGACAGGAATTTTTACCCAAACAACCATGTGTTTGAAAGGACTATATTTCTTCTCTGCATTGTTTCTTCGATATTTGAGCATATAACATCTCTCTGACACAACCTGCTGCGTGATTGAGTACGAGCACCCTCACCGGTGACTTCACTGATGTTTACATCTCAGAGTTTTTTCAGTTATTTTGCCCTCAGCCTGCGTCTCCATCTTTTCATAGGTTGGTGCCAGTCGAGGTGTCCTGAAAGATATCGCATTCACACAAATCTCAATTAAATATTGTTTTTTTTAGCTTATTGACAACATACAAAGGTATAGTTTTACCTTTCACTATAATATTTGTTTTATTTTCTTTATCATATACAGCATGTTCGTTGATAATTTAACCTGTTTTATTTTCATTGTGGTTTGTGTCCAGATTCTTGTGGACAAGATGTGATTTGCAGTTGCAATATTATAACAAATGGGTCTCTTTCCTTGGTTATCAAGGGAAATTGAGAGACTATTGATTGTTTTTAAGCGTGTATTTCGTACATCCATCCATCCATCCATCTTCTACAGCTGTTTGGGGTTGTTGACAGCAGCCTCAGCAGAGAAGCCCAGACTTCCATCTTTCTGGTGTTTTCATGCCAGCCGAGAGACAAATTCCATTGTATCCCGTGTCTTCACCTGGGCCTCCTCCCTACCAGGGAAGCATCTCGGAGGCCTCCTCACCAGATGCCCAAACCACCTCATACATAAATTAGTAAGTCAAGAGCTACGCCTTTTGGCTTAACGCCTTCATGACAGATCGATGCAGATCATGTTAGACATTACACAGATCCATGTGTCAATCTCCCTCCATCTTTCCTGTGAACAAGAGCCTGAGATACTTAAACTCCTTCACTTGAGGCGGGATCTTCTCCTCGACCCTGAGTCTGCATACTGCCCTGTTCTTACTAAGAACAATGGCTCCAGATTTGGAGGTGCTGATTCACACCCTCCAGTGAGAACTTAAAGTCAACAGTAAAAAATCTGCTGCAAAATGCAGTGACCCAATCCTGAGGTCACTAAACTATACCCCCTCAAATCCCCTGGCTGCACCTAGAAATTCTGCCCATAAAGGTTATATAGGTTATAACAATATCTGATAAAGGGCGGCCCTGGCACCATCCAACCCTCACTGCTAACAAGTCTGACTCACTGCTGGCAATGTTCATCAAGCTCTGACAATTGACATCAGGCGTACAAGGACCAGACGGCCCTTATCAGTGGGTCCTAAACTCGTTGACATTTCAGTCGTTGACATTTCAGTCTTCCAGTCAGGAGGTATTGCCTCTAATGTCCCCAAGGCAGAGCCTTCTTCGGGTTCATATGGTTGAAATCAATGAATCACAGTATCAGGATCACCAGTCTGTAAGAAGTGCATGTGTTAGCAAAGGGCCAACAGGGCTGCTGGACTTGTTGTGGTGGGACTTAGGCATATGTAAATTATCTTTTGAGAAACTGAGCTCTGTATTTATGAATAACTCCAGATCAGGTGACCAGGAACTGGATAGTATTGTTTTACCTACAGAAAAAAACACATCCATAAGGAAGAAGCAGGTTTTATTATCTCTACCTATGTGTCCCAGCCTCTGAAATACTTGGAATAAAGAAACATGTTTGGTCTGATTGGTCTGAAGGTCTGATTGTCTGCCCCGTCCTGATTGTTTCCACCTGGTTCCAATTACCTTGTGTATATATTGTCTGTGTCTCCCCTTGTCTTGTGCCGAAGTGTTTCGTCCCGTGCGTTCACCCAAGCCATTGAAGTCCTCTGGTCATAGTTCTTGTTGCCTTGCCTTGCCTTGCCTTGCCTGTCGTGCTGTCCTCTTCGGAGCGATTTTTTTGTTGTAGTTTTTTATAGCCTTAGTCTAGATAGCTAATTGTAGATTCTCAGTTCAGCCTTTGTTTTCAGTTATTCGTAAAGATTTTGTTTTATAGTCATTGAGTATAGTTCCTCCAGTTTTTAGGAGAGATTTTGTTTCATAGTTGAGTTTTTTCCCTCCAGCCTTTTCGGAGATAGTTTAGTTTCCCCCTAGTCATAGTCATAGTCTAGTCCTTTATTGTATAGTGATTTATAGCCATAGATATTTCTCCCCCTAGTCATAGTCATAGTCTAGTCCTTTATTGTATAGTGATTTATAGCCATAGATATTTCTCCCCCTAGTCATAGTCATAGTCTAGTCCCTTATAGTATAGTGATTTATAGCCATAGATATTTTCTTTGTATTTTGTCATAGCCCTCTTTTGCTCAAGAGGTTGCCTATTTATTAATAAAACCTGCTGTTCCACTCCGCATCTGAGTCCTCTTTTTGAGTCCCGGCCTGACAGTACACTTCGGCCAGTATGGACTCAGCGGAGAGAGAACAGCTCACGGCAGCCCTGCGAGCCCAGGAGGCCCGGCTCTCCCGTCAGGAGGAATTCCAGACCGCCCTGGCCTCCCAGATGGCGCTCCTATCTTCACAACTCCAGGATCTGCACGATCACCTAGTGCAGACGAAGGCTGCACCTGAGCCTCCAGTAGTGGCGCCCACCAACCCAGTGAACCCCGTTCCATCGATGACTGTAGTGGGAGCAGCATGTAAGTTAGCTCCACCAGCCCGATTCTCTGGCGAACCGGGCTTATGCAAGACCTTCCTCATTGACTGTTCATTACATTATGAGCTAAACCCCCAGGCTTTTCCCACTGACCGATCAAAGATTGCCTTTATGATTTCCCACCTGGCCGGGAGAGCCAAGGCTTGGGCTTCGGCAGAGTGGGCCCGAGACTCCCCGGTTTGCAGTTCTTTTTTGGAATTTGAACAGACTCTAGAGAGGATTTTTGACCCTGTCACGACTAACCGGGAGAAGGCTCAGGAGCTGAGCGGGCTGAAACAGGGCAATAACTCAGTTTGTGACTATGCCATCCAGTTTCGCACCTTATCGGCGGGGATTGGTTGGAATATGACAGCCCTATATGACGTCTTTTTAAAGGGATTGGCAGCTCCGATCCAGGACCTCCTGGTTCCTCTGGATTTACCCACGGACCTCGACTCGCTCATCGCCCTCGCTATCCGGACGGATAACCGAGCCCGCCAGCTCAGGCAGCGACGCACTACGAGAACCCCGCCGATGGAGGGGTCCATACACCCACAAACACCAGGTTGGCCGGTAACCTGTCGATCATCACCAGAGCCGCGTCACTGTCATCCTTCAGAAGAAGACGGAGAACCCATGCAGCTGGGGAGAGCCCGACTATCGCCGAAGGAACGACGGAGACGGCTACAGGAGGGTCGCTGTTTCTACTGCGGGGAACCCGGCCATCTCGTCGCCACCTGCCCTGCCAAGAAGAACCTGGTGGTGAGAAACTTCAAGGGTGCAAGCACCCCACCACGTACTCTCACCACCGTCCAGGTAAAACACCACACCACCATTGAGCTTAACGCACTCATAGACTCGGGGGCGGACGAGAGCCTGATAGACGGGCGCTTTGCGGAACAACTGGGCCTCGAAATAGAACTTTTAGCTAAGCCCATCCGCGCTAAAGCTCTTAATGGACAGGACCTTTTCACCGTCACACACATCACAGCACCTCTCAAATTGATCATCAACAACCACCAGGAGAGCATTCGTCTGTATGTAGTCAAGTCACCCTCTCAGACTCTCATTTTAGGACAGCCATGGTTACACCGCCACAATCCCCACATAGATTGGAGATCAGGGGAGATCCTGAGGTGGGGAGCGGACTGTGTTAGGGTCTGTATGAAACTCCCACGGCAAGGAAAAGAGGTCACAGGCAATAGACAGATTTCTGCTAACTCCGTCACAGACCCCAATGACCCTGAGCCTGTTGCCAAGGATCCAGAAACGATCCTCCCACGTACTTGTGTGGTTGGAGCTCTGACCTGGCAAATAGAAAATGAGGTTAAGCAGGCTAATGGTGAGGCTCCGTCACCTAGTGGGTGCCCAGAGAACCGTTTGTTTGTCCCGGCTTATATGCGCCCACAGGTGATCCATTGGGCCCACACCTCACTGCTTTCCTGCCATCCAGGAGTTAGAAGGACGATGTTCGCTATCTCCCGGAGGTTCTGGTGGCCCTCCATGGAGCCGGAGGTCCGGGAGTACGTAGAGGCATGTTCGGTCTGCGCCCTGAACAAGACGTCCTCCGGGTCACGCATGGGCCTGCTGCAGCCACTCCCCACTCCCTCCAGACCATGGTCCGACATCTCGGTGGACTTCGTCACGGGGCTTCCGGTCTCCCAAGGTAACACCACGGTCCTCACCGTGGTGGATAGATTCTCCAAGATGGCTAGATTCCTTGCTTTGCCTAAACTGCCCTCCGCCAAAGAAACGGCGGAGATCATGATGAACAATGTTTTCAAGGTTCACGGATTTCCCAAGGACATTGTGTCAGACCGGGGCCCCCAGTTCGTCTCCAGGTTCTGGAGGGAGTTCTGTCGACTCGTCGGAGCGAAAACCAGCCTGACCTCAGGTTATCACCCGGAGGCCAACGGCCAGACCGAACGCCTCAACAAACAACTGGAAACCGGCCTCCGGTGTCTGGTCTCTCAGAATCCCTCGACATGGAGCCAACACCTGGTCTGGGTCGAGTATGCCCACAACCTACTGCCCACCTCAGCCACAGGTATATCACCGTTTAAATGCGTATTTGGTTACCAACCTCCTGTGTTCCCAGACAATGAGCAGGAGGTGTCTGTTCCCTCCGCCCATCCCATGGTTCGCCGCTGCCACGGCATCTGGGCAGCTGCCAGGGAGGTTCTAATTCGCCAAGGGGACCGGGTCAAGAAAACTGCAGACCGCAAGAGGCGACCCGCCCCAACTTACCGGCCAGGCCAGAGAGTGTCGCTTCCCGCCAAGGAGAGCCCGATGGTCCCAACCGCCGCCCCTCCACCGCCCCCAGAAGTGATAGATGGCGGTCCGGTCTACAAGGTCAAGCGGTTACTGGCAGTTCGCAAACGGGGCCGAGGAAAACAATATCTGGTGGACTGGGTAGGATATGGTCCGGAAGAGAGGCAGTGGGTCCCGGCGCGTTATATCCTAGACCCTACACTCATCACAGACTTCCACAGGGACCACCCTGACCAGCCTGGGCCGTCAGGAGTCGGCCCTAGAGGGGGGGGTACTGTCACACCGCGGTGAAGTTTGTCCTGTCTTGGGGTTTTTGTCTTGTCACTTCCTGTTTTATTTTGAAAGTCTAACTCTCCTCTCGTTTCAGGTCACTTGCCCTTCCTCATGTGTCACCGGTCTGATTGTCTGCCCCGTCCTGATTGTTTCCACCTGGTTCCAATTACCTTGTGTATATATTGTCTGTGTCTCCCCTTGTCTTGTGCCGAAGTGTTTCGTCCCGTGCGTTCACCCAAGCCATTGAAGTCCTCTGGTCATAGTTCTTGTTGCCTTGCCTTGCCTTGCCTTGCCTTGCCTTGCCTGTCGTGCTGTCCTCTTCGGAGCGATTTTTTTGTTGTAGTTTTTCATAGCCTTAGTCTAGATAGCTAATTGTAGATTCTCAGTTCAGCCTTTGTTTTCAGTTATTCGTAAAGATTTTGTTTTATAGTCATTGAGTATAGTTCCTCCAGTTTTTAGGAGAGATTTTGTTTCATAGTTGAGTTTTTTCCCTCCAGCCTTTTCGGAGATAGTTTAGTTTCCCCCTAGTCATAGTCATAGTCTAGTCCTTTATTGTATAGTGATTTATAGCCATAGATATTTCTCCCCCTAGTCATAGTCATAGTCTAGTCCTTTATTGTATAGTGATTTATAGCCATAGATATTTTCTTTGTATTTTGTCATAGCCCTCTTTTGCTCCCTGTGGAAGAGGTTGCATATTTATTAATAAAACCCGCTGTTCCACTCCGCATCTGAGTCCTCTTTTTGAGTCCCGGCCTGACAGTTTTCTGTAGAATTGTGGTATTAAAGATCATTAACACATCTTTATATCTGTATATTGTTTTTAATTTAATTAATTTAATTTTTTTAATTTTAATTTTTCTTTTTTAAGTTTTTTTTTAAGTTTTTTTGTAACTTTTCTAACTGCTGCTGTAGCACTGTGAATTTCCCCACTGTGGGACAATAAAGGAGCTATCTAATCTATCTACTACCAGAGCCTCGTTATGTGTATTTGTGAAATTACTCTCACTGCCAGAAGGAAAACACAAAGGTTCCACACTATAGCTTTAATGTATCATGTTATTATTATTCACCTTTGATGCGGAAACATATTTAGATATTCTTACTGAAGCTTAAGAGGAAACCACTTATTCCTCCCCATACCAGAGATTTTATTCCAAAAACTAAATTCTGAAAACGTTTTTGTGCCACAGGAAAGTCTCTCTCAAGTCTGTTTCTAATGTACGTGTGTATGTAAGGAAAAGCAGATAATTTTCAGAGAGAAACATTTATGTTGTGTACAATATTTATTAAACACAGAGAAAAAAATTGTTAAAATGATAACTTTAACATTTTTCTGACAGGAGTGTTTCCTATGTACCATGATTTATTTGCACAATTATGCCTCCAAATACAAGAAACATCTATTGTATTATTCTAACATTCATCTATATTGTCTTAGTCTAACCTTTTGAAAATGCAATCAGAACACAGTACAATGACAGAATGAGAAGATTCATTTGAAAGTGTGACAATCATCTAAATCCTTTAACAGCTTGTGAAAGTATCAGACTTTTTATCTTATAAAACTACAAATGTTTTATCACTGAGATAAAATCGGGTATGGTTTGGTGCCACGTCATTAAAAGGCTTGATGTTAACTTGACTTGAAAACACTGGTATCTGTTGGATGGTCTTTACATTACAGTTTAATGTTTTATCAAAGACGAGGGATGCGGATTTGGATGTGAATGCGAATTTTGGACATATTCAGGCCATACATTACAGGATTAAAGAGTGGCTGACAAGTCAGCCAGTATAAAGATAAAATAATCTGCAGAATTTTGGGTAGGCTGCTCATATCAAACCTATTTTGTAATATTTCAAAGAAAGTACCACAAGTGAAATTGATGAGAGAAGCAAGGTGAGGTGTGCAGGTACTGATCGCTTTCTGTCTGCTCTGCTTACAACCAGAGAAACACACTTTAAGAATACTCATGTAAGTGTAAAGCATTAGAAATAGTGGACAAAAGACTGTAACTGAAGTCATAAAGAGTCCATAAATGTTAATGATTGTGATGTCAGAACAGGCCAGTTTGACTATAGAGTAGTTATCACAGTACACTTTATCAATAACATTGCCACACAGATGTAAAGAGGTACTCAATGAAGACATCACAACACAGACCAATAAAGAGTATAACCATGCTACAGCAATAAGAATGATAATTGTGTTAAATGTCATACGTGTGTTATATTGTAGAGGACAGCAGATAGCAAGATATCTGTCATAAGACATGACTGCCAAGATACAATATTCTATACACACATAAGTGTACACACAGTAAATCTGCAGGAAACAAAAAGCAGCAGAAACAGTGTGAATATCAGAGAGAATCTGAACCAGAAGGAATGGAAACAAACCTGTACTACCATACAGCTCATTCACAAACAGGCTGCACAGAAAAAGGTACAGAGGTTCATGTAAGCTTCTGTTCATACAGATAACCACAATGAGAAAAACATTGGAACAAACTATTATCACATATAAAGACAAAATGATCATAAAATATAAATATTTAAGACCTTCAGTGTCAAAGTAGGCCGTGAGTGTGAAAAAAGAAACCTTTGTGTAGTTTATCATGATCCTCCTGAAAATTGAAACTAATTACAACTGCAATATAACATTTTGTACTAGGCAAACATTTACTTGAGGCATAGTACATGCAGCTAAACTGAAGAAGACTACACAGAAATGAAATGCATCATTAAAAGAAAAAATGACACTTATCCCAAATGTACAATTTCCTTATTCAATCAGGTAAGATATGACACAACACAGATGATACTACTCATGTAAATCAGAGTGCCGCTTGACTGAGCCGAAGATCTGCTTCTGCTTCTTTTAAACTGCTTTTAACAGTCACACCCACCGCAGCCATCACGATCACATGGACTAATGGGTCATTCCCAGTTTTGATGGATGTATGGAAAGTACTGAAACGATATTTCATATTTGTAAAAGTGCAAAAAAAAGTTTGCAGATATTGTCCTAAACATGATACATTAGTATTAGATACGGTTTAATAGACATGTAAATTCGATGTATATGGTAAAAGTCCCATATTTTGAAAAATATGTTTTTCCTTGACTGTGCTTTTGTGGCCTTTCAAAATAACATCTTGAAGTTCAATTGTTGTGGCCATTCTACTTTAAAAAGTACTGTGGTTTAGCTTAGCTTCACAGTGAAACTGGGGATGGGATGCATAGACCCTTTACCAGTGTGAGGACTGGACATGGTGCTGGACATGATGCGTGTCTGCATCCTTCCGAGTAGCCGGTTCCTATGCCTGTTGGACAAACCTGCCTCCTCTGACATCAGCCTGCACCACCCGTTAGAACAGCCTGGTCCAGATGTCTTGGAAATGCGTTGCCTCTATATTATCTTTGAAGAGGAGGTCATTCTTGTTAGGGGTTGTTGCCATGGGTGTCATTCATTCTGTCAGGAGATGATCTTGACCGATGCTTGCCTCTCCAGCTAGGGTTCAGTGTAACAGACCAGGACTGCACAGGGCAGTTGTCTTCTCAGGATTGCAGGCCGTACATCGACATCCTGGAGGTTTGAGCTATATAGGTCGGCCATTCCAGCAAGGTAGGCATCTCTGGTCGGACAACATGGTGGCTCTCCATCCATGCAGCTGGTAAGGTGACCCAGTGCCTTGTGAGTTGGGTGGGTCCCTGCTGGCCTAGCCTGTGACTGATGTACCCGCGCAGTGTCTGGAATCAGATCACCAACTACCTCTCCGAGCCCAAGCCTCTATTAGGGGAATAGGACCTCATCCAGAAGTGATGGCGTTCATCTGGGACGTCTTCAGGTGGACTTCCTTGCCTTGAAGGACTCAACCCATTACCCTCTTTGATTTTCCTGGACTGAGTTGACCAGCCTGCAAGGGCCACAGGCCTCTACTGGCAGCCCCCTTTGGGCCATCGAGGATGTGGTTTCCCCTGCTGCAGCTTGCCATGGAGCCTGCCTGACAGCAGCTGGGTGGTCAGGACCCAATGCCCACTGTTTCCAATTGTGGGTATGGACTCTGCAGGGGCCAAAGCACTCCTGAATGGCTGTAGAGCCCTTCCATTCCTCTTAAAAGTCACCATTACTGTGGCTAGTCTGAAACATAATATATATATGTATATATATTTTATATATATGTATATATATTTTATATATATGTATATATATATATATATATATATATATATATATATATATATATATGTATATATATATATATATATATATATATATATATATACACATACAAGTATAAAATATCTTTTCATTTTAATGCCATTCATGATAATTCAGTAATAATCAGTGGTCCCTTTCCTAAAGATATCAGTCGGCAGCTGTGGGCGTCTTCAGTCTGAATAGTTTAAAAGTAGAAGAGGAATAGTTTCAGCTCAGTCAGGCAGGACTCTGTCTGATTCACATATGAGTATCGTCAACTGTGTTATTATTGTAGTGTGTGTGTGTGTGTGTGTGTTATATAGACTTTAAATTAGAAAATGTCTCAATTGTTTTTTTTATGATGAATCTTAGTTCTGTGTAGTCTTACACTGTTTAGCTGCATGTACTTTCAAACAGATACATGGCTTCATGATAGCACCTATCTTAAACAAAATGTAATAATAATGCAATTAGTTTACGAACAGTGTTATAGGAAGATCATGATAAACTACACACAGGTTTCATATTTCACACTCACTGCCTACTTTGACACTGGCGTTTTTAAATACTTATATTTTATGATTCTTTTGCTTTTATATGTGATAATAGTTTGTTCTAATGTTTTTCTCATTGTGGTTATCTGTATGAACAGAAGCTTACATGAACCTATGTACCTTTTTCTGTGCAGCCTGTTTGTGAATGAGCTGTATGGTAGTACAGGGTTGTTTCCATTTCTTGTGGTTCAGATGCTCTCTGACATTCACACTGTTTCTGCTGCTTTTTGTTTCCTGCAGACTTTCTTTTTATACTTATACGGAGGTGTCGAATTTTTAATCTTGGCAGTCATGTCTTATGACAGATATCTTGCTATCTGTTGTCCTCTACAATATAACACACGCATGACATTTAACAAAGTTGCCGTTCTTAGTGCTGTAACATGGTTGTACACTTTCTTTATATGTGTTGTGATGTCTTCATTGAGTAGGTCTTTACATCTGTGTGGCAACATTATTGACAAAGTGTACTGTGATAACTACTCTATAGTCAAACTGGCCTGTTATGACACCACAATTAACAACATTTATGGACTCTGTATTACTTCAGTTTCAATCTTTTGTCCACTAATTCTTATTTTTTACACATACATGAGGATATTTAAAGTGTGTTTCTCTGGTTGTAAACAGAGCAGACAGAAAGCGATCAGTACCTGCACACCTCACCTTGCTTCTCTCATCAATTTCTCTTGTGCTGGTTTCTTTGAAGTAGTACAAAGCAGATTTAATATGAGCAATCTACCCAATGTTTTGCGGATTATTTTATCATTATATTGGCTCACGTGCCAGCCACTTTTGAACCCTTTACTGTATGGCTTGAAGATGTCCAAAATCCGCATCATATGTAAAAATCTAGTCTTTGCTGAAAAGTAGAGCATTAAAGTAAAGCCCACCCAACAGATACCAGTGTTTTCCACGCAATTAGGTAGTCTATTTTAGTTATGTAGCATAAAATCATAAAATCATTATCTGATTAAAAACATATGTGTGGTAAAAGAAAGTCTGATACTCCACATTCACCTCTGCTCCCCCAAGCTGAGAGAGATTTTTATATTATGACAATGATGATTGAATGCACATTTTCTCATTATACTTTTTTAAAATGTATTTCGAAAAGATATGTATGAGAAAATATAATAAAAAAAAAAGATAAAGTTTGTATTAGTTGTGTTTATAAGTTTCAAATAAATTATATGTATGTAATACAATGATGTCAGTGACTTTTGTATTAATGTTGCAATGTGTAAGATTTTACTGTAATTTAGGTTACAACAAGAATACAATTTCCTTTTTTTTAACCAATTTTCAACCATAGGTGCCCAGTTTTCCTAATATTTGGGCTAGAGAAATAAATCAAAGGTTTTGCCTTCCACCTCCTACAGCTAGGGAGAAGATATCTAAAGTATAGATAATTCAGGGATGCCTCCAATCACATATTTTCTTATTTGCACAGTGCTTGTCTGTTAAGGTCTTTAGTTGAATAATCATCAGATTTTTATTGTATTAGTTACATTTCTATTAACTATTAATTATATGAGTACTCCTCAATTCTGTCCTTTCTGCCTACCTAAGTTTGTGCTTTACGCATTGGAAATGTCCTTCTTGAGCACTTTGAGTACCTATACCAACAAAATCACTTGTGACCCCGACAGTAGCAAGGCTTCTCTCACTTTTTTGGCCTCCCTTGCCTCCGATCCACAAAGGGGTGGAAGGATGACTCCATGAAAGTCATTATCTGCTACCCACAGTTTGTGGACCTATGGTTTCTGATACTGGTCCACAACTTTTGGCTGACAGAGGCACTGGAACATACCATCATCTAGTTCCTTAGGAGATGGTTTGGGCTTCCCTGATCCCTCAGCAGCATTGCCCTATATGGCCATTCCACCATGCTGCAGCTCCTGATCATTGGTCTTTCAGACGAATTCATGATCACACGGGCCAGGGAGCTGATGATGTATCAGGACTCCTCTGACAGAAACATTGCCACTGCAGGAATCTGGGTGAAAACAGAAGGAAGTGGAATGCTGAAGAAGCCATCTCCAGAGCTGAAACATGGCTGCAGCACAACATCTTGGTTGGAAACACAGCAGTCGGGCGGGTGGGCACTGCCAGCAGTGCCGCAAGTGAGCCACTCTGGGGCACATTCTAAGTTGCTGCCTGAAGGCCTTGGGGGAAGGTCGGTATCGCTGGCTGACCAGGTCCTAAAGGTTCTGGCAAATGGTCAGCACTTTCCACCTGCATATTCCAGCACACCCCTAAGGAGTCCATCACCTTTGTCAGAGCCGGGGAGAAGGCACAACACCAGTCAAGGACCTCTGGTGGGCTCTTTACCACGGAAAAAGACTGGAGGCTCCAAGTCGACCTGGAAAGACATCTCAAGTTCCCAATACACATCTCGACCACTTTGTTTCTTCCAGATATGGTGTTAACATCAGAATCACCAAAGCAAGTGGTCCTGGTCGAGCTGACTGTCCCCTGGGAAGCCAAAATGAAGGAGGCCAACGATCGCAAGAGGGAAAAATACACAAAGCTAGTGTTGGACTGCTGAAATAGGGGCTGGAAGGCCGGCTGTGCAAAGGGGCCATCAAAAACATCACAGAGGCTGCAGAGAAGGCCTCGATATGGCTATGGATCCAGAGGGGGGATCCGTGGAGTCGCCCGACAGGGGTGATGATGAAAGACCCAATACACCCTATGACATCGGGTTCATCACTGAAGATGTTTCCAAGTAGCATCAAGCAGTGTATTTAAGAGCTTGGTATATATGAACACTACCCTACCACTAATTCTTTAATATGATAGTTACAGCCTGTCAATCCATCTACATAAAAGAGGTGATTTAACACTGTTGATGTTTACTGCATTTTTTTCTCTGTACCAGTGATAGCAGTCCACTCACTCCACACTCTAGGTTTAGGGTTCTTAATTATAAAAAAAAGTTCCCACACATCATAGGACCAGGCCCTTAGGCCTTGGGGCCATCGAATACTTTTACAAGCAGCAACTTAAGTATTACTTTAGTACCTAAGCTAAGTTGTGGTTGTTTTGTAATCATGACTTGTGGTTTTGGGTTGGATTAGTATAGATTTAAACTAAAGTTAATATTCTGGTCTAAGCATCTGGCCTTGTTTTGGGGCAGCTAACAATACTGAAATATTAAAGTATCAGCAATCATGCTGGATTATAGTGGTATGCAAAAGCATACATTATTCTTAAAAAATCAGCACTATCCTGCTATGGCTGCTCTGTAAAATTACAAATAGAAAATATATTTTCAAATTCATGACATCCATCGTAAAGCAGTAAAAGGGAGACCCATTTGACAGTGATGTCAGTCGACTCCTGTGGGTGTCTTCTATATGAACAGGATAAAAGAAGCAGAAGACAAGTTTCAGCTCTCTCAGGCAGGACTCTAATTCTGAGTATCATCTCCTCTTATGAAATACTTGACTTTGTTATATAGACTTTAAATAAGGAAATGGTAGATTTAGGGAAAGTGTCTTAATAGTTTTCGTGATGATGAGTTTCTTTTTTGTGTGTATTCTGAATACTACAACATGCATGCAGCTAACAATTCAGCTGCGTATACTTTCAAACAGACACAGTGCTTCATCTCAATATTATAACTAAAACAAAATGTAATGCTTAGTGCACTTAATTCTTGAACAGTGTTACAGGAGGTAATCATGATAAACTACACAAAGGTTTCTTATTTCACACTCACGGCCTACATTGACACTGGAGGTCTTAAATATTTATATTTTATGATCATTTTGTCTTTATATGTGATAATAGTTTGCTCAAATGTTTTCCTCATTGTGGTTATCTGTATGAACAGAAGCTTGCATGAACCTATGTACCTTTTTCTGTGCAGCCTGTTTGTAAATGAGTTGTGTGGTAGTACAGGTTTGTTTCCATTTCTTTTGGTTCAGATCCTCTCCGATGTTCACACTGTTCCTGCTTCTTTTTGTTTATTACAAACATTCTTTCTGTACTTTTATGGATGTGTAGAATTTTTTACCCTAGCCACAATGTCTTATGATAGATATCTTGCCATCTGTTGTCCTTTACAATATAACACATGCATGACATTTAACAAAGTTACCATTCTTATAAGTGCAACATGGTTATACCCTTTGTTTTTGTGTACCTGGATGATTTCTGGGAGTAGGTCCTTACAGCTGTGTGGCAATGTTATTGATAAAGTGTACTGTGATAATTACTCTATAGTCAAACTGGCCTGTTCTGACACCAAAATGAATAACATCGCTGGAGTCTTTATTACTTCTCTTATAATAATTTGTCCACTAATTCTAATGCTTTACACATACATGAGAATTCTTAAAGTTTGCTTCTCTGGGTCTAAACAGAGCAGACAGAAAGCGATCAGTACCTGCACACCTCACCTTGCTTCTCTGCTCAATTTCTCTTGTTGTTGTTTCTTTGAAATAGTACAAAGCAGGTTTAATATGACTAATCTGCCCAATGTTCTGCGGATAATCCTATCCTTAATCTGGCTCATTTGTCAGCCACTTTTAAATCCTGTACTGTATGGCCTGAATATGTCCAAAATCCGCATCCGCATCCGTCTTGTATTTTGCTCTAATACTGGACAGTAATGTAAAGGCTATTGAACAGATTCCAGTGTTTTCCCGCACAGTGAAATTGAGGTAATTTTACTGGCAGCATACCGGTGTTCCTTGGGTCCTATGTTCTCCACATTTTTCTATAATCAGAGAAGTAAAAAAAAGTTATGTATATACCGCATTATGAATGCATTTCCACAAAGATGTATAGGTTGAAGTTAGAATAATACAATACATGTTTGTTGTATTTGAGGCAAAACTGTTGATAAGCTTTGAAAAAAGTTCCCAAAAGGCCCTCTCAAGATACATTATGAGTACCTAAATGAGTTTCTGCATAAAAGGTTAATAATAATATTATATAATAAAATTGTAGTGCAGAGCTTTTGTCAGTAAGAGTAATTACACAAATATAAAAAAACAAACAATGCTCTAATGGTAATGAATAAAGGTGCATGAATGATCTACAGTAACATTAGAGAAAACGTGTTTCTTTATTTCAATCAATACTTCGGAGGCTGGGACATAGAAGCAGAGATAATAGGGCCTGCTTCTTCATTATAGATGTGTTTTTCCAAGAGGTAAAACAACACACTTGACTACACACTATAAAGATGGGTTATTTATGTAAACCATTTTCTGGGATACGTGTGTTGGGTCATAAATATAACCCAACTTGGGTTGCTTTTAACTCATGTATTTTTGTAATGAAAGTATTGGATGCTGATTCATGTGTGAACTGCTCACTGATCCACTTCATCACAAATTAAGCCCATTGAATCCTGTCCCCCCTGACAGGTCCTGACTGTGTCTATGCATCAAATGGCAGTTCACATTATTCACCCTTTTTGGAGTCCTTGGAAACTGTGTTGGAGAACACTCCTTAGTTTTGCCAGAGGACTTGGGCTCACATGGGCAATAACAGTAAGCCCTGGAGGGGCATTATTGAGAGAAATGGACCCCCTAATCTGAACCTCTGCTTTTTTATCGGACTTCTGTGATCATCATGGATTGTCCATAACTAACACTATGTTCAGACATAAGGGTGTCCACATGTGCACTTGGCACCAGGATGCCTATGGCCACAGTTCAAAGATCGACATTGTGTTTGTGTCTTTAGACTTGCAGCCACATGTCTGAAGGGGTAGCGCTGTCAATGGATCACCACCTGGTGATGAGTTAGCACTGATGTTGAAGGATGATGCCCATCAGACTGGGCAGACACAAATGTTCTGTAAGGGTTTGCTAGCAACAGCTGGCTTAAGGAGCTTCAATTCACACCAATCATGTCTCTGTGAAGGGACATTTTGTTTAAATGGACTTTGTACTGTACCTCCATTGTTGAGGCAACCAAACACAGTTAGGGCAATAAGGTGATCAGTGCCTTTTGTGGTGGCAACCTCCTAACCCTCTGATAAATACTGGCGGTAAGAGATCATGTCAAGCTGAAGAATGAGTCCTACAAGTCCTTTTTGGCCCGTGGGAGTCATGAAGCAGCTGATGGGTATTGACGTGCCAAGCAGAATGCATCCTCAGTGATAAAGGAGGCAAAAACTTGAGCGTGGGAGGTCATGGAGTATGGCGTATTTGAATGATTTCAAGAAAATTCTGGACCACCATCTGACGACAGGCAGGGAAGCAGTGCACTGTCAATCTAGTGTTCTGTGAGGGCAGGGTGCTGCTGACCTCAACTTGAGACATTGTAAATCAGTGGGAGGAATACATCCAAGACCTCCTCAATCCCAACACCTATTCCCCTGAGGAAGCAGAGTCCAGGGACACATAGGTGGGCTCTCATGTCCCTGGGCCTGTGATTGCTTAGGTGATCAAAAATCTCCTAGAGTTACTTAAGGCTATGGTGTTGTTGGACTGTTTTGGTTGACACAACTCTGCAATATTGTGTGAACATTGGAGACAGTGCTTCTAGATAGGCTGGTGTTTCCCCCACTTCAAAAACATGGTGGATCACACTCCTCAGCCTCCATGGTAAGGTCTATTCAGGAGTCCTGGAAAGGAGGTTCCAAAGGGCAGTTAAACTTTAGATCCAGGATAGTCAAAGTGGTTTTTGCCCTGTTCATGCATGGGAATTTGCCCAACCAGTCTGGGTGCAAGGGAAAAGTTCCTCTCTAAAGTGGAGGAGTTCAAGCATCTCAGGGTCTTGTTCATGACCAAAATGAGTTTTCTCTGCAGGGTAGTTGGGTTCCCCCTTAGAGATAGGGTGAGAAACTCAGTCATCTTGGAGGGGCTTAGAGTTCAACCACATCAAAAGGCCATCTAATGAGAAGCCTCCTGGATGCCTCCCAGGTTGAGGTGTTCTGGGCACATGCCACTGGAGGAGGTCATGGGGAAGACCCAGCACACACTGAAGAGTCTATGTCTCTCCTCTGGCCTGGGAATGCTTCATGGTTCCCCTGGAAGAGTAGAGTAAAGTGTCCAGAAAGATGGAAGTCTGGGTCTGGCTCTCTCTACTTGGGCTGCTGCCCCCTGCTGCCCACTTGTTGAGGCAAACTATCTGGACCTGCTTTCTCCACCAGGCTCCTTCCTAACGAGTGGAAGAAGATAGACGGATGGACAGACAGTTCAATACTTCCTTATAAGCCATGAGTTTGAATTAGAATCTTGAACTACACCTTTAATTAACATGTTATTCAATGATTTGCTGTGGAGTAATGTTTATGCATATCTGTTCCTTAAGAGAATGTTCACACTGATCTGACACCACAAGATGTGGTCTTCTTATTTCAAAAAGGCTTTGGTTAGAATTGCATTAAATACATTACATTTTTAATAATATTAAAGTTAGGGTAGGTGTGTTCTTTCTTTGATAGCTACAGTTTTTCTACATTATATAAACATTAAGAAATGGAACTGCACATAAATCTGAAAATGCTGAGTTAATGTATCAACAATGTCCCCAAACATGTGACTTAACTGCTTCTCTTATATCTTTGTAAAACTGGCTCCATGTACTACAATTATTATTATTATTATTATTATTATTATTTTACAATTGTTCTTGCTGTTTATTCAGTTTAAAAAAATCTTCACGTTTCAGACAAAACAAAAGGTATTGGAGGACCTCAGATGATCTCTACTGTGTTTGGCACAAAATTAGAGCAACTGGAGAGCCAGGATCAGTTTATTCATCTGATTATTTCACTGTATTAAAGTGACAAATACATATTTAAATTTTTTCTTTGCATATTTGTGCACTGACATCCTTAATTTTTTCCCACATTTTACTACATACATTTAAATATATGGCATGGTTTCATTAGGCCTAAACAAACATGATATTAATATTATTATTATTATTACTTTATTATTATTTCCAAGATAGTGCAGTATTTCATTTTGCAAGAGAATTGTTGAGTTTTGATTAATTCTTTTCATGTTTAGAGTTTTGTCACAATTCCAGAAACTGTCACTCGGACAGTTTCTGGAATTGTGTTAAGACAAATTGAAAGTGTAAACCCTGTATCTCTTCTTCATTGATCACTGGATGTGGCCTGGAGTGTCACTACATCGGTACAGTTCTATAATTTTTGCAGAACTTGTGGCTGTTTGTGTTTGCAGAATCATTTCAAGGATTTTAGAAACTGCGAGATCATTATATTGTTTATAAAAGACATTTTTACATGATAAGTTACAAGTTTTACATGTGTTTCCTGTAGAGCAGATTTTTACAAATGACATTTATCTTGGAGAGTCTCAGTCCATACAGAACAGGGTTAAGCAATGGCTGGAAAGTGAGGAAGTATAAAGATAAAAAAATGCGCAACATAATAGGTAATCTGTTCATATTAAACCTGCTTTGTGTTATTTCAAAGAATGCGCCAAAGGAGAAGTTGAGCAGAGAAGCAATGTGAGGTGTGCAGGTACTGATCGCTTTCTGTCTGCTCTGTTTACAACCAGAGAAACTAACTCTAAGAATCCTCATGTATGTAAAAATAATTAGAATTATGAGAGGAACTATTACACTGAAAACATAAGCAAGTCCAAAGATGTTACTGACAGTGATGTCAGAACATGACAGTTTAACTATAGAGTAGTTATCACAGTAAACCTTGTTAATGATGTTTCCACACAGCGTTAAAGGAGCACTGAAACACAACATGACAATAGTTGCAAATACACTGTATAACCACGCGAAAGCAGTGAGCCCTGCAACCCTTCTGGGTGTCATACGTGTGTTATATTGCAAAGGATTACAAATAGCAAGATATCTGTCGTAAGACATGATGCCTAAGGTGAAAAACTCTACACTTCCATAAAAATGCACACAGTAAATTTGCAGGAAGCAGAAAAAAGCTGAAATGGTGTGAACATCAGAAAGAATCTGAACCATAAGGAATGGAAACAACCCTGTACTGCCACAAATCTCATTCACAAACAGGCTGCACAGAAAAAAGTACATAGGTTCATGTAAGCTTCTGTTCATACAGATAACCACAATGAGAAAAACATTGGAGCAAACTATTAAAACATATAAAAACATTACAATTATGAAATACAAATATTTAAGGAGCCCAGTGTCAAAAAAGGCAACAAGTGAAAAATATGAAACATGTGAAGAGTTCATTGTGATCCTTCATTTACTTCATTAAGAAAATAATTATGAACTAATAATTAGTAATATATGAAATTTTGATTTTGAGAATCTATGAAAACAAAGTGAACACATTCTCTTATATTCATGAAAAATGAGCAAAGCTTTGTAATGAGATGAAAACACAAGTTTTATATCTTTCCTGGATATAAAATTTGTGAAATACAATGGTACAACCTGAAAAGACACCGATTACAACATCACATGAATCCCCGCAATGAGCTGCTGTAAACTATCAGTCCCTCCTGGAACTCTGCTTCTTTTTAACCTTCAAACCAGACGCCCACAGCAGCAGACTGACGTCACTATCAAAGCAGCTGATTCCTGATGTCAGAGAAACAGCAAACCCTCTTTTGATACACTTCTTTTCTATGAAATATATGAATGTTTTACATTATAAAGTAAAATGCTTTACCAATATGCCATCAGGTTGCTTTGTATAACAAGTTATATAATTATATGTACTTATATAGCATCTCTTTTTTATATGTAACGCCACCATAACCATGTGAACTTATAAATTTCATATATTTATTGATTTTAACTGTTTTCAGGTATTCTGTACTTGTGTTATTTTTTTGTGAGTCCAAAGCTTTAAAGTGACTGTGAATTTGGATTTGTGTTTGAATGTTGGTAACGGGGTTGTCTGACCTCAGGTCTTTCTAAAGACACTTCCTTATTCATAGATTAGGTGATTTTTTTCGGCAATTCTCAAAGAGCTTTACTGCAATTCCAGAGTTTGCCTGGTACATCACCCTAGACTTAATGAAAGGCACTGGCAGGTGGGGCTGACCAACATGGAAAAGGAGAAGATGGCCTTCTCCACCCTGATGGTCTGTACTAGTGCCCAGTACTAGTGTTTGGGGTACATGCAACACCAGCCACCTTCCAGTGCCTGATGAACCCCATTCTGCACCCCAAGCCTGCACCCACACCATACCTCCAGGACCTGAGTTTGACACCCCTGGTCCACAGGAATGAGGATGCCTTGTCCCGCCAGGATACGTGTCTCTGGGCAGTATTCCGTAATGCACAGAAACCACACACTAACCAGACGTGACTCTCTGCTCCACTCCCAAAAAAAAGAAATTCAACAATGACAAAGTATGGATTCATGAGCACATCATCAACAGTTCCTGTTAACGTTATTCTTTCTAGCTGCCACAATGAATCAAGAGGTACACGATGGAATGGTATTTTTCTTACAATGAAACGGGTACAATGGAACTGTACTGGCCCCATGGTAGTTGTTACGACTTGAGTTTCCCTTTTGGTCGGGGGTACCTAGCAGGAGCTTGTGTAAGGCCTTGTTTCCACTGTCATTGTATGATACAGTATGGATCAGAACAGCTTTGCATTTTCTCTGTGTAAGGGGGCCTTACCCTTACACAGGGGTTCTTTCTCTAGGGTACCGAAAGAATGTGAAACCATTTAGTCATGCTAAAACTAGGGTTGGTGTGGGTGTGCCTATTTATCTTTATTTAACTCCCTTGTGCTTGGGGATACGTAGGCCTACTTTTGCAATTTGACAGACTGGGCATAGAGTGGACCTAAGAGACCAAAATATTCTTTAGTAGGTTTAATTAAATTAAAAAAGACTTACTGTGACAGGCTTCAGGAGAAAAACGTGAAAAGCCCAATGGACCTTGAGTGGTACGGCAGCGGAAGCCAGGTGACACTGGGATTAATAATATGGTCAATAGAGTACATGTCTAGGCCAAACAGAGTTGAAAAATAAATTGGAGAGGGGGCAGAAGGCTGGCTGACAGCAGGGCGGAACTAGGGGAATAAAAGGAATATAGAAAAATCACCAATCATTCTACAGAAAGAAATAATAACCATCACAAAAGGTAAGGTGCAGCAAATAGACAGGAACTTTTGAGCACAGCATGAAGTCTCAATCAGGGACTGAGGTCATCTGGCAGAGAAATGGAGTGTGAACTAGTCCTTTATTGAAAGTCTTGATGCAGATTAGATCAGGTGTTGCTCGCTGCAAACTGGGAAAGGTCAGGCATGGCCTCCAATCATTCCTCCAGACATGCTCCCTGCAAGACAAGGCCAGATCTTACCTATCTCTGTCTGAACCTGAACCAGTGTAGGACATCTCGCTTCTCCCCCACTTGACAATTTTAAAAACCTCTCAAACGGTCTGCCAAATCTTGATAATGTAAAGTAGTCGTCTGGAAGCTTCTATCTTACCTGGAGAGGCCTTAGTCTTGAAGGTTTTCCCAAACAACACACATCAATATATGAGTTTATTAATGTTTACATGAGATACGTACAAGATATAAATGCTATTTACAAAAGAGTACATTGTAAATGATAAAATAAGAAATTACCTTACAATATAGTATATGACAAAGTAAAGAGTCTGGTTCCTATGCTAATATCAAATGGTATAAATATGGTACATTATTAATGTTAATAAGGTTAATTATCTTTGATTAGCAGTAATTGTACATCCAACCAAACCACAGTTGTGTACTTGGGTGAAATCTCTGTTGCATCATGACACCATCCAGCAGTGTTTATGGGTTAAGTTGTGTTGGATCTACCAGGACTGACAGCAAAACAGATAAAGAGAAGTCACGGTTGATTCGGTCCATGTCTTTTTTTGTGTTTTTACTTTATTGGTTCTTGTGGTCTGTAAGTTCCATTTGTTCTCTCAGCAGACATGGGTCAATTTGGAGAAAACCCTCCTTAATGAATATTTAGTTTCCTTCTTTTCTTTTTCTATTTGTGTTGAACTGCTGTCTGTAAAGCAGACTTCCCACCGCTAACACCGCACTTTGATTGAATATTGAATCACGGCTTATCTGTATGTGTGGACGTTATCTGTGGCTGATGCTGCTTTTAGAAATGACCTTATGCCTGTAAATGGAAGCAGGTGTGTGGGTCAGAATCTAATCTGACATGATAGGACAAAAAAAGAAAATGTCCAAACTGCAGGAAAGTAAAAACACACAGAGTGAAAGGCCTGAATCTGCTCTGTTTTCAGTCTCTTGGCACCAGCAGAGCATCCTCCCATGATTCTCTATTAGTGAAGCCAGCTGGAGCCTCCAGAGTGTCCAAGTGTCCACAGAGGTCTCTGAGGTCCGGCCTTGTGTTGTGTTGCAAGTGTAGATCTGCTGGAGCTCCACTGGGACTCATTACTGAGAGAGAGATACAGTAAACATGATGACACCACTCATCACACTAGAGACCATCAGGGTCCATCGACAGGATCCATTCAAACAAATTCCAATAATCACCTTCAAACAATAACTTTGATTCGTTTAGATTAGACTTCCACCCCTAAACCCTAAACCTGTACTCTAAAACAAGTATTTTCCCTAACCACAAAACAAAGTGGGAAACATAGATATGATCCCAATTTTATTTATACAGTGCCAAAGCATTACAAAGTTATCTCAGTGGAAATATGCCTGTGGTTTTTAAGTCATTTTTACAAGGTGGGAGAGCATATAAATCATCATGATAATTTCAAACAAATGCACCTTTTTCATTGTACTGTATTATCAAATGCTATAGAAAATATCTGTGTGCACAATTATTAGGTAACTAATAGTGTGCATAATTATAATGCAACTCAATGAAAAACAAAATTATTCTTATCAAACAAGTGAGTAATAATAAAGTAAACATTTTTGACATTCAAACAAAAAGAATCAATGACCAATATACTGTAGGTGACTTCTTCTCATTAACACTCTGCCTTCCAGTCAAGGAACTTATCAGTTTCTTGAATTGTTGGCTTTGACCTTTTTGTGCAGGAACAACCACAGCCTCCCAGACACTCTTCAGAGAGCTGTACTGTTTCCCTTTTCGTAAATATATGGTTTATTTCTGGTAGATATCTGGTAAATGTCTACGCATTCTAAGTAGGGATTGGGTCAGGTGAGAACAAGTCCAATGTTCTCACTCAAATATCTTCCTAAATCACATTTCGTGAAACTAAAAATGGCATCAATCATGTTTCAACTGTTCGAATTTATTTCACTACAAAAAAATCTTTAATTATGTTTCAGACACAAAAGGGGCCTCAGGTGACCTCTACTGTTTTGGGCCCAAAAATAGAGCAGCTAAAGACTAGAAAGCAGGGATTTTTTCATTTTCATTGATTATGTCTAAGAAATCATTTCTTGCAGTTTTGCAGTGTTTAGATCTGTGAACATGTGAACCCGTACCTCTTCTTCATTGATCACTTGATCTGTGACTCCAGTGTCACTACATCAGTAACTACAGTTCTGTAATGTTTTACAGAACTATAATCAGACCAAAAAAAGAAATAATCACTGACAAGTTGCTGTGGTTGCCGAATAATTTCAGATATTTTACAAACTGTGAGATCATTACATTAAATCAGTTTATAAAAGAACATTTTTACAGTTAGTTTTACATTATACAGATGCCATATCCATTGGCATTGTACGTTTTTTCTTGATATTGAAGCTATTAATAGTCTGCATATGTTTTTCTGTCAAGCAGATTTTTACAAATGGCATGTATCTTAGAAACTCTCAGTCCATACAGAACAGGGTTAAGGAGCGGCTGAAAAGTAAGGAAGTATAAAGATAAAAAAATGCGCAACATATTGGGTAATCTGCTCATATCAAACCTGCTCTGTATTATTTCAAAGAACGCTCCAAAGGAGAAGTTGAGCAGAGAAGCGATGTGAGGTGTGCAGGTGCTGATCGCTTTCTGTCTGCTCTGTTTACAGCCAGAGAAACACACTTTGAGAATCCTCATGTACGTAACAATAATTAGAATTATAAGAGGAACTATTACAGTGAACATGTAAACAAGTCCATAGATGTTATTGACTGTGGTGTCAGAACATGACAGTTTAACTATAGAGTAGTTATCACAGTAAACCTTGTTAATAATATTTCCACACAGCTTTAAAGGAGCACTCAGAGACAACATGACAACAGTTGAAAGAACGCTGTATAACCACACGAAAGCAGTGAGCCCTGCAACCCTTCTGGGCGTCATACGTGTGTTATAATGCAGTGGATAACAGATAGCAAGATATCTGTCGTAAGACATGACAGATAAGGTGAAAAATTCTATACTGCCATAGAAATGCACACAGTAAATCTGCAGGAAGCAAAAGAAAACAGAAACAGTGTGAACTTCAGAGAGAATCTGAATCAGAAGGAATGGAAACAACCCTGTACTACCATACAGCTCATTCACAAACAGGCTGCACAGAAAAAGGTACATAGGTTCATGTAAGCTTCTGTTCATACAGATAACCACAATGAGGAAAACATTGGAGCAAACTATTAACACATATAAAAACATGACAATTATTAAATATAAAGGTTTAAAGATCCCAGTGTCAAAGAAGGCAACAAGAGCAAAATACGAAACATGTGAAGAGTTTATCATGATCCTTCGTTTCCTTCATTAAACAATCAAAATGAACTGATAACCATTATTATATAACATTGTGATTTAGATTTGAAAACAAATACAACTTTGCATGTAAATAAAATAAAAAAGTTGTATACCTTTCCCTGATAGAAAATACATACGAAATACAGTGTTACGAACTGAAAAGATTATAACATCACAAGGATCCTCACAATCAGTCCCTCCTGGTAGAACTGAAATGCTGCTTCTGCACCTTTTTAAACCTTTAAAACCAGATGCCCACAGCAGCAGACCTACGTCACCATCAAAGCACCTTTTCTGGTTCTATATGAATGTATAGGCCATGGTATTCCCAGGCTGGACTCATGGCCACATACCTGAGGAAGCAAAGAACAAAAACAAGAGGTTTGAGAGGGAGCTGACAGCCAATGTACAGTGGGGAAACTAAGTATTTGAACACCCTGCTATTTTGCTTTTTCTCCCACTTAGAAATCATGGAGGGGTCTGAAATTGTCATCGTAGGTGCATGTCCACTGTGAGAGAGATAAACTAAAAAAACAACAAAACAGGTACAGTAGCCTTTGTTTGCTATTACAGAGGTCAAACGTTTCCTGTAGTTTTTCACCAGGTTTGCACATACTGCAGGAGGGATCCTGGCCCACTCCTCCACACAGATCTTCTCTAGATCAGTCAGGTTTCTGGGCTGTCGCTGAGAAACACTGAGTTTGAGCTCCCTCCAAAGATTTTCGATTGGGTTCAGGTCTGGAGACTGGCTGGGCCATGCTAGAACCTTGATATGCTTCTTACGGAGCCAGCCCTTGGTTTTCCTGGCTGTGTGCTTTGGGTCGTTGTCGTGTTGGAAGACCCAGCCACGAAGGAGGTCGTTCCCCAAAATCTCACAATACACGGCCCCAGTCATCCTCTCTTTAATGCAGTGCACTCGTCCTGTCCCATGTGCAGAAAAACACCCCCAAAGCATAATGCTACCACCCCCATGCTTCACAGTAGGGATGGTGTTCTTCGGATTGTACTCTTCATTCTTCTTCCTCCAAACACGCTTAGTGAAATTTTGACCAAAAAGTTCTATTTTGGTCTCATCTGACCA
The DNA here is from genome assembly GCA_036785175.1 of Eupleurogrammus muticus. Lineage (NCBI taxonomy): Eukaryota > Metazoa > Chordata > Actinopteri > Scombriformes > Trichiuridae > Eupleurogrammus > Eupleurogrammus muticus. The sequence continues at coordinate 310,519 of JAYKQN010000045.1, forward strand.
CAAAACTTCCTCCCATGACTCCTCTGTATCATCCAAATGGTCATATGCAAACTTAAGACGGGCCTTGACATGTGCTGATTTAAGCAGGGGAACCTTTCGTGCCATGCATGATTTCAAATCATGACGTCTTAGTGTATTACCTACAGTAACCTTGGAAACGTTGGTCCCAGTTCTTTTCAGGTCATTGACCAACTCCTGTCGTGTAGTTCTGGGCTGATTCCTCACCTTTCTTAGAATCATTGAGACCCCACGAGGTGATATCTTGCATGGGGCTCCACTCCGATTGAGATTGACCGTCATGTTTAGCTTCTTCCATTTTCTAATGATTGCTCCAACAGTGGACCTTTTTTCACCAAGCTGCTTGGCAATTGCTCCGTAGCCCTTTCCAGCCTTGTGGAGGTGTACAGTTTTCTCTCTTGTGTCGTTGGACAGCTCTTTGGTCTTCGCCATGTTCCAAGTTAAAGTCTTGCTGATTGTATGGGGTGGACAGGTGTCTTTATGCAGCTAACGACTTCAAACAGGTGCATCTGATTGATGATGATACATGGAGTGCAGGTGGACTTCTAATGGGCGGACTAACAGGTCCTTCAGGGTCAGAATTCTAGATGACACACAGGTGTTCAAATACTTATTTGCCGCTATATCACACAAATAAATCGTTAAAAAATCATGCATTGTGATTTCTGGATTTTTCTTTTTAGTTTATCTCTTTCACAGTGGACATGCACCTACGATGAAAATTTCAGACCCCTCCATGATTTCTAAGTGGGAGAAATAGCAAATATAGCAGTTCAAATACTTATTTTCCCCACTGTAGGTAGGCTTGCACCAAGCAGTCGATGGATGTTTTAATACAAATGGACAATCTTTTAGATTCCCATTTGTGGTCATTTTATCAAAAAAATGTCTGTTTGGCGAGTGTGTCGGAGTTGTTGCTGGAAGAGAAAACAGCACAGCCTCTTTCAAACACCAGATAACCAGCTTAGCCCTACCTTCTCCCGATACCTGGGCTTCTTTTTCTTGTCCCAAAACTGATTGAATGAGTTTAGTGTAGGATCTGTGTTTGGGAAAGATGTTTCTTTGAATAACCTGGCAAGATGGGTGTAGTATAGTATGTGTAGTATGTGTACCAGGCAGTCATCCCTAGCGGTACCTTGTTCTGCCTCTGAAACACAGACCAGTCTGACCCTACAGGATTAAATACCTGCATCTGAATCTTGTCTATTGGCCTCGATTTCAACCAATGAAGGGAAGTCAGCAAACCCTGACCCTGGGGCACTGTTGAGTTTACTAGTTCAAAAGCCTCCTGACAATCAGGTTACTTTAAGTCTTTAACACACGCTGTTGTACTGCCACTTACTTGTCTGGGTCGGTACTCATGACCTAGGAAGTATGGGCCATGGGCCTAGGCATTACATTTACAACAACTACCTTTAAAATGCACACAGCTGGAGAACTAAGTGTCTTTGTCTCATCTTGTTGGATTTGTCTTGTCTTCGTCTTGCACTTTAATGTTGTTGTTCTTGTAAACGCATAGAATAGTGAGAAACATAATTTTGATTCCTTTGTATGTCAAGGACATGTGAAGAAATTAACAATAAAGCTGAATTGACTTTTATGGGCTAAAACTGTCTGAAGTTGTACTTATATAGTGTCATATTAAACCATGATATCGTCATTCACCGTTGTCTGCACAAGTCTTTGAAAGGTTGGTGATGCCAACACCAGAATGGAACCCAGTGTACTAACAAAACTAAGAATAGGTGGTGAAGGCCGTTGTCTGCTGGTCTGCGATACTTTTTATCAGTCAGTGCTGTTGAAATGTTGATACCACAAAAATAAAAAATCATTACCCAGCCTTAATTATCATATAAAATGTTGATAGTGTGAGGTAGTGCACAGATAGTTCTTTGTTCATATATACTTAAATATTTAACTACTGGATGGGAACTAAGCAAAATGTGTTGCTAAATGACATATTGAAGACATAGGGCAAGGCAAGAGTTTTATTGATATAGCACATGTCAACACAGGAGAATTCTATGTACTTTTTATGAAACAATACATATCACAATATAAACACACATGAAAATAATTCACACAAACCTTATGTAAATAAAGTAGAATATAGACAAAAACTGTGAGATTTAGCGTTACACTGTAGTAGAAGTAATGAATCATTGTTTGACTTGATAAAAGGCGGCAAACAGAAGATTCTTTAGGTTAAAAGAGCAGTTTGTTCCAGATATGTAGAGACAAAACCTAACTTGCTAGCACAGATTTACACAAATTTGCAAATAAAATTGAGAGAAATAAGCTATCTAACAAAAAATTTGATCTTTTATTTCAACCTGTGATTAATGAGAATTGTATATTTTTGTTCTTCTTTATTGCTCACTAGAGCAGTGGATGTTTTACAGAACAGGCCAAAACAACTAAATATTCACTAAGTTTCTGAGGCAGCAGGATGACTTCAGATATTGTATGAACTGTGAGATCTATATTTATTTATTACATATTCATTACATCTGTTTTCTGAAGAGCAGATTTTTACAAATGACATTTATCTTGGACATTCTCAGCCCATACAGAACAGGGTTAAAGAGCGGCTGGCAAGCGAGGAAGTATAAAGATAAAAAAATACGCAACATAATAGGTAATCTGCTCATATTAAACCTGCTCTGTACTATTTCAAAGAACGCTCCAAAGGAGAAATTGATGAGGGAAGCGATGTGAGGTGTGCAGGTACTGATCGCTTTCTGTCTGCTCTGTTTACAACCAGAGAAACACACTTTGAGAATCCTCATGTACGTAACAATAATTAGAATTATAAGAGGAACTATCACAGTGAACATGTAAACAAGTCCATAGATGTTATTGACAGTGGTGTCAGAACATGACAGTTTAACTATAGAGTAGTTATCACAGTAAACCTTGTTAATAATGTTTCCACACAGCTTTAGAGGAGCACTCAGAGACAACATGACAACAGTTGCAAGAATGCTGTATAACCACACGAAAGCAGTGAGCCCTGCAAACCTGCCGGGTGTCATACGTGTGTTATATTGCAGTGGATAACAGATAGCAAGATATCTGTCATAAGACATGACAGATAGGGTGAAAATCTCTACACTTCCATAGAAATGTATGCAAAAAATCTGCAGGAAGCAAAAGAAAACAGAAACAGTGTGAACTTCAGAGAGAATCTGAACCAGAAGGAAAGGAAACAACCCTGTACTACCATACAGCTCATTCACAAACAGGCTGCACAGAAAAAGGTACATAGGTTCATGTAAGCTTCTGTTCATACAGATAACCACAATGAGGAAAACATTGGAGCAAACTATTAACACATATAAAAACATCACAATAACAAAATATAAAGTTTTAAGGATCCCAGTGTCAAAGAAGGCAACAAGAGCAAAATACGAAACATGTGAAGAGTTTATCATGATCCTTCGTTTCCTTCATTAAACAATCAAAATGAACTGATAACCATTATTATAACATTGTGATTTAGATTTGTAAAGGTACAGTTTACACTGACTTATAAAGAGAATTTATGGAAATGAAGTGACTATATTCTTTCATCTTTATAAAAATACACGTAAAACTTTGTTTTGTAGATAAAACTGTTTTATACCTTTCCCCAAGCTGTGAAATACAATGGTACGACCTGAAAAGACACAGATTATCACATCACATGGATCCTCACAATGAGCTGCTGTAAACTATCAGTCCCTCCTGGTAGAACTGGAACTCTGCTTCTTTTTAACCTTCGAACCAGACGCCCACAGCAGACTGACGTCACTGTCAAAGCAGCTGATTCCTGACGTCAGAGAAACAGCAAACCTTCAGCTACACACCTTTTATATGCATATTGTACATATATATATACATGTTGTATGTTATAAAGTAGCATGGTTGTAATGTGCATATCTGATCTCATGCCTTTCTCCAAAACATATTTGATATTACTCAATTCACATAAATACAAAGTAAAGAAGTGATGTCAACCAATAAATTCCACTATGAAATGTGATCTTCAATATGCTCAAATAAGCAGTCTCACAAGGCAAATTTAATTGTGTAGAACATCTCAAGAACAAGGAGAAGAAACAAGCAGTGTAAGCAACTAACAACAATAATATCCGTTTAGGGTGGGGAGGGTAAGAACTAAGAAAGTTAAATAATTGCAACTTCAACTCTTTGCTATTCACAAACTATAACCACAGTATTATAATCATTGCTGGACTCACGGGCTGGTACTTTTACCAGATGTTTAGAACAATTACTGCCTTTGACTGAATCTTTCATAATCTAGGCCTATTTGTGTGATTACAGAAAGTGGGTTCATCATTATCCCTGAGGGACGTATAACAATCAACAGCCTTGAACTGGGTCTTTTGTTATCTAGACCGACTTGTGTTACTAGAGCACATAAAATTATTTCAATTGGCTTCATACTAATAATAATTGCGACTCGAGTTGGGTCAATTTTATATGAAGTGAGTCAAGGGAGATGTTGAAGATGTTGTTTTTAACTTGGGACCTGAAACCCCCCCCCCTTTTTTCTTGGGTCCACCATGGGAGGGGTCCGATGAGAGGGTAGTCTTACTCCACCTTCCGTTTTGGGGATAAATGCTCTGAACAGCAGTTCAGAGTACCCACCCTTTTTGGAGTCCTTGGGTCCTTTTTTTGGAGGGGTGTTGGGAGATGCTCCTTCTCAGGACTCCCTCACAGTAAGACCTGGAGTTGGTGGATTGAATGCCCCCCCTAAACTGTTTTGTTGTTGGACTTCTGTACTTGTCATGGATTGTCTGTGAGGAACACCTTGACCAGACAAGGTGACACCAGGACACCCTGGGCTACAGTTAAATGATCAGCATGAGTAGTTGTGTCTTTGAACTTGTGATCACATGTCTTGGACACTTTGGAGAAGCTCCTGGGGTTCTCCAGAAGCATGGGGTACTGGACTCATTGGTATGAACCATCTGGTCTTAGTACACCTGGTGTAAGAACTCGGTCCGCTTCACCACAGCAAGTTAGACTTGTTACCAGTTATAGTTGGACTCTGACAGGGCTACCCTTTGTCACAGATTCAGTCCATACCCTTTATGGGCAGAATTTCTATATGCAGTCAGGGCGTTGAGGGGCTGTGGTTTGGTTTCCTCAGATTAAATAATTTGATCATAAAAATGTAATCAATAACTACAATTATATTGTTCACCTTGGCTCTTTTAATACGAAAGTAAGTATCTTGTCAGGGCACTCTTGAATCATTAAACATTATGTTCAATCTTAGGCTACATTCAGACCGCAGGGCTCGATGGATCTTTGTGTTGATCTGCTGTCTGTAAAGCAAACAGCCCCTCAGGGACATTAAAGTTTGTTTGAATATTGAAGTGTATCTGTATGTGATGAGGTTATCTGCGGAAGACGCTTTCAGAAATGACCTGGTGCCTGTAGATGGAAGCAAGTGTGTGGGTCAGAATCTGACCTGAGTTTACAGGACAGAAGAAGCAAAACTGCAAACCAAACTCTGCAGGAGAGTAAACAGTCAGAGTGAAGGCCTCAAGCTGCTCTGTTTTCAGTCTCTATGGCATCTATTATGGCATCTATTAGTGGAGCTGACCAGGGCCTCCAGTGTCCAAGTGTCCACGGAGGTCTGTGAGGTCTCTGAGGTCTGTGAGGTCTGTGAGGTCTCTGAGGTCTGTGAGGTCTCTGTGGTCTGTGAGGTCTCTGAGGTCCGGCCTTGTGTTGTGTTACAGGTGTAGATCTGCTGGAGCTCCACTGGGACTCATTACTGAGAGAGAGATACAGTGAACATGATGACACCACTCATCACACTGGAGACCATCAGCGTCCATCAACAGGATCCATCAAATCAACCTCCAATAATCACCTTTAAAAATAACTTTAGCTTAGACTCCGGCCTTCTGTTGAATGAACTTCATTTTTTCTTTACAGCTCCGTTCATTTTTTACTGATTTCCTGTAAAGTATTTTAAATAATGTGTAAATCCTATTAGTATTAAAGGCAGAAAACTGTCTGCATCATTTTTTCCTTATTAGGTTGTTATCTTAAACATGTGCATTAAACATATAGGCAGAGCAGGAATGAGGAACCCAATTTGAACCACTTCACTTTTCTATAAGAATCTTGGGTATTTTTTTTATTCAGACTTGGTACAAGAACATTTCTTGATATATTTCACACTTAATTGTTTAACTCACAGATAACACTTTTTAGTAGCTTTGTGTTTTAACCACTTAACCCACTCGTCACTCCGAGTGTCAGACACTATGAGTAAGTGGTTGGCCCCTAACTCACTCCTGTGCATTTCCTTTTGTGCTTTAATACTTGTGTAATGCAAAATGTATGTGAAATAATCCACATTCATCAGCATATTTATTAGTGCCATGTTTGTAATTTTATATATATTTTTATATTTTATATACACTGACATATCACACATACCTACACATATTTACTACATTTATATTTCTTACTTTCTTGCTTTGAATACTTTTGCTCTTTTAATTTGGAACACCTAAATTGGTGATGTATTAGTTGTGTAGTTCCTTGTTTCACCTGCTACACAGTGAAGTAGAGGTGGGGGCGCTGTTGAGCATAGATACATAGAACATCTATATCGACAGCTGCTGTTAATGTACAGTTATAAATATGCAATGTTAGGAAAAGATAACACACTCGGATAACAGCCGTGGATTTAAGGTGAAAATTATTTTTTTTACTGATGAGTACTTGCAGGAAAATGTCGGGGCGAAATAAAAAGGAAGCCGTATCTCATTTTAACTGAGAACATTGACACTCCACACGTGGTATTCTGTAAAGTTAATATGAGGCGTGTAGTAGATTAACTGTGAATATATATATTTATTGACTCTATATCCGTATTTTAAAGTTTCATCGAGTTTGTAAATTGTTGCCGCTGTTTATATTAATGTGAAGAAAGTTTTATAATTGTTAAACCAGAGGCTATGTACCGGGTCGGATTGCAGCATGAAGTTTCTCGACAGCGTTGGTGGTATAGTGGTGAGCATAGCTGCCTTCCAAGCAGTTGACCCGGGTTCGATTCCCGGCCAACGCAGTGTTTTCCTTCTCGTTGTTTTGTCAGTTACAAGAATATTTGGTCCTACTTTTAGGACATCCATCCATCCATTGTCTATCCCGCTTATTCCCTTTCGGGGTCGCAGGGGTCTGCTGGAGCCTATCCCAGCGCGTTAAGGCGAGAGGCAGGGATACACCCCAGATGGTCGCCAGCCAATCGTGGGGCACACACACCATTCACACACCATTCATTCTCACACTCACACCTATGGGCAATTTAGAGTTTACCAATTAACCTGAGCATGTTTTTTGTATTGTGGGAGGAAACCGGAGTACCCGGTGAAAACCCATGCAGACACGGGGAGAACATGCAAACTCCACACAGAAAGGCCCCAGACCCAGGCCCAAGGCGGTCTTGAACCTGCGACCTTCTTGCTGTGAGGCAACAGTGCTACCCACCGCACCACCGTGTCGCCCCCTTTTAGGACATGTTATTTAATAATTGTTTTTTGTTAAAGAAGAAGTACGAAAACTTCGTCTTTCTAACTTTCTTCTTGTTCCACATACGCATATATACTTTTAATACGAAAGTAAGTATCTTGTCAGGGCACTCTTGAATCATTAAACATTATGTTCAATCTTAGGCTACATTCAGACCGCAGGGCTCGATGGATCTTTGTGTTGATCTGCTGTCTGTAAAGCAAACAGCCCCTCAGGGACATTAAAGTTTGTTTGAATATTGAAGTGTATCTGTATGTGATGAGGTTATCTGCGGAAGACGCTTTCAGAAATGACCTGGTGCCTGTAGATGGAAGCAAGTGTGTGGGTCAGAATCTGACCTGAGTTTACAGGACAGAAGAAGCAAAACTGCAAACCAAACTCTGCAGGAGAGTAAACAGTCAGAGTGAAGGCCTCAAGCTGCTCTGTTTTCAGTCTCTATGGCATCTATTATGGCATCTATTAGTGGAGCTGACCAGGGCCTCCAGTGTCCAAGTGTCCACGGAGGTCTGTGAGGTCTCTGAGGTCTGTGAGGTCTGTGAGGTCTCTGAGGTCTGTGAGGTCTCTGAGGTCTGTGAGGTCTCTGAGGTCCGGCCTTGTGTTGTGTTACAGGTGTAGATATGCTGGAGCTCCACTGGGACTCATTACTGAGAGAGAGATACAGTGAACATGATGACACCACTCATCACACTGGAGACCATCAGCGTCCATCAACAGGATCCATCAAATCAACCTCCAATAATCACCTTTAAAAATAACTTTAGCTTAGACTCCGGCCTTCTGTTGAATGAACTTCATTTTTTCTTTACAGCTCCGTTCATTTTTTACTGATTTCCTGTAAAGTATTTTAAATAATGTGTAAATCCTATTAGTATTAAAGGCAGAAAACTGTCTGCATCATTTTTTCCTTATTAGGTTGTTATCTTAAACATGTGCATTAAACATATAGGCAGAGCAGGAATGAGGAACCCAATTTGAACCACTTCACTTTTCTATAAGAATCTTGGGTATTTTTTTTATTCAGACTTGGTACAAGAACATTTCTTGATATATCCATCCATCCATTGTCTTCCGCTTATCCGGGGCCGGGTCGCGGGGGCAGCAGTCTAAGCAGGGACTCCCAGACTTCCCTCACCCCGGACACGTCCTCCAGCTCCTCCGGTGGGACCCCAAGGCGTTCCCAGGCCAGCCGAGAGACATAGTCCCTCCAGCGTGTCCTGGGTCTTCCCCGGGGCCTCCTCCCGGTGGGACATGCCCAGAACACCTCCCTAGGGAGGCGTCCAGGAGGCATCCTGAGCAGATGCCCGAGCCACCTCAGCTGGTTCCTCTCAATGTGTAGGAGCAGCGGCTCTACTCCGAGCTCCTCCCGTGTGACCGAGCTCCTCACCCTATCCCTAAGGGTGCGCCCGGCCACTCTGCGGAGGAAGCCCATTTCAGCCACTTGTATACGCGATCTTGTCCTTTCGGTCATTACCCAAAGCTCATGACCATAGGTGAGGGTAGGAACGTAGATTGACCGGTAAATCGAGAGCTTCGCCTTCCGGCTCAGCTCCTTCTTCACCACAACGGACCGATACAGCGACCGCATCACTGCAGACGCTGCACCGATCCGCCTGTCAATCTCACGCTCCATCCTTCCCTCACTCGTGAACAAGACCCCGAGATACTTGAACTCCTCCACTTGGGGCAGAGACTCACCACCCACCCGGAGAGAGCAAACCACCTTTTTCCGGTCGAGAACCATGGCCTCGGATTTGGAGGAGCTGATTCTCATCCCAGCCGCTTCACACTCGGCTGCAAACCGCCCCAGTGCCTGCTGCAGGTCCTGGCTCGAAGAAGCCATCAGGACAACATCATCTGCAAACAGCAGAGATGAAATCCTGTGGTTCCCAAACCAGGCCCCCTCCGGCCCCTGGCTGCGCCTAGAAATTCTGTCCATAAATATAATGAACAGAACCGGTGACAAAGGGCAGCCCTGGCGGAGTCCAACATGCACTGGGAACAGGTCTGACTTACTGCCGGCAATGCGAACACAGCTCCTGCTCCGGTCATACAGGGACCGGACAGCCCTTAGCAAAGAGCCCCGGACCCCATACTCCCAGAGCACCCCCCAAAGGACACCACGAGGTACACGGTCGAATGCCTTCTCCAGATCCACAAAACACATGTGGACTGGTTGGGCATACTCCCATGAGTCTTCTTGATATATTTCACACTTAATTGTTTAACTCACAGATAACACTTTTTAGTAGCTTTGTGTTTTAACCACTTAACCCACTCGTCACTCCGAGTGTCAGACACTATGAGTAAGTGGTTGGCCCCTAACTCACTCCTGTGCATTTCCTTTTGTGCTTTAATACTTGTGTAATGCAAAATGTATGTGAAATAATCCACATTCATTAGCATATTTATTAGTGCCATGTTTGTAATTTTATATATATTTTTATATTTTATATACACTGACATATCACACATACCTACACATATTTACTACATTTATATTTCTTACTTTCTTGCTTTGAATACTTTTGCTCTTTTAATTTGGAACACCTAAATTGGTGATGTATTAGTTGTGTAGTTCCGTGTTTCACCTGCTACACAGTGAAGTAGAGGTGGGGGCGCTGTTGAGCATAGATACATAGAACATCTATATCGACAGCTGCTGTTAATGTACAGTTATAAATATGCAATGTTAGGAAAAGATAACACACTCGGATAACAGCCGTGGATTTAAGGTGAAAATTATTTTTTTTACTGATGAGTACTTGCAGGAAAATGTCGGGGCGAAATAAAAAGGAAGCCGTATCTCATTTTAACTGAGAACATTGACACTCCACACGTGGTATTCTGTAAAGTTAATATGAGGCGTGTAGTAGATTAACTGTGAATATATATATTTATTGACTCTATATCCGTATTTTAAAGTTTCATCGAGTTTGTAAATTGTTGCCGCTGTTTATATTAATGTGAAGAAAGTTTTATAATTGTTGGACTAGAGGCTATGTACCGGGTCGGATTGAAGCATGAGGTTACTCGACAGCGTTGGTGGTATAGTGGTGAGCATAGCTGCCTTCCAAGCAGTTGACCCGGGTTCGATTCCCGGCCAACGCAGTGTTTTTCTTCTCGTTGTTTTGTCAGTTACAAGAATATTTGGTCCTACTTTTAGGACATGTTATGTAATAATTGTATTTTGTTAAAGTAGAAGTACGAAAACTTCGTCTTTCTAACTTTCTTCTTGTTCCACATACGCATATATACTTTTATCTGTGAATCTATATACTATAATACTATACACATTATTATAATTGTATTTCTTACTATATATATATATAGGTGTCTGTGTGGCTCTGTTACAAATAATGTTTGGCAAGATAGAGAGAAGAAAGTCAAAACCTTTTTAAATAGCGTTTTAAAAATCTATTTATTTTTACATTACATTTTTAAAATGAGGATTTGTGTGATTTTTTTTGACCATCCATAACTTCTTTCTTGGTCAGTGAGTTTTTGATTCCTATTCGAGTGAAGGTATGACAGGTTAAACAGTCGGTTACATTTAATGTATATTTCTTTATTTATTTTTTCTTAACTTTATTGAAAACAGGTTAAATGACAACGAAATAGACAGCAAAATTCAGATATTAAAATGCTAATTATTCAATTGTGACATAATAAAATAAAATACATAAATAAAAACATTCAGTGTAGGGGTTGTGTGTTTTAGATTCAATATAAATTCGAGAAGAGGGAGAAAATGATGACACCTCATTTTCATCGTTTATCGTCACCGAGCCTTTTATTTTGAAATCTGCCCCCGCTAACGCCGGAAGTGGTGTGTTTTGTAACCCGGTGGGGATTGTTTGTTTGTGATGGTGTTGGCGGGCTGTTGTAGTTCATGCTGTTGTATTTCGGGCCGTCGCAGCTTATCTTCAGGTCACCAGGAGGTTCGAGTTTGATTTGGTCTCAATAGAAACTGCTGGTTTTCTTTGCCGCCTGTTAGCCGCTAGCCGTTAGCTGCTAGCCGTTAGCCGCTAGCTGCTAGCCGTTAGCTGCCGCTGTCATGGCGGCCGGAGGCGGCGCGGCTGCCGCTCACGTCGGGGATGTGGAGGAAGATGCTTCTCAGCTGCTGTTCCCCAAAGGTCTGAAACTTAACTTGTTTTTTTATTCACTCGCACGTTTTAAACAACAACTTTAACAACAACTCCAAACTAACAAATCGAGTCAACTAACCATCGCAGGTCTGAGTCATTTTTTAATGAAAAATGCTCAAAAGTCTCTGATTCCAGATCCTTAAATGTAAATAATTGGTTCCTTTGTTTTCCATTCTTTACCTGGATACTTGACAACATGCGAGAACAGCAATAAGCAGGTGATTAATCGATAATCAGTTGATTTTGATGATTGAATAACTGCATAATTGTCATTTCCGACAAAAAACATTCCCAAATATTCCGTAATATGTGGTTTAAAGCTTCTGGAATGTGATGATTTGCTGCACCTAATAATAATTATGGATTCATCTATTGATTATTTCCCTGATTAATTGATTAGTTGTTTGATCTAAAATGTTTCAGATGTTCTGTTAATGAACAATGATAAAAAAATAGAACTGTAGAGATGGATTGACCTTTGACCTAAAACAATAAGTCGGTTCTGAAACCAGTTGAAATTTTGATCTGGTTTCAGCTGTAATATCCAACATTTAAATGTATGTTGCTGGAACTGAACTGATTATGGATCGTGTTTGTGTGTTTGTTCCTCTCAGAGTTTGAGAACTCTGAGACGCTGCTGAACTCGGAGGTCCACATGCTGCTGGAACACAGGAAGCAGCAGAACGAGAGCGCCGAGGACGAACAGGAGCTGTCTGAGGTCTTCATGAAGACGCTGAACTACACGGCTCGCTTCAGCCGCTTCAAGAACAGGGAAACCATCACCGCCGTACGCAGGTCAGCGCCCAGGTCACATGACCTCTGCACGCGGGTCATGTGACGCAGCTGGCTGACCCTCGGCTGTCTGTAGGCTTCTGTTTCCTCTGTGACATTCTCAGAAACACCAAAAAAAATCAAACCCCGGAATCACTCATAAATATAATAAAAGCTGCTGTAACATTGATTCTTAGAAGAGAGCACACATAAACGGCCTTGGGAAAAATAAAGTACCCGGCGTATGGGCCTGAGTGTGTACCCAGAGTAGATGGATATCAACTCAGTCCTATAATATTCAAGATGAAATGTTTGTTGCTGAGAGCTGGAACTGAACTGAATATAGACAGAGATGCTTCCTTAATGATCCTAGTTTCCGAGCGATGTTTGGCATCGGCATGTTTTACATGTGCAGTGAATGTCGCTGTCTACGTCAATCTGGGGAAAAGAGGCTCGATCTTTTTGATTTTCCAGGGCGCTACACAGACATTTAGACATTAATGCAAAGCATTAAATATCAAAATTTAGTTTCACTTCAATGTAAAACGTGGTGACTTTTGGGGCATGGTTAGGTGGCAAAAAGCTTTATGAGATGAGCAGTTTGTTTCCTGTTTTCTCAAAAACACAAATATACACCATTGCTGCTACTGCATATGCATATAGGGTAAAAAAATTAGATTAGATTAGATTAGCTTTACAGTATTGATCCGTAGAAGTGAATGAGAGTGAAAACCAGGCACAATCTAGAATAGATTTTCTCAAAGTAAAAGCTCAGTGAGTGAGTTGTGTTGTTGCACCGATGTAATATGCTCTGGTTTTCAGACCTGTCAGGGATGTATAGTACTCATACTGTTGACAGCATCATATGTTTTTTTGTTTTGTTTTCAGTCTCCTTCTGCAGAAGAAGCTCCATAAATTCGAGTTGGCCAGTTTGGCTAATCTGTGTCCTGAAGCCGCTGAAGAGGCCAAAGCCCTGATCCCCAGGTGAGCTGGACCCCCTTACACAAATTCGGGTCTGGGTCAATATTCAATATTAACTTTCCTGCAAAGGAAAAAAGAGGACTCACTGTGCGCTGAAATTTTATCTCTGGGCATTAAAGTGCTCATAACATCTCATCTGCATGAATATGCAGAGGAGATGAAAGCTATTGTTAACAAGCTTTCATAGTGGCAGCTGCTTCAAGAAGCTTCTATAGTGAAGAAGAAACTTTAAACATGATTCTTCAATTTCTATTTGGGTTTGGCATCAGTCTTTTACATTTTCCAGGGCCCTACAGAGACGTTGAGCTACAAACATTAATGCAAACCATTTCATTTTTGTTTGACTTCAATGCAACAGGCTTTATTTAAGGAGAAGAAAGAAGAAGAATCTTCACAGATGAAACAGCTGCTGACGTTGAGCTCAGGCTCCAATTAAACCAACCATATAACTAAAGATTTTAAATGAAACTTATTATATTTACATTGTCAAAGTGAAAGATTCCAGAGTTTGGGGGTTTGAGTGGAGCCAAAGGAACCGGGAAGAATCCTGGTCCCTGGGGGTTCTGAAGGTCTGTCTGATATTCTGACATTTAATGATCTATGTTTTAGTTTGGAGGGTCGCTTTGAGGACGAGGAGCTGCAGCAAATCCTGGACGACATCCAGACCAAGAGAAGCTTCCAGTACTGAGGACCAGGACTCCACGCAGACCTCCATCATGTCTCTGCAGGACTGGACTGAACTGATGGATCCTGATCATGTGACCCGGTGTCCCTGAACGCCTCGTAACTCAGCTGGTTTGAACTTTTTTGTTCCAGTCACAATAAACTCAGATTTCTGGGTTGTTTTTTTTAACATTGTTTCTGTCCAGATTCAAGTTTGTTTCAGTGTTTTACTCACAAAACCTTGTTTGTTCAAACTTTGCTCAATTTTTGTTGTAGTTTTTAGATTCAGGAAAAAAATGTCACGGTATCTGCTCAATCTCATTTAAAGAATATAAAAGTTAATCAAACCAATGTCACATTTTTTAAAGTTTTTTAATATGTTTCATTAAAAAATAAATACAACTTCACTTTCTTCTTTTATACTTTTCACCATCACATTGATCAGATCAATAAATCTGACCTGCGACTCCACTCCAGTCAATAAGCAAAGAATCTGCTTTTTCTCCACATTCTGAATGAAGTTTGGAGAGAAATTTGCAGGTGTGAACATCTGTCTTAGTCTCTGCACTGAGCTTCAAGCTCAAAATTTCAAAATAAAAGCATCTTAATGTTTAACGTGGGATCAGATGTTGACGCAGTACGCAGCCTCTGCGTCGTCCAGAGCTTCGGGCAGGACGCCGCTGGACGTCCTCGCCATGCGGACCGAGTTCCTGCCAAACAGCGTCCTCTCGTAGTCCATCAGCTGCCTCCAGAAACCAGCGTTGGGTCGGATGAACGGCCGCTGCTCCAGAACCTGTTCATGAGCCCGACGCAGGCTGAGACCCTCGAACCTGCAGCGGGAAGAAGCAGCGGGTCCTTTAAGGGTCTGAAGCGTTGGCATGTGGACATTTTACTGAGGAAATTTTAGGGTTTTTTTCCCCAAATCAGGATAAAATGAAAATTTAACATGTTTCTTCAAGAATCAGCTCTAAACATGATTGAAGAATCGAATTCTACTGGTGAGTCATAAGGGTATTTAGGCTGTAATTTTATAGAGATTTCTTCAAAATGTTACCTTTATATTTTAATAATAATCTAATATATAGTGCTGTGCATATCAATTTATACAATATTTTTAGATTGAAATGATTAATACATATAATATTCTCTGCATTTGATGAAGTTTTTTGTCTTTTCCCAAAAGCTTGTAATTGTGACTTTGTCCAAATATTTTTTTGGGTGATGATATTTTTGAGTTAAATGTATAGAACAATGAATGTAGCGGAGGGGAAAGTATAAACTAGCAACACATGGAAATATTCAAAGTGCAAGTCCCTCAGAAGTACAATTATACAGGTAAATACACATACATGCTCCACCACAGACTGGACTACTTGTACCAGGTGAGTCAGACCTCATCAGGTAGGCCATGATCAGAGCAGGTGAACGGCTCCTGCCGGCGGAGCAGTGGACCAGCGTGGTCCCTGTCCGGTTCTGGTCGATCCGCTCCGCCACCAGGTCGAAGTAGTGTCCCAGCGGGGCGTGGGGTTTGTCCTGGACAGGGACATGCAGGACCTGCAGGCCGTCCCGCTGCGGGTAGGAGAAGACCTCCGTCCCGCTGGAGTTAACGATGAGCGTCACGTTCCTGCTGGACAACACGCTGGGGTTCAGGGCCGGGTCCAGGCCGCTCAGGAAGAGACCAGGACGCACCTGGGACACCCGGGTCATCGTCCAGAAACACGTCAGACTGGGGCGGGTTTCTTCTCAGACTTTGTTTAAAGAATCCTTAGGAAGGTGGAAAAAAAGAAGAAAAACTCTTAAAATTCCTATTAACAATCGGCGTATAACTATTTAATATTAACTATCATGTAATTTCTAAGCAAGAATAGTGTAAGCACAAGCTTGTTGTATAAAAATCCTCACCTTTAAAAATAATATGTATCTTATACGACGTTGTTCTACAAAAAATTCAATTACCTCGTTTATACATCCCTAAAATAACGTATAGTTGGTTTCTTTCTTTAGAAAAGGTATTTGTCAGAAGTGGGATTCGAACCCACGCCTCCAGGGGAGACTGCGACCTGAACGCAGCGCCTTAGACCGCTCGGCCATCCTGACACATAACACCCGACGTTAATCTTATAATTATATACATTCACAATAAGTGGATGGAAAATGTCAATATTTTCAGTAAATTTGTGTCATTTACTTTTTTTTTCATTAATAATTTCTATGATTTAATGTTCCACCGCCCCATGTTTGTCCCTAAACGTAACGCGCTTAAGAAGAACTGACTATACGTTGATCCTGTTCTTTATTTATTTATAATAATTTATTTTATAAGGAGATAATAACAAACCTTAGACGTGTTGGAACATTTTAAATGGTCACAATGCGATTGTTCGCTAAGAAACTTACACTAAATAATTATTTCCGCAGGCTGAGGGTTCAAGATTCCGTCGCCACAGCGCCGCCTGGTGGACTGGAGTTGTCAGAGCAACCTGTCAAATTATATTTCATTAAATGAGTGGCATTGAAATTATCATAAAATATAATTAGAAAATAAAGAAACTATTGGACACTTTGGGCAAATATCACCAGCAGGATATACTCTTTTTTTGGGAAACGCTGTACAAGCATAGATTTAGGATCTCACACTACCCAGATATATTGGACAATGTCAAAAATGTCATGTGGTGCAATCCTAAAAAGTCAGTACCAGAGTTTTGATTCTATTTAAAAAAAAAAAGGTTTAAAAAAATAAAACATGCTATATACTTTTAAAACTTTAAAATCGTGAATTTTATAATTTAAAAAAATGAAATAAGAAACCAACATGCCAGAAACACAAATATTCAGGTCTGGACATGTTCGAACATGTTAAGACTCGTCACATGATAACGAGTCATTGTCGTTTTAAATAGATTCATTTTCACTTCAGTTTTCATTAAGACGGAGACACGAAGGTAAGATCCGCTGCTTCAGAGACACGAACACACACATTTACACACACACACACATAATTACATACACACATGTACACACAGACATGCATATATTTAAATAAATGCATGTTCTTAGTTCGAGTTACAGTCAAAAAGTCGCTTTAACATCAATTAAAAAATCAGCTGAGCGTTTTAAAGCGTTTTTAAAGCGAAACTTTACGAAACGAAAAGACTTGAAGCGTAACACGTATTCTAAATACTCCATGTATTAGTCTAATGTTAAATATAAGACTTAAATGTTTTCTAAATGACTCACCTGTTTATTCCTCTTTTAAACCAGGAGACGGCACCGACCAAAATATCCGGTCATGGGATTTTCAAAATAAAAGCCGCGTTAGCCACGTGTTTCAAGTTTTTTTTAGCCACTAAATAATGAAAATAAAACTTTACAGGGTCTAAAGGCCCATTCATACCCATCCATCCATCCATCCATCCATTTTCTATCCCGCTTATTCCTTTTCAGGGTCGCAGGGGTCTGCTGGAGCCTATCCCAGCGCATTTTATGGCGAGAGGCAGGGATACACCCCAGATGGTCGCCAGCCAATCGTGGGGCACACACACCATTCACACACCATTCACACACACACTCACACCTATGGGCAATTTAGATTTGCCAATTAACCTGAGCATGTTTTGTATTGTGGGAGGAAGCCGGAGTACCCGGTGAAAACCCACGCAGACACGGGGAGAACATGCAAACTCCACACAGAAAGGTCCCAGACCCCCAAGGCGGTCTTGAACCTGCGACCTTCTTGCTGTGAGGCAACAGTGCTACCCACTGCTCCACCGTGTCGCCCTCCATTCATACCCAACATGTGTTAATTACGTTCGCATATCTGTCTGTTATTACCCTTCATACCTCCGTCTGTTGAGGGTGTAATACGCAATATTTCCACCAGGCGGCAGTGATGGCGCCAGATCCTGATCTGAATCCATAAATATATATATGTGTGTGTGTGTGTGTGTGTGGGTGAGTGTGTGTGTGTGTGTGTGTGTGTGTCTGTGTGTTAATTATTAATTTATCAAGGGAGAAAGAAAGATAAAAAATTTTGGAAAAAAATGTATTTTAGACAAAATATCTTCACAATGTATTAATAGACAATTTAAATATTTTTTCTTGGATTTTTTTAAAATCTCAAACATTAATTTTTAGATTCCATGACAATAGTGTCGAACAATCTTTTAGTCTCTCAGATAATTCATTTTCTTCGGATTTAATAAAAGCACAAATCCTATATACATTATTATAACATATATGTGTTCTTGTTTCTATAAATAAGATAAACACACTGGACAAAATGACCCTCTTTATAACAGCAGAAATGGGAAGTTAATTAGATTTAAGGGAAAGAGAAACTCTTTTTAGAAAAACACTTTATTATTATTATTATTGTGAAACTTAGACATGCTACTTCCTGTCCTAAGTTAGCGTCTGTTTAATCATTTCTGATCTTGTAGTTCTGTCACAAAGACCACATGAAAATGCAGAATGAACAAAGCCACAAGACCCCGACACAGAAACCGGTCCTGCCTCAGGTCCGGTACCACCCGAGCATCCAGACCCAGACTCCTGGACCCGGAGCAGTGCCCAAAAGCAGAACCACACAAACCCAGGAGCCCAGAGTTGGGGGTCAGACCAGGACTAAAGCAAAGCAAAAGAACCAGGATGTGGTTCCTGCAGTGGGACCACCAGCTGATGGAGGACCCAAACAGAAACCAAGAGCTGCTGGGGAAGCGGATCCAGATCTGCATCTGCCCAGGCCGGAGCAGGTCCCTCTGGACCTGGGCATCAAGCTGGACAGGTGCGTCGTGGAGCAGGTGGAGGTTCTGACCCGGGGACAGAGAACCAACCCGGACTGGTTCTCCTGGAGGAAGAACCGGATCACAGCTTCTGCAGCTCACCGCGTCGCTCACTGCCGCTTCGTTAACGGGAAGAGTAAAGCCCCGCCCCCTTCCTACCTGGCTGCAATCACAGGTAGGCCACGCCCCCTGACCATTGTCTTATTACTCACAAATCTACAATGATTAGTCCATTGTTCCAGCTGATTATTTTATGGTTTTCATTTTATGAACCAAGCAACTGATCGATTAATCACCAATAACCAATAGATTACCTATGATAAACCTGACAGGTGAGGGGCGGAGCTTCCAAACCAGAGCCATGAGCTGGGGGGTTGAGATGGAGGCGCAGGTGGTCCGAAAGTACCAGGTGAGTTATTCATATAATGTGATTTTATCTCTCTATAATATAAAATATAATATGACATAGGATAATTACATCTTCTTTTAATATAAATATATATAATTTAACATAAATTATGTATATTAAGAGTGATATTATATATAATAATATTATTGTATATTATTACAATATATAATATAATCAATTTTTCATATATCAAATCTATCTATGTTTAATAACATCATAAAATATATATAATATAATAATATGTTCTTCTAACAAGTCAGACATAATATATTTTTAAAGCATAATATAATAATATAATATAATAATAAATTACCATATGTTTCAGACCCTGAAGACCCAGGTCTTGCGTCGCCCCATCAGGGTCCAGGACTGCGGCCTGTTCATCGACGCCCGGAGGCCCTGGTTGGCCGCCAGCCCCGACGGCATCGTGACAGACGGCCGAACCGGCCAATGGCTGCTCTGCCTGGAGGTGAAGTGTCCCTACAAGCACAGAAACAGACGGGTGAAGGACGCCTGCAGGGACGACCGCGCCTTCTGCCTGGAGATAGAGGACGAGGACGGACGTGAGCCCGGAAAGGTAAAAATACGAATAAGAATCTGGAACTGTCTGTCCTGTCCATGCTGTCCTCTGTTTGTAGCTAACCTCCCATCTGCTCCTCGTTGTCCTCTTCTGGTCGCTAACGTCCCGTCGTCTCCTGGTTGCTAACGTCCCATCCTCTCCTGGTTGCTAACGTCCCGTCCTCTCCTGGTTGCT
Source organism: Eupleurogrammus muticus (assembly GCA_036785175.1). NCBI lineage: Eukaryota > Metazoa > Chordata > Actinopteri > Scombriformes > Trichiuridae > Eupleurogrammus > Eupleurogrammus muticus. The sequence continues at coordinate 330,601 of JAYKQN010000045.1, forward strand.
AACATCCCGTCCTCTCCTGGTCGCTAACGTCCCGTCCTCTCCTGGTTGCTAACGTCCCATCCTTTCCTGGTCGCTAACGTCCCGTCCTCTCCTGGTTGCTAACGTCCCGTCCTCTTCTGGTTGCTAACGTCTCATCCCATCCTTTCCTGGTTGCTAACGTCCCGTCCTCTTCTGGTTGCTAACGTCCTGTCCTCTCCTGGTTGCTAACGTCTCATCCTTTCCTGGTCGCTAATGTCCCGTCCTCTCCTGGTTGCTAACGTCCCATCCTTTCCTGGTCGCTAACGTCCCGTCCTCTCCTGGTTGCTAACGTCCCGTCCTCTTCTGGTTGCTAACGTCCCATCCCATCCTTTCCTGGTTGCTAACGTCCCGTCCTCTTCTGGTTGCTAACGTCCTGTCCTCTCCTGGTTGCTAACGTCCCGTCCTGTCCTCTCCTGGTTGCTAACGTCCCGTCCTGTCCTCTCCTGGTTGCTAACGTCCCGTCCTCTCCTGGTCGCTAATGTCCCATCCTGTCCTCTCCTGGTCGCTAACGTCCCATCCTCTTCTGGTTGCTAACTTCCTGTCCCGTCCTCTCCTGGTTGCTAACGTCCCGTCCTCTCCTGGTCGCTAACGTCCAATCCTGTCCTCTCCTGGTTGTTAACGTCCTGTCCTCTCCTGGTTGCTAACCTCTCGTCCTCTCCTGGTTGCTAATGTCCCATCCCGTCCTCTCCTGGTTGCTAATCTCCCGTCCTCTTCTGGCCGCTAACGTCCCGTCCTCTCCTGGTTGCTAACGTCCCGTCCTCTTCTGGTTGCTAACGTCCCATCCCATCCTTTCCTGGCCGCTAACGTCCCGTCCTCTCCTGGTTGCTAACGTCCCGTCCTCTTCTGGTTGCTAACGTCCCATCCCATCCTTTCCTGGTTGCTAACGTCCCGTCCTCTTCTGGTTGCTAACGTCCTGTCCTCTCCTGGTTGCTAACGTCCCATCCCGTCCTCTCCTGGTTGCTAATCTCCCATCCTCTTCTGGTTGCTAACGTCCCATCCCGTCCTCTCCTGGCCGCTAACGTCCCGTCCTGTCCTCTCCTGGTTGCTAACGTCCCATCCCATCCTCTCCTGGTTGCTAATGTCCCGTCCTCTTCTGGTTGCTAACGTCCCATCCCGTCCTCTCCTGGTTGCTAACGTCCCATCCCGTCCTCTCCTGGCCGCTAACGTCCCATCCCGTCCTCTCCTGGCCGCTAACGTCCCGTCCCATCCTCTCCTGGTTGCTAATGTCCCGTCCTCTCCTGGTTGCTAACGTCCCGTCCTGTCCTCTCCTGGTTGCTAACGTCCCGTCCTCTCCTGGTCGCTAACGTCCCGTCCTGTCCTCTTCTGGTTGCTAACGTCCCGTCCTGTCCTCTCCTGGTTGCTAACGTCCCGTCCTCTCCTGGTCGCTAACGTCCCGTCCTGTCCTCTCCTGGTTGCTAACGTCCCGTCCTCTCCTGGTCGCTAATGTCCCATCCTGTCCTCTCCTCGTCGCTAACGTCCCATCCTCTTCTGGTTGCTAACTTCCTGTCCCGTCCTCTCCTGGTTGCTAACGTCCCGTCCTCTCCTGGTCGCTAACGTCCAATCCTGTCCTCTCCTGGTTGTTACCGTCCTGTCCTCTCCTGGTTGCTAACGTCTCGTCCTCTCCTGGTTGCTAACGTCCCGTCCTCTTCTGGTTGCTAACATCCCATCCCGTCCTCTCCTGGCCGCTAACGTCCCGTCCTGTCCTCTCCTGGTTGCTAACGTCCCATCCCGTCCTCTCCTGGCCGCTAACGTCCCATCCCGTCCTCTCCTGGTCGCTAATGTCCCATCCTTTCCTCTCCTGGTCGCTAACGTCCCATCCTCTTCTGGTTGCTAACTTCCTGTCCCGTCCTCTCCTGGTTGCTAACGTCCCGTCCTCTCCTGGTCGCTAACGTCCAATCCTGTCCTCTCCTGGTTGTTAACGTCCTGTCCTCTCCTGGTTGCTAACCTCTCGTCCTCTCCTGGTTGCTAATGTCCCATCCCGTCCTCTCCTGGTTGCTAATCTCCCGTCCTCTTCTGGCCGCTAACGTCCCGTCCTCTCCTGGTTGCTAACGTCCCGTCCTCTTCTGGTTGCTAACGTCCCATCCCATCCTTTCCTGGCCGCTAACGTCCCGTCCTCTCCTGGTTGCTAACGTCCCGTCCTCTTCTGGTTGCTAACGTCCCATCCCATCCTTTCCTGGTTGCTAACGTCCCGTCCTCTTCTGGTTGCTAACATCCTGTCCTCTCCTGGTTGCTAACGTCCCATCCCGTCCTCTCCTGGTTGCTAATCTCCCATCCTCTTCTGGTTGCTAACGTCCCATCCCGTCCTCTCCTGGCCGCTAACGTCCCGTCCCGTCCTCTTCTGGTTGCTAACGTCCCATCCCGTCCTCTCCTGGTTGCTAACGTCCCATCCCGTCCTCTCCTGGCCGCTAACGTCCCGTCCTGTCCTCTCCTGGTTGCTAACATCCCATCCCATCCTCTCCTGGTTGCTAATGTCCCGTCCTCTCCTGGTTGCTAACGTCCCGTCCTGTCCTCTCCTGGTTGCTAACGTCCCGTCCTCTCCTGGTCGCTAACGTCCCGTCCTGTCCTCTTCTGGTTGCTAACGTCCCGTCCTGTCCTCTTCTGGTTGCTAACGTCCCGTCCTGTCCTCTCCTGGTTGCTAACGTCCCGTCCTCTCCTGGTCGCTAACGTCCCGTCCTGTCCTCTCCTGGTTGCTAACGTCCCGTCCTCTCCTGGTCGCTAATGTCCCATCCTGTCCTCTCCTCATCGCTAACGTCCCATCCTCTTCTGGTTGCTAACTTCCTGTCCTGTCCTCTCCTGGTTGCTAACGTCCCGTCCTCTCCTGGTCGCTAACGTCCAATCCTGTCCTCTCCTGGTTGCTAACGTCTCGTCCTCTCCTGGTTGCTAACGTCCCGTCCTCTTCTGGTTGCTAACGTCCCATCCCGTCCTCTCCTGGTTGCTAATCTCCCATCCTCTTCTGGTTGCTAACGTCCCATCCCGTCCTCTCCTGGCCGCTAACGTCCCGTCCCGTCCTCTTCTGGTTGCTAACGTCCCATCCCGTCCTCTCCTGGTTGCTAACGTCCCATCCCGTCCTCTCCTGGCCGCTAACGTCCCGTCCTGTCCTCTCCTGGTTGCTAACATCCCATCCCATCCTCTCCTGGTTGCTAATGTCCCGTCCTCTCCTGGTTGCTAACGTCCCGTCCTGTCCTCTCCTGGTTGCTAACGTCCCGTCCTCTCCTGGTCGCTAACGTCCCGTCCTGTCCTCTTCTGGTTGCTAACGTCCCGTCCTGTCCTCTTCTGGTTGCTAACGTCCCGTCCTGTCCTCTCCTGGTTGCTAACGTCCCGTCCTCTCCTGGTCGCTAACGTCCCGTCCTGTCCTCTCCTGGTTGCTAACGTCCCGTCCTCTCCTGGTCGCTAATGTCCCATCCTGTCCTCTCCTCATCGCTAACGTCCCATCCTCTCCTGGTTGCTAACTTCCTGTCCTGTCCTCTCCTGGTTGCTAACGTCCCGTCCTCTCCTGGTCGCTAACGTCCAATCCTGTCCTCTCCTGGTTGCTAACGTCTCGTCCTCTCCTGGTTGCTAACGTCCCGTCCTCTTCTGGTTGCTAACGTCCCATCCCGTCCTCTCCTGGCCGCTAACGTCCCGTCCTGTCCTCTCCTGGTTGCTAACGTCCCATCCTGTCCTCTCCTGGTTGATAACATCTCGTCCTCTCCTCATTGTCCTCTCCTGGTTGCTAACGTCCCGTCCTCTCCCGGTTGCTAACGTCCCGTCCTCTCCTGGTTGCTAACGTCCCGTCCTCTCCTGGTTGCTAACGTTTTGCCTCTCCTCGTTCTCCTGTCCCAGTCCCCAGTCTACCGCCTGAAGACGTCTCACAGCTACTTCACTCAGATCCAGTGCCAGCTGGCGGTGACGGGCCTGAGACGCGCCGACCTCGTCGTCTTCACCCTGAAGGAGACGGCCGTCGTCCCGGTGACCTTTGACCCCGACCTGTGGGAGGACACGGTGTCCAAGCTGGAGAAGTTCTACGTGGACGCCGTCCTGCCCCACGTCAGAGAGGAGAAGAAGAAGCTGGACGTCGCAGCGTGGACGCCGGAGCTGTAGCGAGGATGCGGTTACCGTGGTGACGAGTTACCGTAGCAACAGCCTGTCCAACTGGACCTTTTAGGGCTGTTGACTCACGTTGTTCTCTGGTCTAGTGAGACACAGATGTTGTTGTGCATCCAACATGGAGGTATATGGTGATTTACCTTTTGCTGCAGCCGAAAAAATTAGGATCGGAATTTTATTTTGAAAAATGAACGACTTTTAGCGCTAAACTATGTCACCGTCATCAGGTGTGTTTGATGTGATTGTCTCGATGCTACGGACACGTTCATCCATCAACCTCCATGAGAACAAATGAACAGAAGCTTCTCACACCAGACGAGCTCTGACTTTTCCGTTTAACAAGAAACGTCTCAACCTTTCTTCTCTTTTTAATCCTTGAGTGTGTAAAAGGGTGGACAAAATACCAGGAACACCGCGGTAAGATCCAACTGTCTCTGATGCAGAAATGTTTTTTCTTCAGTTCATTCGAATGTAAAGTGTCTGAATCTTCATCATCAGCAAAAAAGATGAAGATGAAATGAAAAAACTGAGAATAAACAAAAAAAACAAGCTTGTTGAAGCTCTTTTCTTTGTGTACAGGTTAGCGAGATAACTTCAGGTTTATTGGGGTTGGTCACCGTGGCGACAGATGCTGATTTTACTCTGAAATCCTTGTGTGATGAGAACTGGAAGTCTTTAATTAGAATGATAATCCTTTTTTACCCTTAGGAACAGAACAATTTTATATGTTCTTTATCATCCAATGCAGCAGACGTGTGTTCAGAACCTGTGAGTAAACATTTAGTTAGTATGTGAAAATGGGCCTTTTTAGTGAATGTATTTCACCTTTTAATTAGATTTTTTAAATTATATTTCTTAAAATACACTTGACTTGATCTTCAACATTATATGTAAGATTTAAGAAATAAATAGTTGATGTCATATATATGTATATATATAAATATATATGTGTGTATATATATATAAATATATACGTGTGTATATGTATAATGTAGAAGTAAAACATATATTCACAGATGGGCTGAATGACGGTGAAGAAAAGGAAGTGACATCACCGCTGCCGTGTCTACTTCCTGTGAGTAGTAAACAACACTAACACCAGGTGTTTGAGTGGATAAGACTTGTTTTACTTCTACATTCTGAACTTGTCTTTTGGGGCTGAGAACATTGATATTCAAGCATTTTTTGGTCATTTGGTTTGATGCAGCAACTTCTGGACCTGTGATACTCATATCAGTAATTATTCATTTTAATATTAGGTAACATTTCTACATATAAACAGAACTCCAACAATATTCCTTAAAATCTTTAGGAAATTTGCTGTTAGAGCTGAAAACAGTAAAAAGCATAAACAGCTGTTCTTATATACGATACTAACATTAGACTTTTTATTTCTGATGTTTCTACACCTTAATCTGCTGTGTGATTATTACATTTCACTTTGTAGATTTTATTTAAATGTCTAACACTAAGATGATTTTCTGCACTTGCTAAAACATGTTAAATTCTGATGGAGGACGGAAGTTTAATTGAATAATTCCCTGAACTGAATAGTTTGCTTGCTTTTATTTTCTGGCCTAAGAATCTGTTTCCAAGCCAAAATGTAACCAGGTGTTAACACATGAATAGGAAGCTGTTGAAGTTGAAGCAGACAAAGAACACGTGTTCTGATGGTTTTATTTTGTTTGGAAATATAATGTTTGTCCGGTCCTCTGAAAACTGGTAAAATCTCTCCTGATTAAACAAAACTAAACAGTTTTACTCTTTAAATAAACTCCAAACGCTTGATGACGACTCCGCCTCCTCAGAGTTCAGTGACCTCACCAGGTGAGGGCGACAACGTCAGGACCAATCAGCTCGCAGCAGGTCATCACCTGCACCAGGTGAGACGCATCAGTTCAGAGACAAAAACAGAACAAGAACTATCCTCCGGTGGCTCTGACAGCTGATCGACTGCTGAGATGAGGAGATGTGAGGCGAGGGGGGCGGGGCTTATGTTATGAGTGGTCGTGGTCAGTCCGCGGGGGGCGGGGCCTCACAGGTAACCCTCCTTCCTGAACTGCTCCTGCAGGATGTCTCGGTACTCGTCGAAGCCGCCGTCGATGCGGTGAACTTTGCCGCCTTCACACACCCACAGCTCCCTGCACACCATCCGGATCAGCCGCTCGTCGTGGGACACCAGGATGACCCCGCCCTGAAACAGTGACATCACACCTTTACAGAAGCCCAGGGACAGACGGCCGCGTGTTGTTTAAAAGCAGCCGTCAGAACAAGTCTGAGAATTACTAAAACGTGATGACGGAACTGCTTTTAATCACATCAAATATCCAAAGCTTCAGCCCAAAAGGAGGATTCAGCTTAAATAAGAAAGACTGAGCCTCATAAATGAAACTCGATCAATGCACATTTTATTGAATTGATGGAAAATAACTGCAGGAAGTCTGCAGGAAAAAAAATGATGTATGGAAAAAATAATTGCCTTACTCTGATTAAGACACCCAGATAAAATGATTGGACTTAAGTTTTCACTTTCCTCCAGCATGTGTACACCAATTATAGTTAAACTACGCTCCACACCCCCACTGGCAAATTTCAGCACTCGTCTTTTGCTTGGTTTGATTGTTGAAGCCGTAAACTGCACAAAACATCATCATGTTTGAACGCTTTAACTTCACTTCCTGAATTTCTGTCCCCGATGACGCAGCGTTGTGATGTCATGTGACTGCGAGCGCGGCCGGATGAAGACTCACTTTGAACTTGTTGAGAGCTTTGGCCAGAGCCTCGATGGTCTCCATGTCCAGGTGATTGGTCGGCTCGTCAAGGATGTAGAAGTTTGGACTGAAAGAGAGACAAAGTCATCATCATCATCATCACCACCACCACCACCACCACCAGAAGCTCTATCAGCTGACTCCCTGGGTTACCATGGCATGGTCATTTGTGCGAACGCCACCCGGCTCTTCTGTCCTCCCGACAGACTCGCCACCGGCCTGGTGGCCAGCTCCCCGGTGATGCCGTACCCGCCCAGCTGGTGCCGGTACTCCTCCTCCGATCGACCTGTGACACACACACACACACAATAAAACACTGGCTGGTCAGGGTCGACCGGCTCGGCGGATGCGCCACCTGCTGGTGTGATGGAAGCGTTGCCATAGTTACCGGGGAACTTGTTAAGCAGCAGCTCCACAGAGCAGACGTTCAGGTCCAGCTGGTCCACGTGATGCTGACTGAAGTAACCGATCTTCAAGTTCCTGTTGGGACGACAAGTCACAGGAAAGAAAATATTGAGAACACACACACACACACACACACACACACACACACACACACACACACACACACACACACACACACACACACACACACACACACACACACACACACACACACACACACACACACACACACACACACACACACACACACACACACACACACACACACACACACACACACACACACATAAAGGCTTAATGAGCAATAACATGTAAATGTTAGCAAAACCCATCCCCATCTGAAGGTTTATCACAAGTTCCCTACAGTCAATGTGTTACCGATTGCCAGAGTGTGAAGCTTCTCCAAACGGTGTTAAGTTTCCCTAAACACAGTAAGCAGTTCCCTGTACAGCGTAAACTGTTTCCTGTACAGCGTGTTCCCTGTCCTGATTGGTCAGCTTGTTACCTGTGGGCTTGTCTGACTCCGTTGACCGGCGTCAGCTCACCCATCAGCAGTTTGAGGACGGTGGTTTTGCCAGCTCCGTTTTCTCCGACCTGACAGGAAACACAGTGTCATTAGTTCATGTTCACACTATTATTAAAAATTAGAGCAAAATTAAATATTATGAGGTCAGAGCCTAACACAGGCGTCCAATCAGACGACCACGGTGACACGTACGATGCAGATTCGAGACTCCAGGTCGGCCGACAGGTTGAGTCCCATGAAGAGCCTCTGGTCTGCAGAGTAATAGAACTCTACTTCGTCTAGCTGCAGGATGGGAGGAGACAACTTCTCAAAGTTATCTGGAAACCTGCAGCAGGAAACAGAAAGTCAGCCCACTGAGCGGAGGAGTCATCTGGACCGTTTCAGTCTGGAGCAGCAGGCCTCACCTCAAAGTGACCTCAGTTTCTTTTTCAAGGGGCTTCAGTTCAGGCCTGAAGGACACAACAAAACGTCTGTCACATTTACGCTGAAAGCACCTGAGAACTCGTGGTTTAACTTAAAATAAAAGACAGAGCCACAACTCACAGTTTCTCCAGCAGCTTCAGTTTGCTCTGGACCTGAGCAGCTCTGTTGGCGTTATATCGAAACCTGTCGATAAAAACCTGCAACACAAGCACATCACTGTACAGTGTCTGTACTGCAGCAACAGTACATGTATATACTGTCTGTACTGCAGGAACAGTACCCGCATATACTGTCTGTACTGCAGCAACAGTACCTGCTTATACTGTCTGTACTGCAGCAACAGTACCAGCATATTATGTCTGTACTGCAGAAACAGTCCATCATATACTGTCTGTACTGCAGCAACAGTACCCGCATATACTGTCTGTACTGCAGCAACAGTACCCGCATATACTGCCTGTACTGCAGCAACAGTACCCGCGTATATTATGTCTGTACTGCAGCAACAGTCCCGCTTATACTGTCTGTACTGCAGCAACAGTACATGTATATACTGTCTGTACTGCAGCAACAGTACCTGCTTATACTGTCTGTACTGCAGCAACAGTACCTGTATATACTGTCTGTACTGCAGCAACAGTACCTGCTTATACTGTCTGTACTGCAGTAACAGTACCTGTATATACTGTCTGTACTGCAGCAACAGTACCCGCATATACTGTCTGTACTGCAGCAACAGTACCCGCATATACTGTCTGTACTGCAGCAACAGTACCCGCATATACTGTCTGTACTGCAGCAACAGTACCCGCATATACTGTCCTGTATGTGTCGTCTGTACCGCGGCTGTAGTACCTGTATGTGTCGTCTGTACCGCGGCTGTAGTACCTGTATGTGTCGTCTGTACCGCGGCTGTAGTACCTGTATGTGTCGTCTGTACTGCGGCTGTAGTACCTGTATGTGTCGTCTGTACTGCGGCTGTAGTTCCTGTATGTGTCGTCTGTACTGGGGCTGTAGTACCCGTATGTGTCGTCTGTACCGGGGCTGTAGTACCTGTATGTGTCGTCTGTACCGCGGCTGTAGTACCTGTACGTGTCGTCTGTACCGCGGCTGTAGTACCTGTACGTGTCGTCTGTACTGGGGCTGTAGTACCCGTATGTGTCGTCTGTACCGCGGCTGTAGTACCTGTATGTGTTGTCTGTACTGCAGCTGGGCCTCGTACTCTCTCTGCTGGTTCTTCAGTCTGTCTTCTTTGGTTTTAATAAAGTTTTCATAGTCGCCACGGTAACTGTCCAGACTCTGGGAGTGCAGGTGGATGATGTCGGTTACCACAGCGTTCAAGAAGTTTCGGTCGTGGGAGACGACCAAGATGGTGGACTGCCACGTCTGAGGGGAAGGTACTATGTCAGTACTATGTCAGTATTATTTATGTACTATTACTGCGTCCCGCTGGTTTAAAGTGAGTTCAGACCTGCAGGTAGTTCTCCAGCCACAGAATGGCTCTGACATCCAACATGTTGGTCGGCTCTGAAACACAAAATCAGTACGATCGCATCACAGTACTACTAGTACTACTCAGCAGAATATTACTACTACAACAAGTCACCACAATATAACCAACGTACTACTGAAACTACAATAGCACAGATTCTACAACTCTACTATTTTTCATACCTGCATTCCACCTTCAAGTACTAACACTACACCTACTACGCTTGTATTCATACTGCAGTACAAAACTGGGGGGGTCAGAGGTCATGTGACTCACCGTCCAGCAGCAGCAGGTCCGGCCTGGTCAACAGAACACGAAACAGTCAGTGAGACGTCAAAAAACAAGATTTTATGAAGGTTTTATCTGCAGGTGGAGACTCACCGAGCAAACAGAGCTCTGGCCAACGCTAACCTCATCCTCCATCCTCCAGAGAACTCCCTGCACACACACACACACACACACACGCACACACACACACACGCACACACACACACACACACACACGCACGCACACACACACACACACACGCACGCAGGTTACACACATGCACTGAACTACTCCTGTGTACAGTTCAGAGTGATCGAGGACTCACTTGGTGGCCTGCTGTTGCATTCTGGGAGAGAATCCGAGACCAGCCAAGATGACAGAGGCTCTGATTGGACGAGACAGTTGTCAATCACAACACATCAGAAGTTGGATCAGTCCCTCTATAGGTGCTGATAAATTATAAAACACTGACATTGTCCCAGATATATTTTCACATACATGCATGTGTTCTGTGGACGTATTCAAATGTGAAACTGTGTTTAATCTCTGTTAAATTCTTCTTCCTCGTGCTGCTCCTTTCTAGAACTTTATTTAAACCCGACAAGAGTTATATATAGCTGTTATATTTGCTGACTAAATCTCTAGTGGCCATGTCTGTAGTGACGGGAGGTTGGTCGCCATAGTTACCGTGCCGGGGCTTTGTCGGCCTCGATCTCCTCCAGTTTGCCGTAAATCTCTGACAGCCGAACGCTCTCCAGGCCGTCGGCCCTGAGACACACACACACACACACACACACACACACGTCAGTGATGTAGCTATGCAGCAAGACGTTACCGTGATGTTTTCTGGACGTTGGCCTTACGTTCCGTTGGCGATGCGAGCGTTCAGCCTCTTCTCCTCCTGCAGCAGCCCCTCCCTCAGCGTGTCGCTCTCCAGGACGCTCTGCAGCGCCGCCGTCTCGTCGCCCGCCACCTCCTGCTCCACGTGCAGGATGGAGATGTGGGCCGGGACGCGAAGGTTCCGGCTCGCCAGCATCTTCAGCAGCGTCGTCTTCCCCAAACCGTTGCGGCCAATCAGGCCGTACCGCCGGCCGGACGCCAGGGAGAGCTCCGCCCCCTGCAGCAGACACCTGGGAGAGACAGAGACATACACTAAAAACATCAGAAGAATAGACAATACTCAATAAAAAATACTGAAAATAAGTTAAACTATAGTCGACAGATCAAACAGCGATAACTCGGCTCACCGCTCTCCAAAGGACACGTCGAAGTTCTCGATACGGATGTCGTAGCTGCGGTTCTTCCCCGATTGGTCCACTCTGTTGTCTTTTTTACTGCTGGCCTGACTGGCGGACGCCTCCTCCAGGACACTGCAGGACAGATGTGAGGAGGACAGGTGTGAAAAAAGGACAAGTTTAGAGGACAGGTGTGAGGGAGGACAAGTTTGAAGAAAGAAGAGTTCTGAGGACAGGTGTGAAGGAGGACAAGTTTAAACGAGGACAAGTTCTGAGGACAGGTGTGAAGGAGGACAAGGTTGAAGGGACAGATGTGAGGAGGACATGTGTTAAAAAGTTTAAAGGACAGGTGTGAGGGAGGACATGTTTGAAGGAGGGACAGACAGTCATAAAGAAGACAAGTTCTGAGGACAGGTGTGAAGGGGGACGGGTGAGACCGGGACTGACAGCGGAGTGGACCCTTTCTGTGAGTCCTTCTCGTTCCGGCGCTCGTGCTTGGCCTTCAGCTTGGCTTCGGCCTTCTCCAGCTTCTTCGCGTTCACCGTCTGTGGAGACACGCGAGGGACATCATGAAGACGAAACACCAAGGACAGCGGTGGATTCGGGAGGACATCGAGCAGCAGGACTTACCGTGTTCTGAGGTCTCTTCATCATCCAGATGCCCTGGACGTCTTTGGCTGCAGAGTCTGAGGACAAGCAGACAGAGACGAACGGGTTAGTAAAGGATCAGAGGGACACGAGGGCTCGTTGTGAGACGCGGGACAGGAGGACTCACTGGTGTCTGCAGAGATCTGGGACAGCTGCACCGGAGCGTCCAGCAACACCTGCCGCTGAGTGCCGTGGCAGTTATTCCTGATCAATCACAAGATTACAAATCAATACCAGTAAACTTATACAACAACAATAAAGTTGAGAGCTCAGAGAGAAAAACTAACATATTAAAAAATATACTTACATATAACTTCCTAGAATCTTAGAACTGACTGTTCTCAGTTTTCTGACTTTTGGAATGATTAAAAAATTAAAAAAAAACATTTATAATCACATCTAACAAGCTACAACTATTCAATGTTTGCTCAATTAGTGACAAATGATTTGATTAGTTTCCCATTGATTGATTATTGGCAGCAGTGAGTCAGCCTTATTGCGTACTGTCCCTTTAAAAACACAAACCCTCCTGCTTCTTACAGTCGCAGCGTGTTGAACATCTGGAGACAGATGTCCCTGACATCGTCCTCATTTTTGCTGTCGGCCGAGACGTCCTGCAGGACGTGTCCGATGGCGTCGAACACCTCCTCGCCGTCCTCGAAGTCCGCGCTGCCGCTATCCAACACGCCTGTAACACACAGACACACGTTACACACATTTTACATATACTGAACTATGACAGTTATTCCTCACAAACACAAGTTGACATATTTATTAATAATAACTTTAATAACTCTGACTATGTAAAGAACAATGTATTTCCTCTGAAGTAAAACTTTATTTTTGGTTATTTTCTCTCCTGTGAATCAGTGTTCAGTATTTATTTCAACAACATAACTTTAAGATTAAGGAGGTCAGTTAACTAGTCTACCTAAATTAATTTAATTGAACCCTAAACTAACATAATCTGATATAACCTTAACTCAACTAACCAGCCATAACCCTACACTAATTCAAATTATACCAAAATAACCTAAACTAACCCAATTAAAATCTCACCTAACAGTACACTAATCAAAAAATAAACTAAACTAGCTAAATTAACCCAATCAAACCAAAACTAAAAATACCTCAACCCTGCATTAATCTAATTTAGGCAAAATAACTCAATAAAACTTAAATAGCCCTAACCCTAAATAATCAAATTAAACTAAGCAAACCCTAAACTTAACTAACCCCACCCTGATCCACTATAATCTAATGTAAAACCTAAACTAACCTGGCCTAACCCTACATTAATCAAACTTGAACCAGACTAAACTAATAAAACCTGAACCGACCTAACCTGTCGTCACCTTAAAATAATCCAACTAGTCTAAACTAACCTGATCAAACATAACATGCACTAGCCTAAAACTAATTAAAATTTAAACCAGACTATCATATTTTAACCCGATCATTTTCTAAAGTAAACTAACACGATGCTAAATAAACTGGAACAATCTAAACTAATAAACTAAGCTAAACCAACCTAACCTAACTGAGCCTCCCGGTGTTTCTCTATGAGAACAGCCCGGTTAGCTTGTTAGCTCGGCGGCTAACAGGCTGCTTAATGGCCGGCATGAAGCTCTCCGCCGGGTGGGAGAAGAGCCGCCGACAGCCGGCAGACAGCCGCTCTGTGGCCGGCCTCTGTCCCCGGGAGGACGGCGGCCGGACCCCGGCATACAGCGCCTCTGAGCCCGGACTCTCACCTGTGATGTAGTCGAACAGCTCCGAGTCAATCTCAGGAAACTCGCTCTTCAGAATCTCCACGTACGTCGCCATGATACCCGGCCCTGGACTCGCAGCTGGGACGCGCATGCGCCACCATGCGACAGCGCCGTGAACTCTGGGGGATGGAGTCTTGACGTCAGTTCTTAAAAGCCTACAAGAAAGACAAAATGGAAAGAATTTGCACCCAAGTATGGGAGCCCACTTCCATTCCCACTTCCAGGAAATAAAAAAGAAAGTTTTATCATGAGTAAAAAAAAATAAATAAAATGAAATAAATCTAATTAATGAGATTTATAGGGTAGGATAGGGAGTATATTACCATATTTATATTATGGTCATTATATATATATATATATATATATATATATATATATATATATATATATATATATATATATATATATATATATATATATATATATGCACTGTTGTGTCTATATACATATCATTAAGGGTATAAATAAGAAATAAAGGAAACATGTGTCATCACTTCGTTGAAAATTTGCTCTCAGAAATATCAGATTAAAAGTCAAAAGTGATGAAAAAGTGACCTGACATTAGTTTAATTTAACTCCAGGTAATGTCAGTCTAGAGTTTTCACTATGGAATGACAGGACAGTTTAATCCAGGTTTAAAGTTGACTAAAGTCACACTAGATTGTTAAAAATGTCCCAAATCATTTTATTCTTTATTGTTACATAAGCGACATCACAGCGTTTATGCATGTCCACAGCCATCCACTGTCAAGGTCTTTTTGATTGAAGTTATTAACAAATAAAATATTTTCCGCATTTTATAGTTTTTTGTGTTTTTATGAACTTATGTCATTATTTTAACAGGGTGATATTTAAGATATTGTTGTCTGGGTTTAGTGCGGTTCTAACATACATGTTACATTTGTCCCGTTCTGTTGTCCGGTCCCAGAGCGATGCTCTGCGCATGCGCCGCTCTGGAGTTTTGGGTGGGAGAGTTAGCCGTTAGCACTGAGCTAACAGCCGGAGAGTGTAATGGCGGCCTCGGTGTTGCTGGCGGACAACACCGGACTCAACTTCACCGTCGGAGGCGGCGGGACCGGGAATGCTTTAGTCGGGAATAGTAACGGACTGGGACCGGCGGGCCCGACGCCCTGGAACCGTTCGGTGGACCGTGCGCTGGACGAAGCCTCGGCCACCGGGAGCCTGAACCTCAGCGGCCGGAAGCTGAAGGAGTTCCCGCGGAGCGCCGCCAACCACGACCTGTCGGACACCACCAGGGCCGGTGAGTGAGCAGCGGAGCCCGGGCAGTGCGCACAGGGCCGGCCGGGTGTCCGCGGAGCCGGGTAGAGGAACTTAAACGCACTTTTTGATGCACTTTACAGCGCGGGAAAGTAAAATCCCAACTTTAGCGGCTGCGGAGCGACCGGGCCGGTGTTTTGACAAATATCGTAGCCCCCCGAAAAACGTCCCCCCCGGCCGAGATTCGACTGTCTATTTATATTTACGAGGGGGGGAAATGTTCTTCAGTTACGTCACAAACACAATGTCAGAACATTAAAGTCACGTTACAATCTGGGGTCTTTTTGTTTTTACACTTTTTAGACGCTTTCGATTTCAATTCTAATAAAACAAAGTTACACCATGATCAAAACAACGCGAGCTAGCTGCTAGTTAGCAGTCTGTGTTGTTTTAATGTGCCTAAAAACGCAAAAAAAACACTATAAACCATACTTTATTTGGTTCTGTGCTGGGAAATCGGTGCGGGAAGCCGGACGGACATCATGTTTTTGGGGGTACAGCGTGTGCCGGAACACCTGGAAGTTTGACTTTTCCTCAGGTCACGGCGCAGGGGCAAAGTAACGAAGTACTTTTACTCAAGTACTGCGCTTATGTTCGAGTTTAAGGTACTTGTGCTCTACTTGAGTGTTTCCATGTGATGCTGCTTTATACTTCACTGACAGATTTACTTACGTTCAGATGCAGATGTTTAATAGTTTGCTTTTTTTGTCTTAAAACAACATAACCTACATTTTTTCGTTTGACTAGATACTTTACATTATTATTTTTTTTTAATTCTATTATCCGTATTCTATTAAACTGTCCCTTACCTTTTTTTTATATCTTCACTTTATGTGGAAGCTGCCAAACATGATGCAGTACTTTTACTACGAATCATAAAGTATTTCAATTTGGCTCCACATTGATTAACTAAAATTATCTAATCTCCCATGTATTTAGTGATTAGAACAAGTAGTATAATATATTAAAGCAGTTTTCATTAGTATTTTCATTGTTGGTACCTTAATAGGGAGATATTCTTTATTAATCTCAAGATGGGAAATTACAATGAAACAGCAGCATTACACAGTGACAACAACATATAGCATAAGAAAAAAAAACTAACCACAATATCTACAAATAACAAATGTTTACTTAACAAATTGGCAGTGTTTATTTTCGTGCAAAGTAAAAATAAAAATGTGTGATGCAAGGAACTTGTGTGTAAAATATAAAATGCACAGTGACTGTAAGTTATTCCAAGTCATTTTATTTCATTAATGTATTAATTATTAAATGCATTTCACCAATTATACTTTTACCTTACTACTGTACCATACTTCTTGTGACATTTTCAATTCAGTACTTTTAGTATTAATCTACCTAAAGTATCTCAAACTCTCTCTGAATAATTCAGGAAGTTTACCTGCTAAATAAATAGTTTTAGGGGACCGTCCTTCTCATTTACTCTATGAAGGATGTGAGTACCGATCCCAGTACATGCCAACGTGTGTGTAGTGTGTGTGTGTGTGTGTGTGTGTGTGTGAACACACACCTTGCTTTGTTTTGTCTGGTGTCAGTGATGCTTGATTAGATAACGAAGCTGCTCCACCCGACGAAACAACAAACACCTGCTGGTCTGAGCATCATGAATGTTTGGTCTTTATTTTAGTTTCAATCCGTGTATATTTATGGAATTCTCTGTTAGACATTTACATTAATGTCCATTATTTTCATGAGTAGTGGTTCATGAAACCCTGAAATGTGGCGTTGACTGTCATAGAGGACTAAAGACGGGTAAAGATTATTTCTCGGCTTCAGAATGTGTTAAAGGTATCCTGAGGTCGTCTGCAGCTCGCCGGGTTTTAAAACCAAACGTCAGAGTCGACCAGAGGTCACGTTGTTTTATCGAGTATGTCTGCGTGCAGCAGAGTCTTTTTCACTCCATGGTTCCACCATGAATAACGTCCGGGTTCAGGGAGATGCTTTTTCTCATCAAGTGTGAATCTCCTGCGCGTTTGTGATGTCATCATGGTGCAGGTGACGTCCAGCTCGATTACATAAGGAAAGCGTCATGTCTGCTTCTGTCCTGTTTGTCTCGACCCGTTCACACTTGGTGGGTTTGTTGCTGGCGACCTGAGGACGTTCAGTGTCTAGTAAAAACTGAATACAGGATATGTGTATTTATGGCTGAAGCTACTATTTTGATAGTTGATTAATCTATTGAATATTGAAACAATGAATTGATTATTTATTAGTGTAAATTGTCGATCAGTTTTTTTTCAAAGCCGAATATTCAACCTAAAATGTCTTTTTTTTTTTTTGTCCAGAACAACAGTCCACAAACCAAAGATCATCAGTTTACTATTATATAAGAATAAAGAAACCAGGAAATAATCAGAGAAGAGAAGCTAGAACCAGAGAATTTGGACATTTTCTTCTTAAATATGATTCAAATTGATTAATTGATTATGATAATAGTTAAAGTGATTAATGTAATAGTTGGCAACTAATAGATTAATCTTTGAAACCACCGAAATGGACTGTTGCTTTGGACAAAAATCGTTATTTGCAGGCCTGTTTAGCCGTTAAATCAAGCTGCAACTGACAGTTATTTTCATTATTATTGATTCATTTCACTGCTACTTCTTCAATCATTTGAACTCTGTCTACAGTTTGTCAAATAAATAGCGAAAATGCTGTTTCAAACTTTAATTCTTGTTGAGTGCACACTGACTTTTCCCCACATGTTAACAGAAGCTGAATCTATAAGAGCATGTTGGAGGGAGCCTTGCTGTGACGGTAGAGCGCCTATGTGTGAGATGCTGTGTGAAGGGGGATAACAGGAAGTACATGTTGCCGTGGTGATGTGTACTTCCTGTTGGCCAGGTGCTGGACCTCTCACAGCTGCACCGATAAATATAGAAACTCTTTGTTTCTGTGCAGATAATCTGCTGTGCTGTTATAGCCGCCGTCGCCTGGCAACCGACCTGTCAATCACCGATCACTTCTCTACTACTAAACCTCATGGTCACTATCCATCACTCTACCCGGTGTCCCCTCCATAGAACAATTCATCATTTAGTCTATAAATGTCAGAAAATAGAATATTCTGATCTAAGTCGTGCTGAAGGTGAGGTCTGCAAATTAATTATTCGGACTGAACATTTAAACAAAAAAATATTCAGGCTCACCTTTGCCATTCACAATTAAGCAGAACAAGGCTTTAATACTTATTACTATTATAGATGTATACACACAATGGCTACTGGGCTGCTATTAAAGATTCTGATAGGCGATTAATCTATTAATTATTTATTCGCTTCATAAAATATTGATTGATGTTTCCCAAAGCTGAAGATTCAACCTGAAATGTCATAGAGGGTTAAAGACGGGTTAAGATTATTTCTTGGCTTCAGATACAAAGCCATCGAACTGTCTGTGGGAATGTGTGAAAGGTATCCTGAGGTCGTCAGGTTCAACCTAAAATCAGAAAATAATCAGAGAAGAGAAGCTGGAACCAGAGAAGTAAATATTATTCAAACCTATTGATAGATTATCAAAATGGTTAAGGTGATTACTGTCATAGTTTAATCATTGCAGCTCTAGTGACTATTAACAACTTAAGATTCAAGTGGAGGCAGCCATGTAATGGGTCTGATTTTTGTATATAAAAAATAATAATAAAATGTTACTTGATTAGTTGTGCTATTTATTAATCGATTATTTTTTTTCCAAGCATGAACACTGAACATTCTCTGGTAGAACTGGATGCTTTGTTCATTAGAGAAAAGGATGTGCTGATGTTTGTCAGACTAACTGGCACCTGTCCAGGGAAGAATAAAACACGGAGTGAGGATGTCTCTCTCTGATCAGCTCCTTTCCCACAAGACTCAAACTGTAAAATGCACAATTTGTCATTTCCTGCTGCTACGAGTCTTAAAATTAAAACCACAATGTCAGAACCGTCCACTGTTCTCAGCAAGCTCAACGGACTCATGCTGGATCAAATAAAATACAGAGGAAGAGTATATACAGATCCTCATATTTAATGGAAAGCCCATTTATTTATAATGCAATGCTATTATTTATTTTGATAAGCTCTAGTGACACAAAGTGTGTGCGTGTCTCTGCAGGAGAGAAATTCACAAAACTTATTTAAAGTAAAAAAACGTGTTTACAACAATTTTAACTGTTGGGGCTAAAATTCTGTGAGAAAATAGCACATCATCAACCTGCTGTTCTCAGGTGCTTTGTAGCAGATTTTGTTGGAATTGGTTTAAAAACGAGATGAAATAACCAGTGTTGTTCCCTCAGTTTCACGGTGACAGCAGGATCTGAAACGTCCCTGCAGACTCGCCGGTTGACCGATGTGAACAGAATTTGAAACATGTGATATCCAGCATCTAAAGAATGTGGACAAGAATTTTGGTTTGTCGTTGAATGAAGTCTTGTGCAGATATTGATATTAATTGATTCAGCATATTTTGAAAAAAATATAGAGTGACGGACTTCTGAATCGATTAGAAGTTTGCAGTGAGGCAAACTTTTCTCACAATTCAGCGACGTGCTGGAGTCATTTCTGCTATGTCAGCGACTTTCACTATGTAATTACAATATAAATCAAACCGTGTTTTTCACATCAGCTGCTAACATTCTTAAAGCATATTCTGGAAGCAAATATGTCTATCAGTGTCAATGCAAACTGCAATATATTTTACAAAAAAACCCAGAAAAAGACAATGTGCAGTATTTTGTTGTATCCATGACAATAGCCGTTTCAGTTCACTACTTGTGTCCATTTGCTTGGAAATATTTTAAGTTGAAAGTATAATGTAATGCATGGTTCAAATAATTATTAATAATAATAATATTTCACACCACATGTTGTTTTCACAGATTAGCATGTCATGTCTCTGGCCACTTAAACTAGCATATTATATCTATTTGTGATTGAATTCACAGTGCAAACATTATAATAATAATAATAATAATTTAGTTTTAGTTTTGTTGTTAGGTTTGTCAGTGTGTTTCTGACAGGAGGGGGTGTCATGATGGATGAAGATATGGTCATCCTGCCTCCAAAAAAACACAGAAATACCCATGAGCCACAGCGGCATCTTCAACAATTAAGTGGTTAAATGTGCATCTGTGTAACTTGACAAAGTGATGACTACAGGCTGTAAAAACAACACTAGGTCCTGCATGTTGCATTTAGGCGTTACTCCTCAACTCTGAAGATACATCAATTAGGACAAATCTGGGTTTCCTGAGTGCACCTCGTTAACTCGTGAATCTGAACTTATATAGCCACAAAGACCAATTAAACAAGTTTTTTTCTTTGTTACTTTCCTTTTGTTAAAATACAAACATCTGTCATTAATTTTTAGTTCAGTTGAAACACGTCAGATCAGCTGGTCAGTGATGAAACCTGCCTCCAGCTCCTGATGATGAGTCATGGCGTCCTGTGTCGCCATGACGACCCCGCAGAGCTCTCTGATTGGAGGATGAGACAAGGGGAAGGTTCGGCCAAAGACAGACTGACTCTTGTTGGATGTTTGGTTTCTATTTTCAGACAGTCACGAGTCTCTCTCTCTTACACACACACACACACACACACACAGTTTAAAGCTCTGATGGTAAAGGAACAGTTCATGTTTTTTTGTTTCTTCCAGGCTGCTTTAACCATGAAATGTCTGTCTAAAACGTGACATGCATAACCTAAACTTTCTGTGTATGTGTGTGTCTGCGCGTGTGTGTGGTCTGTGCGTGTGTGTGTGTGTGTGTGTGTGTGTGTGTGTCCACAGACCTGTCTCGTAACCGTCTGTCGGAGCTTCCCTTGGAGGTGTGTTTGTTTGTGTCTCTGGAGAGTCTGAACCTGTATCAGAACTGTCTGAGGTCTCTGCCCGACAGTCTGCACAACCTGCAGGCCCTCACCTACCTGAACCTCAGGTAACACACCCACACACACACACACATAGACCCGGTTTACTGAACCCAGACCCACTTCTGTATCATGGAATCTTTGAAGACTGCGGCTGTTCCCATGGAAACGGCCCTCACCCAAAATGTGACAGCTACAGTAAATTTCAGAGATGACTATTGCTCACACTTGAAATAAAAACGTAAAAACTCCCCTGAATCAGCTGCTCTAGATGAAGCTGTAGACAGTTTTTTGTTTTTCCATCACATCAAAAACAGGCAGGCTGTGACGTCTCTAGACTCCGCCCATTGTCCCTTTTTGTCTCCTCGCCTCCTCAAAATCATCCAGCTGTGCTGAATAGTTCATTCAAACATCTGCGTCTCTGATATCACTGATCTTTGAAACACGCTGTTAGAAAAACGCTGGAGCTGTCAGATTTCGGTTTCAGAGGCTTCCGTCATACAGATGTGGGCGTGGCCTCCTGCAAACAGGGCTGATGACATCATGAGCCTGTCTGTCTCTCTGTTCCAGTCGGAACCAGCTGTCTGTCCTCCCTGTGGTGGTCTGCAGTCTGCCGCTGAAGGTCCTCATCGCCTGCAACAACAAACTGGTCTCACTGCCAGAGGAGCTGGGCCAGCTGAGGCACCTCACTGAACTGGTCTGTCTCAACATCTGTCTGTCTGTCTCAACATCTGTCTGTCTGTCTCAACATCTGTCTCAATGTCTGTCTGTCTGTCAATGTTTGTCGCTCTCAATGTCTGTCTCTCTGTCTCAACATCTGTCTCAGATCTGTCTCAATGTCTCAACAGTTTTCTGTCTCAACATCTGTCTATTTCAACGTATCAGCATCAACATCTGTCTGTTTCAACGTCTGAGTCTCAACATCTGTCTCAATGCCAGAGTGTCTGAACATCTGTCTAAACATCTGTCCGCCTGTACATCTTTGTCTATCTGAACATCTGTCTGTCTGATAATTGTCATTGTTGAAGCACAAAGTTCATATATGTTCTGGTTTCAGCTTCTCAGATGTGATGATTTGCTCTTGTTGGTCACGTGAAACAGAGATTTAGAGTTTTTTCATAATTTAAAAAAGAAAAATATATTACAGACAAAAAAATCAAGGATCAAGGTTAGTTGCAGCCTGAGTCTTAGTGTTGTTTTATTTATATTCAGTATAAATATTCAGTTTTATCACATATCACCTAAATAATCATCAAATAATCATATTGAGAAGCTTAAACATCCACACAGATCAGTGCTGATTACTGATGAAACTCCTGCAGGATGTGAGCTGTAACGAGATCCAGACGCTGCCGTCCCAGGTCGGCCAGCTGGAGGCGCTACGAGACCTGAACATCAGGAGGAACCACCTGGTGAACCTCCCTCCAGGTACACACGTCATGTGACCCCAGCAATGTCATGTGACCCCAGCAATGTCATGTGACCCCAGCAATGTCATGTGACCTGCAGCGACTCTGATGTTTCCTGTTCGTGTGGGGAAGCTATTTTTTGTAAATGTGACAATGACAAAGGTGTAAACCTAAAAACTAGGTACTAAATAGTTTACTTCTCTTTAAACACATGCTGTCAACAAGTTTTATATCCTAGGTTGGCTAAATATTTGAAATTTATCATTCTTTTTTTCTTGCTTCTTAAAACTGTACATCCTGACAAACATGATTTGTCACTGACCTAGATATCAGTTTGCGTAAAGTTTGTCCTTGTTCCTTTTTAAATTTTGTATTTTAAATAAAATTTAAGAATTCCATTTAAAGATACTACGTAACATATATCCACCTAACTTTTATTTCTAGATTCCTTGACATCACTACCAAATGCAGCAGATTTTCTTTTTGATAATAAAATATATAAATTAAATATAAAATTAAATTAAATTTTGAAAAGCTTCTGTATATATTATGTAAAAAAAAACGAACTTAATAATAAAGGGGAAAATGTTATTTTGAATCAAAAAACAAGAAAATAAGTTCCATGATTATTCTTTATATCCATTTAGGTAAATTTTACATTCATAAATGCAAAATTCATCACCGTCATTTAAATTATTTCTGATGGAAACAAATTCTCATAATTATAAAATTGATTTAAATAAACTCTTTAGACTTTGTCTATCACATGTGTCCTTTATATTTTCCTTAATTTTATTGACACATTTTTTCCAATAAATATATATTTAGTCTATTATACATTCTCATGTTTCTGTCTGGTTTATTGTATGTGAACTGGAATGATGGAATTGTCAGAATCATTAACATTCGCTGTGTGTGCAGAGCTGGCCGAGCTGCCCCTGGTGCGTCTGGACTTCTCCTGTAACAAAGTGACCTCCATCCCCTTCTGCTACCGCCGCCTCACGCAGCTGCAGACCATCGTCCTGGACAACAACCCCCTGCAGACTCCGCCTGCTCAGGTACGCACAGGAAGTGACGACGTTGGAGGTGCCTGCGAACACGCGAGTGAGGACGAGGCGGAGTGACGAGCTGTGTTTTCTCTTGTGTGTAGATCTGCATCAAGGGGAAAGTCCACATATTTAAGTATCTGAACCTGGAAGCCAATAAAACTACGGCCGACCTGCCAGACTACGACAGACGACCTCTGACCTTCAGCTCCTGGTCTGAACTCACCACACACCACACACACACGGCTCAGGACTTCCTGCCGCACCTTCACAATAAAAGCACTAATCATTCTTTCTTGTGTGCCAGTGTGGACGAGCTGTATCCAGGTCGCCTGTACGGAGCGTTGGATTCTGGGTTCAACAGCGTCGACAGTGGAGACAAACGATGGTCGGGCAACGAGGTCAGACACACACACACACACACACACACACACACACACACACACACACACACACACACACACTTACATTGGCTGATTTCTAATGTCCTACCAAATTAGACAAAAAAAAAATCAATTTCGATATTATTATAGTATAAATCATGCTCACTTATCTTGAGTACACAACAGTAACACACCACACCCCAGTCCCAGTGTATTTAATCTGATCAAGTCAACCAGAATATTACCCACAATCCTGCAGCACCAGGCTCTAAAGTGACAATGCAAAAGAAAATAATAGCCTACTACTAATTATTTTTATCAATAATAAAAAGGCATAATCATAATACTAAGAATTGTCTCTTTAAAATATTCTTTTTTTTGTGAGTTAATAGTGGAATATAACGTACAGAGGCCTATAGGTTTAATAATGCAGATGTAATAATTATAATCTATTTAAATAGATAAAGCCTGTGAATATTACATCAGTTCATGTAAAGGGGAAATCTCAGAGCAGATGTTTTCAGAGTTAAAGCGGCAGACCTTCAAATATCAGGAACGTTCAGACAAAGGCTTTGAAATGAGTTCAGGGTCAGAAATATTTATTTGTCTCCTACATACCTGAAAGTTCAACTTTATTTGGAAGCTCTGACTTGACGCCCTCTTAAAAGGATGCTGTTAGATTATCTTTTGTTACATCAGCCACTCGAAAAATCCACATTTGCAAGCGTCAACATCTCTAGTCTCTTAGTCTAGACGTTTGGATTCAGCCTCACACACACCTATCGTCAAATTCCTTGATGTGTGTGAGTGCACTCACTTCTCGTGTGTGTGTGTGTGTGTGTGTGTGTATCCTCATAGCCGACGGAGGAGCTGTCAGAGCTGCCGCTGAGGGTGGCTGAGATCAGCAGGGAGCAGCGGCAGAGACGAGAGGACGGCCGGGGAGGATCTCTGCTGCCCAACGGCACACGTGAGTCCGCTGGAGTCAAACTGATTCATGCCGGTTGTTTGATTCATGCTCAGGTTTTCTTGCAGAAAATTTGTTAAGCCAGGTGGTGGAGTTGAATGTTGAAGCTTGTGTACAAACACTGTTTTTAAAAATCAACAAGTTTCCGTCCAGATTGGTAGTGCTAGGATTCCCTGACGGTCTGTGAATGCATCTTAGAGTGAGATGCTGCATTTTGCGACAAAAGACGACAACTATTGTGAACTTTTCTTACTGCCATATTTCCACTTCCATAAGGCTCCGTACTAAAAGGCTCGGTCTCAGTTCTGTGTCATTACTGTGTTTAACACACACATAAGGAACCTGACTATAGGGTTTATATACAGAAATAGATATATACACAAATAGAGCAGGAGCTAAACTGAGTTTGGTTGTGCTTTATTTAAGTATTGATTACAAAGTACTAACATTTTTTAATCATCACATGGTAAAACACACGGATATAACAAGCACACAAGTGTGTGTATTTAAAAATAGAGCGGGGTAATGTCATCAATCAAACCATCAAAGTCCTCATCCTCTGTTTCTGATTCCAACAGCAGCTAAATCTCCATCAAACATGCCAGCTTCACTTTCTTCACCATCAGACTCACTTTCCGCTGTGCGTCTCCTTTAAATGATGCCGGCTTTTGTGAAAGATCGAACAAGAGCTCGATTTCCGTGTTCCTCTGTGTAGCTGATTTCCTTCAGTTTAAACTGTGCTTTATCAGCGTGTCTCTTTACCATTTTCAGGTTGTTAAAACAACGATATTCTGCTTAACGCACATCCCCGTTATTTTATCTACAATCCATGCCCACACTTCCCCCATTACCGTTCTCATTGTGTTCTCTACTACGGCCATCTTACCACAACAACAACATACACAGGGCTCGTCGCACATTTTGAAGAAAATATGACTTTTATGTGCACCTCATAGTCGTGAAAATACGGTAATTTTGTTGTTTTGCCGTTTGCTACACTCACAATAGCCTGTGTTAACACGAGGAGTGAAGCAGCAGCTAAACCGTACGTTAGTGTGTGGTTTTCAAGCGACACAGGAATGTAGGGGAGGTGGAAGCTGCAGGAAACCCCGTCCTACTCCATCAGACATAATCCACATGTGAGCGCCATTAATCCCTGAAGGGAGAGTTGAATATTTTTGAAAATTTGCCCCTGTAGTAATAGGTGCGTTACCTTTTTTAGCCGATATAAGCTGTTTCCAGTCCAGTAAGCGGAGCTTGGCTCGTGCTATTTTTTCATTTCTTTCATCAAACTCCACAAATACACAATTTGGCAACTCCCAAACGCTGCGGTGTAACGAGTAATGAGTGACCTGCACATTCACCCACAGCTCAGATTTATAAAGCTGAAACACACGTTCAGTGTTTGATGGAAACATGAAAACACTCTGAAAATAACTCCAACTCTGTGTGTTTCTGAGCTGATCATTTGATGTGTGTACAGATGTGGAGTTGGAGCAGATCGACTTCATAGACAGCTGTGTGGGGGAGGAGGAGGAGGAGGGCCGGAGTCGAGCAGCAGCAGCAGCAGCAACATCTGGAGGAGACAGCAGCAGCCTCAGCTCACAGTTCATGGCTTACATAGAGAGACGCATCACCAGAGAGGTACAGGCTCCGCCCCCACCACCTGCAGCTCACCTGTCCACCTGACACGTCTGAGTCAACACAAAACACACACACACGTGTTGATTATCAACACAAAAAATAGTAATAAACAAATATATAATAAATAATATGTACTGTTGTTTAATTATCAGTCAGGAATATTTAGAGCTTTAAATATTAATACTTGTTTACAGAAACCTGATTCTCCTTGTCATTAATTCAATACATTTCCAGTCAGGTGAAAACTAAATTTAACTGAGCTAACTACTGCAATAAATCTGTCCTAATTAAAATGAGTGAATATTCTAGAATATTGGGCCAGAAGTGACTCCTGGGCTGGCTGTGTTGAAAGAACTTATTGACCTCACTATTCAGTTCACTGTTCATTTTCTCGCTGTTTTCTACTCATTTTTCTTTATCAACTGTTCTAACCCTGCAGGATTAAGAATCACTCACCTGATTCTCATTATTATTATGTTATAAAGCTTTAGCTGATTAAAATGTTGTTAAGCCAAAGACTATATAGTTAGGAATAGCAAAATTATAACAAGCTTTTAGACACAGCCTGGCCTTTTCAGTGCATATTGTGCAGTATATCCACATAATTGTGTAGTTTGTGTAGTTTATGCTGGTGAACATCCGTTGTGCACAACTTTTTTAACAATGCAATGAATCACTGTGTAGGGTATAATGATTCACTGATTGTAAAACTGTGACTTCCTGTTTGTTTGTTCAGGGTTCTCCAGTCAAAACCAACTCGTCCAAAACAGAAGAAACAAGGAGACAAAACAGGTACACACACACACACACACACACACACACACACACACATACAGCTATAAAGATTTCCTTCAATACGAGTGATGATAAGTATTTTGTTCGGTTTGTGATCTCCATGGTGTAATCACACATGATTTAAGGCACGTTCACACACTGACAGATGTGGCAGAACATCTGTAAAACTGATGCTGCCATCACACAACAGAAAATCAGTCATTTATTGTTTCAGAAAAGTGTAATTTGTTGATTGATTGAATTTATTGACAAAATCTGTGTTACTCTCTAGTGTCAAAATTCCTCAGTCACAAAACAACTGTCAGATGCTCCAGATGTTAATCTGACTGACACTGATGCTGCTCTTCAGTAGGAGATGTCAATATCATACGAAAATGCGGCACAGATTTGTGGAATATCTGTACAGAATTTTTTTTTTTTTCTGCTTGCAAGGAATGCGGACTGATGCGAACATAGGCTTTGACCCTCCACATCTGTTCCAGCTGTTCTTTCAGCCCTTGGTACTTGTTGATCTGTTTGTGTTCAGCTGGTACCAGAACACATCTGTCACAGCTGCCAAAGGCTGTAAAAACATTAATCTTTTCATTTTTTTTCTACATCACAAAACCCTGGAATTTCAACAGGGGTGGGTAGTCGTCTAGTTTATATTTAGACGTTCTACTATATATAGATGGATAGATTAATAGATAGATAACTATCCTTTAACCATCTGGGAACTCCCCATAACTAACGATCTCATTGGTCAAGCATGTAGCTTCGCAGACGGAATTCCACAGACAACAATGTGATTCCGCACATTTTTTTCCTGTCTGCATGAAATCATTTTTAATACATTTTTATACAGATGATACGCAGGGAAATTCACACTTGGCGTGAAACGGCGTTAAAGCTGCTCTTCGAGCAGGGAAGGAAGAAAAAAACTTTATTGCTTTGCGAGTTCTCTCGACGCAGGCAGCTTTAATGCTGCAAAATCGTCTATTTTTTTAATGGAGTTTGGTGTGATTGTTACACACTTCATACAAGACTCAAACCATCCAGCTCAGGAGTTGGTGAAACAAGAATTGATGTTCTATTGCTGCATTATCAGCTTTCTATTGGTGTTAATGCACCTCTGGTCACCAGCAGCAGTGCCACAGTTAAAGGGCATTCCTACCTTTTGGGCCGGTGTGATGGATGCATGCATCCAGCTCAAACCGTGGATATTTGGGGTTTCCAGGTGAATCTGTGTCCTCTAACATCTCCCTCTGTGTCTCTCAGGAGCGTCGTGGACGGCGTCACAGCGCCCTCTGGCTCTCAGACACAGGTAAAACCTTCTCCTGACATAATAATAATGATGATGGACGCGAACCCGAGCGAGCTGCTCAGTGCGGTGACTCTGCGGGTGTGTTCCGTCCTCAGAGAGGAGTGGAGAGGATGAGGAGGGAGGCTCAACTCGCCGCGCTGAAGTACGACGAAGAGAGGCAGAAAAACCGCTCGCTGCAGAGAGACTCTGTCAACAGCTACAACAAGGTACACGACCACAAAGAAAAGAGAATAGCACTGTATCTCTAAAGAAAGTGGGGAGAAACAGTCATTTCAAAGAGCAAGACATCATCAATAATGTTTATTAAACCACTGTTTTCTGTATTAGGTTTTTGTGATAACGCAACAAGGCCAGTGAATGTTCTAAAAGTGATCAGTGGTCAGGGAGAATCTGTCAGTGTTCAAGGTATAAAATATTTAAAGTTTAATTTGTAAAAGGGTTCATAAAGCAGGAGATAACTTCACCTGCTGAAAATACAAAATATACTTCAGTGAGTGATTGTTTTTAATTGCAATGCAACAAAATACCGAATGAATATAGCATAACTGAGACGTCATATTGTTTAAAATGTTATGCAGGTTCCCTTTAGCTGGTTACGTTGCCACATGAATTATCTTGTGTCTGAAAAGACTGAAGAGCTGACTCAAGTTAATGTGTTTTTTCAGCATAAAGCAACTCAGAGTCCAACGAAGTCCAGTCCAGACAGTGAGGTGAGACTGTGTGTGTGTGTGTGTGTGTGTGTGTGTGTGTGTGTGTGTGTGTGTGTGTGTGTGTGTGTGTGTGTGTGTGTGTGTGTGTGTGTGTGTGTGTGTGTGTGTGTGTGTGTGTGTGTGTGTGTGTGTGTGTGTGTGTCTCAGTGTGTGTGTGTGTGTCTCAGTGTGTGTGTGAATTCACAGCTGAGCCTTGTAGTTCCGTCTCTGTCCTCTGGGAGGTGCTACTTGGTCCAACAGCAGCTTAATTTCCATTTTTCTCTGCCCACATAGAAACATTGATAATCACAGATTATTTTGATGTTCTTATGAGACTTGTCGCCTTTAATAATCGTTCAAATGCCGGATAGAATCATCATTTCATTCAGGTTTTGTTTGTTCCCACCTCCAAAAAGGGTTTTTAAAGTGTTTTTATACAACCGGAGTGAATAAGCCCCGCCCCATCTCTGTGTAGCCCATGCCCCTCCCATCGCCATTCCTGTTCACCACTGTCTGTGTCTGGTGTGTGTGTGTGTGTGTGTGTGTCTGTGTTTGTGTGTTCAGAATGTCTACCCCTCCAGACGCTCCACCCACACAGATGACTCCGCCCTCTTTATGGTAAGAGTTTGGCCACGCCCCCAAAATAAACTAACTGAGCTTTTTTTTAAAAAAGAAAAAAAGCAACAACAAAAAATTGATCCGTCAACAAAAAGGAAGCGTTCAGATTCCTGTAAAATCACCAGCAACATCGTACATGTCATAAAACAGTATTTTTCTATTTATTATTTACAATAAATTATATTTTTTTCACACCTTGCTTTGCGAAAACATGTTTTTTATTGAACAAATAAGGCTAAATATTTAATGTTAAAAACGACAAACAACTTTTACCTTTTCTGAAATCAGCCAATCAGAAAGCGTTGTTAGTATTAACGAGGCAGACACAAAACCACCTGTGCTGTTTTTTTTAGAGAGAAGTTTGACAGAGAAAATGCTCGATTATATGACATCACAACAGGCATCACGAAACTCAGAAGAAATCCATGTAACAGTCGAGCTGAAATAACGTTAAATGAATTAAACTGGAGACAGAAATCCAACCAATCATCTCATCGTTGATCACTTAAGTGATTAAACAGATGTCAAGACCCTGAACCTCAGTCAAACCACAACAGATCTGTCCAAATTCAATCTGATTCCAACTATTTAGAGGCTAAATATGTTAATTTTTATTATTATAAAACCGCCTAAAATGACTAAACCTCTGTTAAATATGTTATTTATGTAATTATCCTATTTTTTATTTTATAACCCTTCTCTAAAATCTGTAAAATTTCTGGTGATTTTACACGATTTTGACAGAATTTAGCTTCTCTGATCTCGTCTGACGGACTTTATTAATCAGCATGCGTCGCCACGTTTCCCTCCATCCCCTCACCTGCAGCATGAACTCACCTGTCATCATAGCTCCGCCCCTTTTCGTCCCGCTGCACGTTATCTCACTTCACACGTTTCCTGGTGCATGTTCACGTCTCATCTTTGATTCTGTTCTGTCAAACCAGGAGTGTAGAAATAATTAACTATTAATTAATAGAATTATTGTTAGAAGTGGAGACGTCTTTTGATGCTTCTTCATGTAAACTGAGGAACAATCTGCAGGTTTGATCTGTTTATAAATCTGGAAAGTACAACTTGACAAAACAAGCAAACTGGAGCCTGGAATAATATTTATCCTCTGTAAAAAGGTGGAAATTAAATGTGTTTGCATGTAGGTTAAACTGATTTTAACCTAAATAAAAACCATGTGATGTATGTTTAATTATAACCTGTGTGTGTGTGTGTGTGTGTGTGTGTGTGTGTGTGTGTGTGTGTGTGTGTGTGTGTGTATCTGTGTGTGTATCTGTGTGTGTGTGTGTCAGTGACAAATCATGTTTGGCAAGATCAAAAATGTCAAAAACCTTTTAAAATCCAGTTTTAATAAGCATTCATCAGGTCTCTCAATATTTACATTTTGTGTTCATTTTGTTTTCTTGTCGTTTAAAGGACATTTGCACCATTAGCTTTTACAAAAAAACGTGATTTTGTGCAGTTTTTAACTGGAAATGTCAAATCCTGTAACCAAAAAACAATAATAGACCTAACCTAAAATATAAAACTAGTTGATGGCATGTGTTTTTCAATGTTTAAAACATTTTAAGAGAATTAAACTATCTGGTACCAGGTTTTTAGAATTACACCACATGACAGTTTTCGTGCGTGCGTGTGTGTCCGTGCGTGTGTGTGTGTGTGTGTGTGTGTGTCTTCAGTTATCTTTTTCAGACCCATGTGTGTTACACATCTAATCTGGATGTTAATTGTATTAGTTATATGTAATGCAAATATATGGATATAATAATATATATAAATTCTAATTTACGGATCTTGTACTGAAAAACTAATAATTAGTGTTGTTGTATCATCATCATCTTATTTGCAGATGTTTTTATGTCAAATAATGAGAACCAGAAACATTCAAACATTGAGGTCTTATCTTCTTGCATTAACTCTTTCTTCTTCCTCCTCCTTTGTTTCTTCTCATCCTCAACTGTCTATTTTCTTGATTTATTTTTTTTCTTTGTGGATTCCTCTTTTCATCGCTTCCTCTTCAGTTTGTTCCTCTTTTCTCTATTTTTTCTCTTTTTTTATTTTAATGAACGTGTGTGTGTTTTCTGTGTGTCAGTGTGTGCTGGTGTTTGAGTTCGACACCGACACGAACACGATAAAGAGGCGACCCGGTTCACACAGACAGGTGACGAGTGTTTAACGTTTAACACAGACGTCAGGAGGAAGTGATGCTGCGAGCGCTGATGCTGATTGGCCGATGACAGATAAAACGCATCACTAGGCTCTAACAGTGCAGGTTTCAGCACGCTGACGTGTTTATCTGCTCATATCTGACTGATTTAACCGCAGAACAGAAGAAAATGTCCAGATTCTCTGGTTCCAGCTTCTGTTCTCTGATTATTTCCTGGTTTCTTTATTCTTCTATAATAGTAAACTGATGATCTTTGGGTTGTGGACAAAAAAAGACATTTTAAGTTCAATCTTCAACCTTGGGAAACGGCGATCAGCATTTTATGAACCAAACAACAAATTAATTATTAGTTTTTTCCCCTTTTCAGTTAATTTTTAATTTTTCATTTTATTTCTGCCATTTTCTGTTTCCGTCCCTTGTCTTTTTTCCTCCTCTGTTCCTCCGTCAGTCTCTGTCTGTAGACGGCTGTCACTCTCTGGCTTCTGACAGCTCCACCTCCTGTCCACTGCAGGTACTGCACCCTGCTGCTGCTGCTGCTGGTTCTGGTTCTGTCTTGTCTGCATGTTGATGTGTGTCCAACTCATAGCAAAGTTATTTAAGTCTGAGACGTTTCTATAAAAACACAACTGGTCTCGTTTCACACTCTTCCTGCCGCACCTCACGTGAAATGTGTTGATAAGACAAATGCAGAGTGTGATCAGTTGTACTGGACATCAGCTGAGGAGGACGC
Organism: Eupleurogrammus muticus; assembly: GCA_036785175.1. Classification (NCBI taxonomy): domain Eukaryota; kingdom Metazoa; phylum Chordata; class Actinopteri; order Scombriformes; family Trichiuridae; genus Eupleurogrammus; species Eupleurogrammus muticus. The sequence continues at coordinate 363,137 of JAYKQN010000045.1, forward strand.
GGTCAGTCAGGTGTGTCCAGATGTGTCCAGGTGTCTCACCTTCTGTCTTGTGTCTCCACAGGGAGAGGACAGAGCTGCTCTGTCTCCAACAGGTGAGACCAAACCATGAAACCATCTCTTTTGCCGTTTTATTATTTGCAAGACTCTGGTGACTCATTTAGACTCCGCCTCTTATCACCCCCCCCCCCCCCCCAGCCAATCAGTCGCCTTCGTACCCCAGCTCCGGGGGCGTGGCCTCGTGTCGGACGGCCAGCGTGAGACCAGAGAGCTTCCTGTATCGCCTCAGCCAGAAGGAGGAGAAGAGGAGAGGTTCGATTTTTGATTTACAATATATATATAAAAATACATATGTGAGCACTGAACAGTTTATTAAAACTAAAAGAAAAAAAGCAAAGCATACAGTAATTAGACTGAGAAAAGATAAAGAAAGAAATGAATAAAAACTATTAATTTATCTTTTTTAGTCCAATCTTATTTTTTCGTTTTTCTACCTCTACCTCCATTAATTAATAATAGAGCATCTATGGTGTCTGTCTACTAATTATGAAAAGTAATAAATTGAAAGCTGAACATGTACATGAAAAGGAGTAGGATCAAATAACATACTGAATATTATTTCATGTGAATATATGTTTTCTAACTGTAGTCAAAGTTATGAAAACAAAATTCCAAAGGCAATAACACGGCATCGATATCAGTATAAGCCAGTGCTTCTCAATTATTTTCTGTTGCCCCCCATGGAAGAAGAAAACATCTCATCTCAGTGTCACTTGAGGGTCTGCTACATTGGTGTCTACACTTCATACTCATACTCTGTGCTGTATGCTCCCTGCACACACTCTGCCAATGAAAGCGCCACTGCCCCCTAATGTAGTGGAGGTGCAATTGCACTTTATTGTAGGACAGTAAGCAAAGTAAAAGTAAAAAAACATGTTCTCTATATGAGAACCACTGGTATATACTGATAATGGGAAAAAATATATATATATTAAATGTGCGTGACTATTCCCTCTCTGTCCTGCAGGTGACGCTGCTGCTGCTTCTCAGAACCAGGAGGAGGCTCCTGCTGCTCCAGTTCTGGTCGGACAAGATGCAGAACTGGTGGAGCAGCTCAGAAAGGTTTGTACCTGTCACGCAACACAGGTGAGGTCAGGTTAAATAACTGACAGGTAAATCACTGCTGTCACCACTCGTCGTGTCTGAAACCTCAACGTCTGTTTTCTGCCAGTTCACTATGGAGGTGGTTTTGTGTCTTTAGGGTTTAAGGTTAATATATATTTACAATTTAAAACTTATTTAATCATAAAAACATGATGATGACTTCACGTTACCTCCTGTCTCTCTCGCTCCAGAACATCGAGGCTCGTCTGAAGGTGTCGTTGCCTAGCGACCTGGGAGCGGCGCTTACGGACGGCGTGGTGCTGTGTCACCTGGCCAATCACGTGCGACCGCGCTCCGTCCCCAGCATCCACGTCCCCTCCCCCGCAGTGGTGAGTGCCGACCAATAGGAGCTCGCACCGATCATTTCAGCCAATGGGAACGCTTCACGAACGCTGCTGTTCTCCCCCTGTATCTGCAGCCTAAACTCACCATGGCCAAGTGTCGGCGAAACGTGGAGAACTTCCTGGAGGCGTGTCGTAGGATCGGCGTCCAACAGGTAACTAACACACACACACACACACACACACACACACATACAGCATAACAATGCTATGTACAAGTTTATCTAACTCGTACAAACTGTGTTCAACAAGGCAGTTGTGGGTGAAATACATTTGAAAGTAGATTTGAGATTAAATCTGATTTGATTTATCAGATTTAACTTAAATATTGATCAGCATCGACCTCAGTAGTAGAGTATTACTCACTCTGTAATGGATGCTATTTGAAGTATTTATTAGGTCAGTTGTCAGCTATCACAATTAATCATCTATCAGTGGTTTTGATCATAATTGACCTATTATACCTTTTTTTTTTTTTTTTGAACAAACAATCAATTCATCTTTTCAGTAGTTAATAGATTAATCAACTATTACAGCTGAAACCACCTTTTCCAGTAAACTCACTATTAGTTGAACTGCTTTGATGTTGCTGCTTCTCTTTAACTAACAACTTTCTTTCTTCTCTTTCTATTCACCTTTCAATAATCCTTTTTTTTAATTCTGCCCATTTCATTCGTTTGTCTCTCTCGCTCTTGTTCGCCAACATCCCCTCTTTCCCTCCTCAACACACACACACACACACACACACACACACACACCAAAGGAGAGTCTGTGTTCAGTGGGCGAGGTCCTAGACGGTAAAGGGGGTGGGGTTTATATGACAATGGGCGTGCTGCTCTCCATGGCCCCGCCCCTGGCCAGCCCCTCCCCCCGGGTCCAGCTGGCGGGCTTCGCTCTCTTCTACCTGTCCGTCATGTCTGTGCTGTGCGCCATCTACGTCCACCTGGCGCCGCACGCCTGACCCGAGCTGCAGACTCCGTCCGTGACTCTGAGGTGGTTTCAACCCAGCGGACATGACGGTTTCATCCTCAGAACATGAAAATAAAAATAAAAACTGACTGAAATAAGCACAACTCAACATGTAAAGGAATACTATAGGATACCTACATAAAGCTAGTCTGGTTCTGTACATCATTCCCCTTAACCCCGAGGTCCTTCTCCTGAGCCACATCCTCCTAAGCTATATGCAGGCTAAATGGGACATACTGTATAATCCCCTCAGAAGCTCTACTGATAAGAGTCCAGGAGATGTCCTGAGTGCATGTCTGAACCATCTCAGTTCTCTTCCTACCTGGACTATCTCCTGACTTGGCCATGGAGTCTCAATCTCGTGGGCTTGTGTCTGTAATCCCATTGTTTAGGCTTGAATGTAGAGGTCCACCTTCATGCTTAGATCCCTCCTTACCGTAATCTTAACAGTGTAGCACAACACATGCGTCATTACAGATGCACCGCCTGTCAACCTGTTACCCCCCGCCATGCACAACAACCCCAGAACCTCAGATACTTAAAGTTTGACTCATTCCACACCCTTAAAGAACAATCCTAGTTCTCCTGTAAAGCACCATAGACTCAGTCTGCACTGCTGAACATCACATCATCTGCAAAGAAATAGATAACAGATATTTCACTGTTTTCAGACATCCTCTTCTAGTGCGTTAGATCCCTAATCCAAAGATGTCGACTTAGTTTCAGGTTGGGGGTCGTTCAGATCAATGTCAGCTCGCTGTGTTTGTCTGGCAAAAAATTTAACCAGAAGGACACTCGAAGACCTGCAGCAGGTCTTCGAGTGAGGCTGTATTTCCAAAACCATCTTTGTGTGGTTTCTGGCTTAATGACTGCTCCTTCAAGTATTAACATTCCATTGACCAGCAGGAGCCACTAGTAGCCACTTAAACACTAAAACAGTCATTGCACAATTCGTAAGCGGGATCCGCCCCTTAAAATGTGAAGAGTTTGTCCTTGGTCGATTCTACACTCGACCACCGACGCCTCAATTTCATAGACAGAACCAGCTTGACTCATGGCAACTTCGTGCGGTAGGACTTGGTTTGGTTTCAGGCGCCGTCTCTGGCTACCTGCTCAGCTCACTTGGAACCACAGAGGAGGTAAAAAACCAAAAAACAAGACAAGTCCAGGCGAGTTGAGGCACAATACCTTCTGGTGGAAACCCGCCACAAGTTTCAGACAAGTAGTTTTCCTAGAATCATGTTTAACCGTAACAAAAACAAACCTAAATGTAAACAGACTCCACATTATTACAGCCATATTTCTCTTAGTTGTTGCGTTAAATAATGAAACCCTTGATTAAAAACTTCCCAGAGTTGTAAAATCTTTTCTGAGTCCTAAAAGCTTCTTGAGCTGGTTCTCACTGGTACCGCCAACACTCTGGATGCTCCGTGGGATGGAAATCTACGAAATGCCATTTGAACTTAGGGTTCCAGAATCCTGGATCTCTTCTTGTGAATCGATGATCAAGCCTCTGGTCTGCTTCAAATGAAGTCTTAAATATTAGGTGTGTCTGGGTCTTTTCTTTCTGTAACTTTCTGAACCAGAGGATTTGATTTGAATTCTCACTTTACAGAGTTAAGTTTAACACCAGGAATGAGGTTGGAGGAGTTTGTTTGAAGCAGACCGAGACCTTTACAACGTCCTTGTGTAGAAGTCTCAAACCTGTGATCATCAAACTGGACAATCGTCCCAAACTTTTACCCTGAAGCTTGTCTCCTGCCTGTTGAAGCTCCGCCCCCTGTGCCTTATGTTTGGCTGCTTGTCTGAGTGTGTTTTTTACTGTTTTTACTGTTTGTAAAGTGGTTCAGTCAGACGCTACCCTGTATGCTGGATAAGAAGCTTTTATTCACCACAAATCAGTGTTTATGTCATCTATGGTCTTCCTCTCTGTGAGAACAACTGAAGAACTGTTAGGAGTAAAAACGCCTTCAACATGGACCAGCTGCCTCTTCGTTCCACTGCAGGAACTTAACCCAACGTTCAGCCATCTCAGATTCTACTTGCTTCCTTCAGTTCTTCGTCCACTTTGACAAATTCTTGGAATATGCTGGTAGTGTCTTTGGCCAATCCAGCACCCTACCACCAAGTTTCACCAAATCGTTCCAGTTCTTTCTCTCTGATCATGTTCAAAGTTAAACCTGAGAAAACAAACTCTTTAAAAAGGTAAAGGGTAATTGAGGACGCTTACTGGTAATTTTGTGGTTTGTCCATGATAACTGAATCAGTTCGTCCAACAAAGTTGACGTCTCTCTGCTTCCAAATGGAACGTAACTGCATCCAACACTAGAGGAACTCTGAGAGGTAACGGGTTCCTGCAGTGGAAAAAAAGACGGCTGATGTTCTAACAGCTGGATTTTCAGGAGATAAAGAGTGGCGAGGATGTGAAGACTGTGCCTCTGCTGTGTCCTCATGTTGGAGAATGTTTCCCTCTGAGCTCCATTAATAAAATCACTGAAGCACCTTGACTCCCGTGTGTCTCTTACCGAGAAACCTCTTCTTTTCATGGTCAATGTTCGTCAGGTTTAAAAGTATTATGATTGATCCACTTCAAGATAGAATTAGTCTCTCTACTAGTTCCTGAACTAGCCTCTTAACTAACCCCTGAACTACTTCCACTACTAGTCTCTCCCCTAGTCTCTTTATTAGTCCCTGAACTAGTCTCCAAACTAGACCAACAACTGTTTTGCCCTAGTCTGTTGAATAGTCCCTGAATTTGTCTTTCGAATCTTCCCTGAGCTAGTCTCTCAACTACTGTAATGTACGGTTGATGAACATGATTCACAACTTTTTATTACGATTTCATCTGAAACACAAAATTAATCGGTCACTTTTACGCACCAGTCACATTAGCAGAGATCATGTGACCCAGGTATTTCACTCGGCTCAGTCTTAGTTGTCGACTGAACTTTCACACGAGCTCCTGTTTGTTTCTCGCCCTTTTTTCTCCTGCATCAGTTCATTTGACATTTTGAGTTTGCTCCTCATTTATCCATTTGTTGCCATGGTTACCGTTGTTTTGTTCATTCATTTGATTTGACCATCCATTGACCCGCCTTTTTCCGTTTTTGTTTTTGTTTTGTTTTTTTTTCCTCTCCCCTTTTCCCGCCCTGTCTTCCTCTGTGGTGTCCTGTCTCTGTAGAGTCAGTTGTGTCTCCCTCTGCACATCCTGGAGGAGCGAGGGCTCCCCCAGGTGGCCGGAACCGTCAGCGCCCTGCTGGACCTGGCCCCGCCCCGACACCCCGTCACCACGACGACGACGTCATCATCATCATCAACCACACCTGGACCTGCCGTCACCATGTAGACGGCACAAATGCGCCGCCACGCACGGTCAAGTCTGCCTCCTGTCACGCTGCAGGTTGTTGTAGGGGACCGGGTCCACGAGAACCCACGAAAAACCTTCAGAACAGCAGATCTGGACCTGATGGAGACGTGAACGCACCTGTAGATCCAAATCTAATAAAAACACACTGACGGAACTGATTAACACGAGAAAACAGCTTTCTGTAAATGTTATCCAACATTAACTTTGATTTAATTTTATCTTATTTATTTATAGATCTAAAAGAAAAAACTAACTGAATCAAATAAAATCATGTTAAAGCCAAAAAAAACTGTTGTTTCCAATAAGCCTAAACATAAAAAAAGAAGCAATTAACTGAAAAATTAAACATTTACTACATTCACCTACAACAGAAATAAAATATTTATTTATTATAGATCACTTCAATATGTTGAACTATATAGTGTAAAGATAAAGGAGCTTAATCTGCTAAAATAGATATACGGTTTAAAATGACACTAACATAGCTAGCTGCTAACGATAGCCAACATTGATAGTTGGACTGGAATTTAGGTAAAATGATGAGAATGATTAAAAAGGTTATTGATACTTTTTATTATTATAAATGATAGAATTTGAGCAACAAGCTGAAACTAAGTTCATGTTGGATTCAAACCAGCGATGTTGTGGTTCACAGTTCTCTGCTAGGCGCCGCTAAAGTTTGCTAACGTTATGAACCTAGCCAGTTTGGAGTTTAAGGCAGCATGGCTAGCCATAGTTAGCATAAGATAGTTTTGAGTTAATTACAATATCATGCTAAATGCTAATGTTCGCAAACATTATTGACTCAATTGAACAGTTAAAGATGAAACTACAACAGCTGGCGTCAAACACTAGCTAACGTTAACGTTCTGACAGTTGATACTAGCCAACACTAGAGAACTTAGCATGAGCTGGTTTGAGATTGCTAACCGCTATTATTAGCTTACGTGATCAGAGTAGTCTTTTAAAGTTGAGTGAACATCTTTAAAAAGAAAAAAAAGAAAGTGTGTTACACACAGACTGTAATGGATGTTTCTGATTAGCTGTTATGGTAGCCACAAAAAAGTAGACTAAAGCTAATCCAGTGGATTTGGGGTTTAAGCTAATTAGCCTCTTGCTAATTGTAGTTATTGTGAATAAAGTTGGTTTAGAGTATATACCAATTATTCTAATAACTAAAGATAGCAAACGTGGATGTTATGATGGGTAGTTATTGTTTCGAACATGCTAATATTAAGCTAACATAGCTAGATATGAAGTTGTAGCTAATGTAGGTTCATGTTAATATTAGTCAGCAGCTCCCAGTTGGATCTTCAGCTCTGTGATTTGCGTCTCCATCAGATCCAAAATGTAATTTTTATTTTTGAAAGTGACCTGTTTGGTTCTTTTATTGTTTAGTTTAAATCCAAACTACAAGACTCTTGATATCTTCCCGGGACCTGCAGGACATCTGGTTTCTGTCCCTGGTTTCTCTCTGTTGGAGCTGAACCACCTGATGGTTCCCCGATCGATCCTCCACACGTGATCAGGACCTACATCACATCACATGGTGGTCACAAAGTCCAGATTATCCATCATTTGGTCATGTTAGACCAGTGAGTTTGTTAAATCTGAATTTTAGTGAATATTTGTGGACGTGTTGATGACGATTAGTCAGACTCGATGCAGCTGGTTCAGTCCCCAGATGTGATTGGCCGAGGGGGATCGGGTCGCTCTCCTACTCGTCTTTCTGTTGCATTCTGGGGCATTTTTCCTGTGACTTTGCCTTCAGGAGGTGGCTGCGTGCTGTTTTTATCTTTTATCAATTGTATGTGTACAAATATATTCTGTAAAAAACTAAATATATATATATAAATATATATATATATATATACCTATGTGTGTGTATATATATGCTGAAACGTGTTGCCATGACAACACTGAGCATCATGGATGCTCAGACAGATGGAGTCAAAACTCAAGGAGCATTTAATATAGTTTAAGATCAAAGTTCCAAATCAACTTCCTTATTCACCTGTTCACACCTGCGAATCACTAATGTGCACTGAGAGACGTCACCAGTTTTACATGCAACTGATCCCTAGCGTCTAATGAGAGACGTCACCTGTTCACACCTGTGGCTGATCACTAGCGTCCTCAGAGAGATGTCACCTGACACCGGCTCACACCTGCGAATGATCCCTAGCGACCAATGAGAGATGTCACCGGTTCACACCTGCGGCTGATCGCCAGTGTCCTCAGAGAGATGTCACCTGATACCAGTTCACACCTGTGGCTGATCGCTAGCGTCCTCTCAGAGATGTCACCTGAGACTAGCTCACACCTCTGTCTGATCACTAGCGTCCAATGTGAAACGTCACAGATTCACACCTGCAGCTGATCACTAGCGTCCTCTGAGAGATGTCACCTGTTCACACCTGCAGAGCTGAAAATTAGTTTTTTCACAGGATGTAGCACTGCCCACTATTGGACAAAACAAATCAGTGAACACATCTTTAAATACAAAAGGAATTCCGCAGCAGTTTTCAGCACATTTGAGACGTTTCTTGGTCACTTTGTAAAGTCTTCATGCCCTCGGCTCTTCATACATTACTGTTTTGACACAAAACTTTATTTATAATTGTTATCCAGCAACAGGTTGTGTCTTCAGGTCTGCAGTCTGTGGAAATGGTGGTTTGGTTCCAGCCAGTTGAAAATAACTTTGAAGATTAAGCTGCATCCAAATAACTGGTTTAAAAAAAAAAAAAAGACTCCCGTTTGGATTCGTTTTGATTGTGCTCACGAATGGAGCCGACGTCGTCTTTAAAAAGATGTTTCATATTTCCTGAAGCCGATCAGACAAGAGACCAGATGCTGCTTCAGAAGCAGCCAGAACCACGATTGAACATTTGTTGAACTGCTGGAAGCGAGGATGAACTAAAAAGTTTTATATTTAATTTCATTTTTTTTCCATTTTCATGTCATTTTCTTAATGAGCTCATGCTGCGTTCAGGGCTAATAGGTCACACGGGTGGTGATTAAATAGTAGTTATTTCTAAACAAAAACAACAATTTAACTGGTGTCACCATCTTTTCTCTAAAAGCGGTGATTGACACATGAAGAATCTCCTTGAGCTGTGGGAAACTAATAAAATTGTTATGATTAATAGAAAAAATACACTGTAGGTTAAACAATCTCAACATGTATCTTTAATAATTCCATAATTCCAAGAGTTTCTCCTCCTGACAACACTAAACTCATCCTCTGAAACTGTCATTTTGGTCCTGAACGTAGCATCAAGACTTGATATTTCTGCCCTGAATTCAGACTGAGGCTGAGTGAAGTTTCAGGCGCAGCCTTTGGGGCCCGGAGGTTTCAGACTGAACCACAACCCGGCCTCGTGTTTTGTACAGATGTTTTTTCACGTTTTTCTTCTTCGTGTGTTTCTCCTGCAGCGGTGAAGAGGTGTGGTTTTAAAGGACATTCCACTGTTTTTACGCGGAGGACAAACAGACTTTGTCACGGTTTTTAAGTTTTAACATTTTTTTTCCACATTGTTTAATTTTTATTTGCTGAAAAACTGTATAAAAGATTTGAACACAGCTGTATGAAGAGTTGAGTTAAGTTTAAGTGCATTAAATAAATATTTTAATTTGATAATCTTTGCAGATTTTTTGACTTGAGCAGGTACTTGAGGAAATGGGGGGAGGTTTGTTTTACCTGTAGTTTCTACATATCGTCACCCTGTTAATATCATGGTCTAAATCATTTTTTGACAAATGTGAGTTTTTGGGCTAAATCATCTCTTCATGATGCTGTCTCTGTCCTATAGGACAATAGATGCTTTTTGACTTTTTGCCGAAGTCAGGAAAAGTTTCTTTGAATTGACAATCTAAAAAGGAAAAAAAGAATTTTTTGGTGCAAGCTCTAAACATGAACCTAGAATCAATTTCTACCGGTGAGTGATAAAGGCTTTAGAATATAATGTTTAATAGGAATTTAGTTTAAGTTTCACAAGTTATATTTATTAATGCATTTAACATAAAGTGCTGTCATTTCCATAAATCTGCAGCCAGATATATAAAATAAAGGAAGTTCCAGGATCTTCATCATTAAACATGTGTCATCACTTCATTGTAAATTCACCACATCTCAGATTTCTAAAAGTCAAAACTGGATGTTGATGAGTTACGTTCAATAAAAAAAGGAAAGAAGAACCTGGGAAAGTGATGAAAAACTGACATTAGTTTAATTTAACTTTAGAGTTTTCACTATGGAATGAAAGGACAGTTTAATCCAGGTTAAAGTGGAATAAAGTCACTAGAATGTTCAGGAATTGAACTAAACTTTATTCTGTAATGTTCCATTGAGACATCACAACATTTTATGTACATATTATTTACATAATGAGACGTGTTTTCCAAATACTAAATGAACAAATAAAATTAAAAAAAAAAAACAAATAGTGAAATAATAAAAGCAATGACTAATAAACTACCCTGTAGTTTTACTGTTATAGTATCACATAATATTAAAATTGTAATTGTAAATATTAATTTAAACTGAAAAATTGTGAGTTGGTGTGTTTTAAATTACATATCATTCAGGAAATATGGTTCACGTGAGTATTTATTATTGATTAGTGATGTATAGTTTTGTTCAGGCGGATCCGCGGACACCTCTTTACAGTAATGTAACGTTCGTGTGTGTATTATTGATTCTTGATATATTGTGTTGTTCAGGCAACTTCGCGAACGCCTCCGTTTAGCGTACTTTAATGCTCCTGTGTGTATTATTGATAACTTATTAGTAATTATTATTGATTATTGACATATTTCTGTTCAGGCAGCTCCGCGGACGCCTCTGTTTACAATAATTTCCCAGAATTCCCTTCTCGAGTCCTTTCCGCCATTTTTCCCCTCACAGAACCGGTAAGCGCGAAACATGTCTGCCGAGAAAAACATCAAATATCTCCGTTAATCCGGTTCGTTGGCGGCCCATCGTCCCCGCGGTGCGCGGCCGCCGGTGTGTCCTCCGGTGTCCGCCGCTCGGCGTATCCGTGGCGGCCGCGATGGCGGAGATTCAGCCCGGATGCTTGCGGCTGGTCTCGGCTCCCCGGGAGAAGAGCCGCCGCTGCCCGGGAGGAGTGCTCACACTCCCGCTGTTCAAACCGCGTCTCCTCGGTGTTAACCAGCCGGTGGTGTTAGCGGATGCTAATGTTAGCCTGCAGCCTGAGCTCCGTTAAACACCGTGTGTGTCGTTGTTGAACATAAACGTGTCAAACTCGTCCTGTAACGGCTGATTTGGACTTCCTTGTCGAAAAGGGAGAAAACTGCTGCAGTTTGGTTGTCTCTGACTTTAAAGTAAACTAACGTCAGTTTGCAGAGTGGAAACCTGTAAAAACGCCTAAAACATGTTGAACTTTCCCTTTAAACACAAGCTCGTCCTGTAGATAAAAGTTGTTGAATGTTTTTTTATGTACATCCACGTTACACAGGCGTCAATACTACATTATAAAAGCTCAAATATTAACTTGGCTAATGTTAATGGAATATGATTAATAACCTTTTAGATGAATCAGTTGAGCTGCTGTGTGGAGGAGAATGTCTAATATGTTTTTAAAATGTGTTTTTCTTATTTTTAAAGGAATCTGTAGGTTCTTTACAGTTGACATTCATGTGATAAATTTGTATCTGCAACAGGTTTTTTTTTTTGTTTGTTTTTTGTTTGATTGAATGTGATTGTCGCTTGTGTCTTTGAGTCAAATTAATATTTGGAAACTAGTTAAGTTGCAATATCTTTGTTGTGTTTAGCATCGTTTTAACTGGCCTGAGAGACGCTGGCGTATTTGTATTTTCAGGCAAAAGAAAAAGTTCCTATCACCTGAGATAATTCAGACCAGATCCTCATAGTATCGCTAGTTTCTAGTGTTCATGATGAACTACACGTTTACCACAGATATAGATATATATATATGTTTTTTTAATGACAATTGATTCTAGATGCAGTTTGTCTGTAAGGGAGATGATAAAGATTTATCTTAACAGGTTTTATTTTGAAAGGCACAGTGTGTTTGATAAGAGGAGTAATGGGACTGCAACTCATGTTCCGTTTCGTTAGGTGATAGAACTGGGATTTCCTTGAGGGTCTTTGAACGCGTCTTGGAGACATTGCAGTGAGAAAAGATGCAGAACTCGAACTTTTTTACAAACACCATAACTATAAAGCTCTGCGGGACACCCTGGATTTAACTCATCATTAATCAGTTTTTTTTTTTTTTGTTGCTGCCGTGCTTGTTTTAAACCACTTGATAAAAAAGTTGAGTTGCATCTAACAGAAGTTCTCTGTGTGCAGGTGAACTCACCTGGAGCAGACTGACGATGCCTGGAAGGTAAGAGCTGTGGCTGCTGATTGGCTGATGTTGAGGTGGCGGCCGCTGAACCTGACGTTTCTCTCCCATGTTCTCAGACTGTGGAGTAAAGCCATCTTCACCGGCTACAAACGTGGCCTGAGGAACCAGCGCGAACACACGGCTCTGCTGAAGCTGGAGGGCTGCTACACCCGCGACGAGGTCGACTTCTACCTGGGGAAACGCTGCGCGTACGTCTACAAGGCCAAGAAGTGAGTCCTGGAGCCTGAGCTGCTTAGTTTGGTTAATTCTCGTTGGTTTAACAGCATCAGTCGCACTAAATAGAACAGAATGAGACCCCAAAAAAAGAGGTGGTCTCAGTCCACTCGACTCCTCCCGTGGTCCCTCTGATGAGAAGTGGAGAGTAATTATTCCCAAATAATCAAACTAGTTTTGTAAAAGCAACTTTATTTTCTGATCCAGTAACAATTAAAAGCCAGGCCAGAATCAACACCCAAAGTTTTTATCAATTTAATTATATTGATTAAATTACTTAAAATCATCTATTTTTTGTTTTCTGCTTTAAAGAAAATGGCATTTTAATGACTGGAAACTAGAGTTGTTGCTTGCACCAATGTCCCTATAAACAAAAAAAAAACTGATCCCAGGTGAGAAATATTTTCTACGTTGTAAAGACTTGATGATTAAATGGATATAAATGTCAGGGGGAGGAGGAAGAGATTTAAGATTGAACCTAAAATGTCTTTTTTTTTTTTTTTTTTGTCCACAACCCAAAGATCATCACTTTACTATTATAGAAGAATAAAGAAACCAGGAAATAACCAGAGAACAGAAGCTGGAACCAGAGAAATTGGACATTTTAGAATAAAAAATGACTCAAATCCATGAATCGATTATCAGAATAGTTGCTGATTAACTTAATATTTGGAGACTAATTGTTGCACTACTCATCACATGCAGCATTGTTGCTGTTAATGAAGCTGAAATATCTCCATGTGACTTTGTGTTCAGCATCATTTTATCTGGCCTCAGAGATGCTGACTTATTTCTATTCAGACGTATCACACAAAGGATTCTGACAGGCGGAAGAAAAAGTAGATCCTGTCACCTGAGATCATTGAAACGTTCACTGTCGAAGGTTTTAAAAATCAGTTTCTGAAGTGTCGAAGACAGTGAGTTACATGTATATATGTTAAGAAATGCTAATATATCTTGGAGATAACAATTGTTTTCTACGCCTAAACACGTCTGTCCTGACGGTGTGTTCAGGGTCACTCCGATTAACCGTCTGTTGCTCGTCTCTGTGCAGGAACACGGTGACGCCGGGCGGTAAACCCAACAAGACCAGAGTGATCTGGGGGAAGGTGACCCGCGCTCACGGCAGCAGCGGCATGGTGCGAGCCAAGTTCAGCAGCAACCTGCCAGCAAAGGCCATCGGACACCGGATCAGAGTGGTGAGAATCTACCTGATCTTTACTGCCATGACACATGAGATAAAACTAAGAGTGGCAATTAATGATTAATACACTAAAGAATAAGGTACAACTTATTTTTGGTCTGTAAAATGTAAAGGGAAAAAAAAATCATTTCAATGATGAATTTTTGTGATTCTAAAGAGGAGGCAGCTTTGAATAAACAATCATCAATTTACAGACGTTCTGATGCTTTAATTGTTAAAATTAAACATTCATTAAAAATGAATCTAACTACAGGATTGGTAATTTATCACATTTTAATCATATATCCATTTTTGTTGGTAAAGACCGCAAATAAAGTTTTTATATTTGAGGACATTACATTATTGTGGCTGATGACTAACAGTTAAAAACAAGAAGAAACTTCTTAAATCCACATTTTGTTAGTGAATGAAACTAACTTCAGTACGAGCATTTTGTCCAAACTAAAATTCAATAGATCAGGATCAATCCTGCATCAGGATTAGTCAAAATATTAATGTCAGGGCATCTTTACATAAATACGTTTTAAAATTCAGGACATTTGGCATCATTAAACCATGTTGGGCTGTTTTAAGTAGTTACAGTTAGGAATGTCCAGGAAATGTTAATCTAAACTGGTGTATTAAGTGTTAGTCTGGAGAATATATTGAAAACATTATTTCTGATTGCAAAAATATATGCTTTTATTTTGAAATATTTGGGAAAAAGCATATTACATTTCCTCTTAATCTGAAGTCTGCTGTAATCTTTTCAATATAATTTAATATAACTCAGTAATTTGTAGCATAATTATTTAAATTAATGTGATGAACTGACATCTGGGATTCGTCCCGATGTTGCTCAGTTGTTCACGTTGTCTGTAAATATTTATTAATTGATCCCAATCGAGTCACATGATGTGTTAAGCTGATCATGTGACTTCCTGTCTCATCAGATGCTGTATCCGTCCCGTGTGTGAGGATGAACGTCGTCGCTCTGCAGCTCTGGATGTTGTTTGTACATAAACAATAAAATGATCAGGTCCAACTGGTTCCACGTCTCTTTATCTTTATTAACTTTGTCATGAAACTTTATTCAAGTCAGCGGGTGAAAAGTTTGAGTTGTGTTGCAGTTGATCACATCTGGTAAATCACCTTAAACCTGAGCTGAATTTGTCCAAATCAGGATAAAATCAGAATTTAACATTCTCATAATGACAGCTGCTTCAAGAATCAGGAAGAAGCTCTAAACATCATTCTAGATTTAATTTCTACTGTTGAGTGATAACGGCTTGAGGGAAAAATGTTTTATAGGAATTAAGTCTAAATTTCACAAGTTACAGCCAAATCTGCAGAAATAAAGGAAGTTCCAGGATCTCCATCATTAAACATGTGTCATCACTTCATTGTAAATTCTCCACATCTCAGGTTTCTAAAAGTCAAAACTGGATGTTGATGAGTTACGTTCAATAAAAAACAGGAAAGAAGAACCTGGGAAAGTGATGAAAAAGGGACAAACTGACATTAGTTTAATTCAACTTGTTTCTATACAAAAACCCAAATTTGACCCTTAGTGTATTTCAGGTGATCTACACGGGTTCTAGATGAGTCTGTTATCCAGAAAATCAAAAAAATTTAGAAAATTATATACATTTAGTTTTCAAGCTTGTGAACAGATGAGGGATTTAACATTTACAAAAAATATGTTTGTAATTAAAATAGTGTTATTATCCCAAGTCTTAACCACAGTCGTCATGCCCCTTGATGCTGAAGGTGTTTGCTGCGGTAGTGAGGCTGTTAATTTTCAGTCCTTGAGAAATGTGGAAAACAGCAGATAGGGACACGTCTCCTCCTGTGAAGAACTTGGAGAGACGTTCTCTGGACCGTGGGAATGGATCTGGCCTGCAGATGCATCCTCATTCCTGCCCCCTAAGATACAACATGGTCAGATATTCGTGCTTTTCAGATGACCAAGACTGTTATGAAAAGGCAATTTATGAATATGTGAAATCGCACCAGATGGAACGGAGGAGAAGCGATCTGGCCTGAACGGGACCGTGCAGCTCTTCAGGAATCCACATCAGGGTTTCCATGACAGGCAGACTGGTGCCTTCAATAGAAAATATGTGGTCAATATGATTGTAGCACACCAAGATCTCAGAAGTTAAAATGTATGAAAATGTTCCTTTAATGTGACGTAACCAGGCTGCTGGTCACTGATTGGTCAGAATGAGTCATGATGAGGCACCAATCCGCCTCATGTCCACCACCCCAGACCTTCTCTGGTGTGAGGACATCAACGTAAAGACTCACGCAGCCGGTCTTCACCGCCCCCTCTTCTCCTCTTTGTGTCGCCATGTCCAACATCATCATCATCATCATGTCGGGGGCGTGCTGGAGTCTGCTGAGCTCGTCCACCTTTGTGAGAAAATAAAACAATAGGGGTTATTTGACGGGTTTGCAGAGGGTTTCTGAAGCGGACTCACCGAGGTGGACTCTACCTCTGCAGGGTGTGTGGATGCGGCAGGTTCAGGTGCAGCGACTCCCTCAGGTAGCTATAGGCCTTGGGACCGTGCAGGTGCAGGGTCAGGGCGAACTCCCTCTGCGACTCGGTGTACTCGTGGCCCTGTTTGGAGAGGAGGTCTATCGGGAGATCTGAAATCCAGTCGGCAGAGATTTGTTAATTAGGAAACAAAAGTGCAGCGTGAGCTAAAAGTCAAACTGAATGATGGTTTTTCAACATATTCACCTGAGTAGAGATCCAGCTTCTCCTTCAGCTCCTCGTTGATGAGGTTCTTCCCTCTCAGTTCGTCCAGGAGACTTCGCACCGTCTTCTTAGCCCGACGCTCCCGGTCCTTCACGTTCCGGACCTCCCGCTCCAAATGCTCCACCCGAGCCAAAGCTTTTCTCAGCCGGGCCTTCAGGGCAGCGGGAGACTCAGGCAGCGCATAAGAGTGGTCCTAGTTAGCAGCACACACACACACACACACACACACACAGGGGTAATTGATAGAAAGGGGAGGATGGAAATGTGACAGTAAGTCATCGCTGGAATGTTTCAGTGTTGGAACAAATCTTGTTTCCCTCCACGTCATATTTGTAATGTCCTACTTGGGTAAAGTGGAGTGGGGTAAAGGGGGGTTGTACTTTACAGAAATCAGCTGGTCTGGATCTAAGCGAACAGAAGCACTCACGTCATTGTGTAGAACCTCAGCTGCGGTTTGAGGGTGAGGCAGCGACGCTGCTGCTGGTCGACTCTCTGCTGGCGTCCTGGAGACTTGTGTCTCAGCTTTCTCAGGCTAAACGGGAGGAAAAAAACATGTAATGATGACGTGTTGTTTGTTCCTAAACATTCATGAGAACAAGAAAACACTTGACGACACCACGCTAGGGATGCACCTACTGTTTGGAGATGAGCAGGGAAGCTGAAGACGGACGGTCTGGTTCCGTCTCTCAGCCGGACCGTCTGACCCGTCAGGTCAAAGTCCTCACGCCTGAAGTGTTGGCTGCAGAGCCTGGAGGACTTGGTGGCGGAGAAGCTGTCCCTCTTTAAAGCTGCCTCCCACTGACGCCTCATTTCTTTGTCTGTCGGGAACCTTCAGAGCAAAAGAAGAAGTTAGAGAGTCAGTCTGTCCACCAGGATTCATAAATAAATCCTTGATTCCACACACAGACCCAGCTCGACTCACCAAGAAACTGTTTAGTTTCAGGGACTTTGTGTTTCCATTCGGAATTAATATGGATGGGGTTGTAACAACAGTATGATGCAAACATAACAGTTACAACAAGTTACAGTTGGCAACATAACAGTTATATTAAGTTACAGTTTGTAATGTAACAGTTACTTTATGTTACAGTTGTTAATGTAACAGATACATTAAGTTACAGTTGTTAATTTAACAGTTACATTATGTTACAGTTGTTAATGTAACAGTTACCTTATGTTACAGTTGTTAATGTAACAGTTACCTTATGTTACAGTTGTTAATGTAACAGTTACCTTATGTTACAGTTGGTAATGTAACAGTTACATTGAATTGCAGTCAGTAACAGTGACATAACGGCTACATTAATTCACTGCTTGTAATGGTACCATAACAGTTAGTATTAAGTTAGTCTGTAACCATAGTATAACAGTTACATTAAGTAGTCAATAGCGTTAATGTTACCATTACTGTCGGATAAAGTAACATTAAGTTACTGACAGTAACAGTAACCAGTCACATTAATTTTTAATCAGTAATGATTATGTATCTGTAACATTAAGTTACAGTTGGTAACGGTAATGTTTTTGTTACATAAGTAACAGTTGTTTACCTTAGGTAACCATTAGTAACGGTAACTTATTCCCTACATATTAAGTCACAGTTTATAACGGTCGTGTGTTACTGTGTATGAACAATATTAAACGTGCCTTGTGTTGCATTTGGTCCATTTCTTCATAATAATGACATTCGCCCCCATTGTGTTGAGATTAAACGGTGCCTGTAGGTGTAACGTTTAAAGGAGTTCTTACTTGTGGAAGGTGATTCCCTGCTTCCTGCTCTGCAGCGTCCTGCGGTTGGTGCAGCCCCACGCGGCGCAGGAACCAGGCATCCTGCCGGTGATAGATCCACTCTGCTGTCCTGTTCAGTACTCTTCTGTGTGTGTGTGTGTGTGTGTGTGTGTGTGTGTGTGTGTGTGTGTGTGTGTGTGTGTGTGTGTGTCTATCGTGAAAAACAAGCCCTTTTCTATTTTAAGGTTTCAGTCTCTTTCTTTTCTTGCTGTGACTTTCTTCTTGCTGAGTTGCCCCTCCCAAGATGGCGGCGGCGTCCCCTACGGCTTCGATTTTCTTCTTCTTCGCGTGTTTTCGCTGTTATGGCAGCGTTAGGCGCCACTAACCGTCCTGGAGGATTCAAGAATATTTATTAAATAAAATTAGAAAAGGAAATTGAAATATACAGTTTGAAATATACTCAAATATTAAGAATATATATATACTTCATATTTGAGTCATTGACAAGTCAAAAATATTTTTAAAATACAATTGAAAGTCCATTTCTGTCATTTGTTTTAACACAAAATGTCAAATGGTGTAAACAAATTTGACAAGCAATTGTGAAATAATAGGGCATTATTTATTTTCATCAATACCAGAGAAGCACAATAGAGGTGTAATTCCTTCAGAAATATATTGAAATGTGGGGTTATTTTTTAAAATATTGCATTTCCGTAAAAAAAATATAAAATAGTATAATCAAATTATTCCTTTTGACTCATAATTAAATACATAATTTTATTGGTTAGTTCTACTAAATAGCCCTGGAATCTGTGCAGCATTTTAATTATTATTTAATTATTATTGTATGTATTGGATATGTTATAATACCAACTGTAATTTAAAGACATGTTAGAAGGTCAATTTAAATTTAGAATGATTTCTTCCTAATCATGACTACCATTTAATCTGTTCTTAGATTAATTGTGGAATTATTATTATCCGTATTAATAAACATATAAAAAATATATAAAAATAGGTCAGTTGAATTGCAATAAAACATCAGCTTTTTTGACATACATATTCACTCATGTCTATTTTCGAAATTCATTACATTCTTTTAACATTTTAAAATGTACTTCCTTGGCTTTAGGAAACATAGGA
This sequence comes from Eupleurogrammus muticus, assembly GCA_036785175.1. Lineage (NCBI taxonomy): Eukaryota > Metazoa > Chordata > Actinopteri > Scombriformes > Trichiuridae > Eupleurogrammus > Eupleurogrammus muticus. The sequence goes on from JAYKQN010000045.1 coordinate 382,401, forward strand.
AAACTCAAGGAAGTACATTTTTTTTTTTTGACATTCAGGGTGAAGTATTCTTTTAAAATATATTTTTTGAGAGGCAAAGGGAAAGTTGATAGTAAATCTTTAAAAAAAACTATTATTGCATTTCTTTTTCTAGAAAAGAATATTTAATTATAAAAAAAAGGTAAGTAGTTTATGTGTTATGTGCATTAGAGTTAATTACAGTCCAATAGTGAATAGTGGAACATTCATCATCATACATTATTTTAAAGTGTAGTACTGCTGTTGATTGGTCGCTGATTGGCTAATGAGCCGGCTGACCTTTGACGCTCTGATTGGCTCAGCAGCGCCCCCTGCGGCCTGCTCAAACTTTTTCCTGCAGTCGGACTTCCTGTTTGGTCTGGAGCGGAGCCGCCTGCGTCCTCTCTCCGCTCGGCTCGCGTCTCTTTTGTCTCCCGGTGTCTGCTCCGCGGGTCCCCGCTCCTCCGCTCGCCGACACCCGCCCGCCTCCTCCGGCCCGCGGCCGAACGCACCGGGAGCGTCTGGATCCGGCAGCCGGGACGGAGAGCAGGGGAGCCGGGCTGAGTTCACGGGAGGAGCCGGTGTGGGTCTGGTTCTCCCTGCGGGTCCCGATGGATTTTACATAAAACTGTTTGTCCCAAAAAAGGAAAAAAAACAAACACACAACAACAAATAATGCGCCGCCCGGTGCTAATGCTAATTAGCCGGTTCAGCTAATCAGCTGCTTATTAAATAAGTTTATTTAGTTTCACGTCGTCGCGGTTTTGACCTTTAACTCCGACATTAAAGTGTTTTCATGCGAGTTTGGTTTGGAGTCTCGGAGCTAAAGGAGCTAACAGGGCTGCTAGCCGTTTAACCCGAGTTTGCCTCCGGACTGTGGAGGGTTAAACTGATGTGAAGTGTCCTTACAGTACCGGTCCTGGTCTTAGACCCGGGGCTGAACCTGGTTCGACTGTGAACCGTTAAATGCAGTTCGAGTCTTTATGTTTAAAGCTCTAAAGACTTTAGTTCTGGGTCACAAGTGTCCTTATTTAAGTTTGTTTGTGGTTCATTTGAGGTTTTGAGTTGAGTGAGACTTTAATTAGGTTAGAAGTTGGTTCTGGTCTTGTCTGGTCCACTTAAGTCTGAGTTGGTTCTGTTTCAAGTGGCCTTGTTTATTTCAGGTTAGAATAGAGGTTCTGGTTTTCTGGGCTCAGGTTCAGTCAGTGTGTGGTGAACCAGGTTTTCGATGTGGTCGGACCCGGTCTGTGGTGTGTCTGGTGTCTACGGGTGTTGGATGCAGTGGGTCCATGTCTGAGCCGGGTCCGACGATGGCGGAGCTCCAGCAGACCCCCACCTCGCTGTGCTGCTGCCGCAAATCCCTCCCGGACTCGGGGGGCGGCTGCGGGGGGGACTCGGGCAGGCCCTCTGCCGGTCCCGGGTCCCCGCGCTGCCCTCTGGTGGACGTGGCCTCGGCCTCCAACTTCCGGAGCTTCCAGCTGCGGCACCTGCACCTGGACCTGAGGATCAACTTCGCGGTGAAAGAGATGAGCGGCTGGCTGGTCCTGGACCTGGTCCCCGTCCAGCCGGGGGTCCAGACGCTGGTCCTGGACTCCCACCCCTCCCTGCTTATCCATTCCATCGACTGTAAGGGTCCTGGGACCCCCCAGGAGGAACCCGTGTCCCTCACCTATCGCCTGGACCCCTTCACCGACTACGGGTCCTCGCTCAACATCAGTCTGCCCACCACCCTGAAGCCCGGGAGACTGATCCACATCACGGTCCGCTACACCACCACAGACGGACCAGCGGTGAGCACGCACGCACACACACACACACACACATACACTCACACACTCTAGAGTATCTGTTGCCTTGGTAACAAGGATCCAAATAAACATTCTGCAGCCTCATGTTACAGACGTTTCTCAAAAAATCAACAGACGTAAGACAATGATCTGTGAGTTTAATTGTAGTGATGATGATGATGATGATGTGTGTGTGTGTGTGTACAGATCTGGTGGCTGGACTCGGAGCTGACCTGTGGTCAGTCTCGTCCTCTGGTCTTCACTCAGGGTCACTCAGTGTGCAACAGATCCTTCTTCCCCTGCTTCGACACGCCCGCCATCAAAAGCACCTACACCGCCTCCGTCCGGGTAAGTCCTGACCTCTGACCCCTGTCTCCTGACCCCTGACCCCTGACCCTTGACTCTTGTCCCGCGACCTCTGACCTCTGTCCCCTGTCCACATAACTTGGTCTTTTCCTCCAGGTTCCAGACGGCGTGACGGTGCTGATGAGTGCGTCTCGCAGCTCCTACTCCAAACAGGACCGGGTGTTCAACTTCTCCATGGAGTTCCCCGTCCCGTCCTACCTGGTGGCGCTGGTGGCCGGCGAGCTGCAGCACGTGGACGTGGGGCCGCGGTGAGTCCCGTCCATCCATCAACACCTGATCAGGAGCATTGATGAATTCATAAAGATCATTTAAACGTCTCCTTACAGATAAAATGCAACATTTAATATTCAGAATGTTGGATGTTTCTGGATGTTGAGTTACGTTCAGTAAAAAACAGGCAAAGAAGAACCTGGCAAAGTGATGAAAAAGGGGCCTGACATTAGTTTAATTTAACTTTGGAGTTTTTACTATGGAATGAAAGGACAGTTTAATCCAGGTGAAAGTTGAATAAAGTCACACTGGATTGTTCAGGAATAGGACTAAAGTCACTTTATTCTCTAACGTTCCATAGTGAAATCACAACGTTCTATGTATGTCCACAGTCATCCACTAAAACATGATTCACTGATAGAACATTCTATGACTTTAATGAAGGTTTTTGTTTTACCTGTGATTTCACTCAAATGTTTCAGTAGATTTTTCTTTTTGTGTGTGTCCCTACAGGAGCCGAGTGTGGGCGGAGCCATGTCTGCTGTCCTGTGCTGTGAAGAAGCTGGGCGGCAGCGTGGAGCGCTGGCTGGGCGTGGCCGAGCAGCTGTTCGGGGCGTACCTGTGGGGCAGGTGAGGGAGGAGCTGCAGGTTAAAAAAAAAAAAAAAAAAAAAACTGGACCAATCGCCGAGTTGACCTCACGCCCGTTGATCTGTAGGTGCGACATCGTCTTCCTGCCCCCCTCCTTCCCCATCGTCGCCATGGAGAACCCCTGCCTCACCTTCATCATCGCCTCCATCCTGGAGAGCAGCGAGTTCCTGCTCATCGACGTCATCCACGAGATCGCTCACGGCTGGTTCGGCAACGCCGTCACAAACGCCACCTGGGAGGAGATGTGGCTGAGCGAAGGCCTGGCCACCTACGCCCAGAGGAGGATCACTACTGAGGCCTATGGTACTACTGCACAGAATACTGCACAGAATACTAATGAAAATACTGCTGAAAATACTACTGTCACTGCTGAGGCCTATGGTACTCCTGCACAGAATACTACTGTTACTGCTGAGGCTTATGGTAGCAGAAAAGACTACTGAAAATACTGTTATCACTGCTAAAGCTCACGGCACTTCTGCTGAAAATGCTACACAAAATATTACTATCAATACTGAGGCTTATGGTATTATTGCAGAAAAAATGCATAGAATACTGCCATTACTACTGAGGTTGATGATATTACTGCAAAAAATACAAAAAAAAAATATTACTCACTGCCGAGGCTTATGTATGGTACTACTGGTATGGAACTGTTTTTATATATTATGTTAGCACTGATCATGTGACTTGCTAATTGGTCATGTAATTTGCTAATTGATCATGTGACCTGCCCCTGTATGAACCAGGCCTGTCGTCAGGTGAGTTAATTGAATGTTTCTCCTCCTGCAGGTGAAGCTTTCACCTGTCTGGAAACTGTCGTCCGATTGGACGCCCTCCACAGACAGCTGCGTCTCCTAGGAGACAACAACCCTGTCAGCAAACTGCAGGTTAAGTTTGAGCCAGGTAAGACAGACACAGACGTATATACACACACACACACACACGTAAGCACGCTTCTGACGGTGACTCCTCCCCCTCCAGGTGTGAACCCCAGCACTCTGATGAATCTCTTCACCTATGAGAAGGGTTTTTGTTTTGTGTCGTACTTGTCTCAGCTCTGTGGAGACGTCAGACGCTTCGACTGCTTCCTGCGGGTCAGTGCGCACACACACACACAAACGTCAAATACACACACATACTAAGATCACATACATCAATATCACAGATACACATTACCACATCATACAGTCATATACATGCTCACAATGAGGTAAAATCACTCATTTAAGTGTTGGTGTCACTGCAGCAGATTCACCGGGTCAGTAACTGGTGGACGTTTGTTTCGTTCACCCAGAGCTGCAGGACGTCAGCGACGCTTTGTGTGAATGTTGCTGACTCTGTCTTTTCAGGATTACATCTCAGAGTTTAAATTCAAAAGCGTGGTGGCCCAGGACCTCATCGACTACTTCCTGGGGTATTTTCCTGAGCTGAAGGACGCTGCCGTGGCTCAGAGGGAAGGTGAGGAAGAGGAGGAGGAGGTTTAGTGATTGATGACATCAGTTGCTGTTATAACAGGATAAGGTGTGAGGTGTTGGTGACATCACTTCCTGTGCTTGCTCAGGTCTTGAGTTTGAGCGCTGGCTGAGGGGTTGCGGTCCCCCCCTGTACGAGCCGGACCTGTCGGCGGGGGGCGCCCTGACCCGGCCCATCCAGGACCTGTGTGAGGTGTGGAGGGGCAGCGACCCCCCAGACATGCAGCTGGTGTCCAGCTTCCAGCTGTCCACCTGGAGCACCTTCCAGATCGTCCTGTTCCTGGACCGCATGCTGGACCACTCCCCGCTACCACACGGTATGCTGGGAACTGTCTGTCTGTGTCTGTCTGTCTGTGTCTGTCTGTGTCTGTCTTTAACTCTGTCTGTCTGGGTTAACCTCTCTATGTTGTTCTCTGTCCCTCTCTCCCCCTTCTCTCTTCTTCATCTCTTTCCCTCCTCTCTTTCTTTCTGTTACCTTCTCTCTCCCTCCCTCTCCGTCTCTCTCTCCCAGATGTGATGGTGAGTCTGTCGGCTCGCTACTCGTCCCTGTTTGATGGTCTAAACGCTGAGGTCCAGATCCGCTGGCTGCAGATGGTCGTGAGGAACAGCTTCTATCCAGATCTGCCACGGGTCCGAGCCTTCCTGCACAAACATGTGAGACATTTATAAATGTACAATTACTGGTCTCTAGATTTAGTTCTTATGGGTCGGGATATACTGTTATGAAAACATAGATTAACAGTGTTTCCTTATTGTTTATTTGTTTTCTAATCATTGATTTGTTGTTGAATTTTGTTGAATTTTGTTCCATGGAGTTGGTTTAGGCTTCATCTGGGGTCTTGAAGATTTTAAACCATAGAATTTATGAATCTAGAAATAAAACATTAAAAGAAAAGTTTTGAATGTTTCCTGCTAATTTGTGCAGTATGTAACTACTACAGGTGAGGTTTAATGAAAAAATATTGTATATGGACATGGTACACATTTAATAGCTGAAAATATTCACTAAAACTCTATATAGTTTATTTATAAACTTTATAAACTAAAGTAATAAACTTTTTGTGATTCTGTTTGCTGTAGTGCATCATATTAACAAGGAACTAACTACTATAGCCCAGGTTTTAATGAAAAAATAAATAAATATTTGGAATAAATTAATAATGTAACACACATCTTCATCTCTGACTTTTCTCTCTGATAAAATGTGTTTGTTTTTTTGGCTCAGTTTAAGAAGGGATCTAATCTGGTTAAAGATATAAAGATGAATGTCATCTGCATAACAACTGACAGTAATATCACACTTGTAGAGAATATGCTTGATAATGGGTAATGTAATGGATGTAAAGGAGCAGTTATAGCCATGATTTTAATGTCTGTGATATTGTCACTGTGATAATTACAATAACCTTTGCTTTAACAAACAGAAATCGCTGAGTCAAAGTGTTTCTGTGAATATATTGTTGCTTATTGACAACAGTTCCCATGATGCTTTGCTTTTTCCCCCCCAACACCTCCCGTTTCCTGTCGGCAGACGTCCAGGATGTACACGGTGCCGCTTTACGAGGACCTAGTTGCCGGGGTGATGAAGTGCGTTGCCGTGGAGATATTTTACCAGATGCAGCGCCGCCTGCATCCCAACCTCAGACGGACGTTGCAGCAGATCCTCTTCCAGACCAGCGCCGTGCCGACCAATCAGAACAGCCCCGCGCTCCCCCTCATGCCCCCCTCCCCCTCCCTTTCCCCGCAGCCCACTGCCCCCGCCGCCGTCACCGGGACGGCCAACGGCATCGCTCTGCGGGACGTCAACGTCTCGGCGTGATGATGGTGGGGTACTCGGCCTTCATCGCAGGTCTCCAGCTGTCAGAGGCTGTCGCCGTGGGGACGGAGGCTGTCGCCGTGGGGACGGAGGCTGATTCCTCACCACAGACGCTGCAAGTTTAAACACTGTGAGCAGAAAAATTCACTCCAGAGGTCGCCGGTCGAGGGCGGCGCGACGTTTCCTGTCAGGACAACGTCATGTTTTTTTTCCTTCTTTGGTTGTTGTTTTGTTTCGGATTTTTTTTGTCGCAGTTTGACTGAGGACGTCTCGTGGATTTAAGAAGAGTTTCTGCCAAGAAAAGAAAACGAATAAACTCGAAACACACGAGTCCAGACTTTGACCTGTTTCCTGTTTGTCAGCACAAACTAACTCCTCAGCGCGTGAAGACGACTGAATGGATGAATCTCATATTGCTCAAACTTTAAAAGTCACATTTTCAAACTCGTGATCTCGTGAGTTTGACTCGGAAGGACTCAAACTTTGTTTTTATTCTTTTTCCACATTCTTCAAGTTTCTGTTAATCTTTGGTTTTGTTTGTGGCTGCCACTAACTTTACTTAATACATTGATTTTCATTTTCATATACATTTCAGTCTTGTTCTGTCAGAATCAAACCCCCCAAAAATCTTAATGAGAGAAAAAAAATGACACAGGGGAGAATTTAACTATTGGTCTCACATCTTTAACTACGCAAGCCCTAAAACATTCACACATTTACTCTGTTTACTCAGATCTAGAATTCTGAATATCTCTGGAGGAAAAAAACGTTTAATACTGGGAGCTTTCAAGAAATCAAATTAAAGAAGAAATGTTTGGCCCCTGAAAGCTTCAGATCAGATGCCTGAGCATAGAAACTGAAGAATCATAAGTGCCCTGAAGTTAGATATTTAATTCAAGAAAAATTATGTTGGATTCAAGAATAAGTAATGATGAAAGGAAAACAAAATGCGTTAGTGATTCCATAATAAGAATTTTGGATAATGTGGAGATGTTTTTCCTTTCTTAGTAAGAAATATCTAAGTTTACTTAAGTGTTCTTCACTTTTTTATTTGTACTAAATCTTGAGTAGAAACACTTCAAAAATAAGTCAGGCGTAACAGCAGGTGTGTGGATGAAAAACAGACAAGAATGTGACCTAAAAAACGCATGAAACAGACATGTTTCCGTCAGCACTAACACTTAGAGAAAAAAGTAAAACTGAACAAGAATTAGGAATTTTGGAAAAAAAGCTGAAAATATTGAAAGTCAAATTTAGAGGGAAAAGGGTAAAATTCTGAAAAACAGAGCAATTACGCAATTAAAAAACAAATCAATGATTATTGTGCAAGTAAAAAAAAGTTCGATTTCCGTCACAAGCTCTAATTCATTAATTTAGTTTTCTTTTTGCTGTTTTTAGTGAAAAAGGTGCAACATCTGCATAAAGGAAGCCAGCTTTTTGTTTTTTTTGGTAGAAACGGGCTTCAAAAACAAACATGTAACTGACACTTGATTTTTTTTCCACCTGCGAGTGACTTATACACACATGTGTAAATATGTGTGTGTGTGTGTGTGTGTGTGTGTGTGTGTGTGTGTGTTTATTTTTTTCAGCCACACACACAGGAGCAATGCATTCACTGTGCGAGAAAGTGAAATTGAGCAGAAAAAGCTTCTTAAAAATGAAGAATTAGCTGAGTGTGAGCTACCTCCATCATCCCACGTGACTCAGCAGGAAAACTAAAAACCAGCCGACCTCCACCTCAGAGGCCTTAATGCTGCATTCACTGTAGCTGGGAATCGTCGGCAGCCTTTCAGCTCCTGACGTGTTTTTTTGTCTTTCTTTTTTACCTTCAATCACCAGCAATAAACAGACTTTGAGATGTAATCAGAGAATTCACTGACACTTTTAATGATTTTTATATTTAAAATTATAGATTTAAATTCTGTTATCAGATGATCGAACGACAGGTGAAGGAAAGAAATACAACAGGTATTTATTTATTAAATCCGCTTCGATTCATTGATACACTGTGCAGAATGTGAAATTAAATATATATCCATCCATCCATCCATCCATTGTCTATCCCGCTTATTCCCTTTCGGGGTCGCAGGGGTCTGCTGGAGCCTATCCCAGCGCGTTAAGGCGAGAGGCAGGGATACACCCCAGATGGTCGCCAGCCAATCGTGGGGCACACACACCATTCACACACCATTCACTCTCACACTCACACCTATGGGCAATTTAGAGTTTACCAATTAACCTGAGCATGTTTTTTGTATTGTGGGAGGAAACCGGAGTACCCGGTGAAAACCCACGCAGACACGGGGAGAACATGCAAACTCCACACAGAAAGGCCCCAGACCCAGGCCCAAGGCGGTCTTGAACCTGCGACCTTCTTGCTGTGAGGCAACAGTGCTACCCACCGCACCACCGTGTCGCCCTTAAATATATATATATATATATATTTAAAAAAAAAAGTTTTGGACAAAAAAAGAATGCCAGAATCAAAGCTTGCTGTTTGAGTCCATCCCCATCCTCTCCTCAGCTCTGAAATGTCCCAGCTGTCCCTGAACGCCTCTTCACAGGTTTGTAATGAATGTTGGAATAAACACTTGAAACTAAACAAACGTTTGTTTTTTTTCTGTGGGTCCTTGAACTTATCACACAGCATTTCATATTCATATGTTTATAATATATATATGTATTTTAATAACATTGGGAGTGTGAACAGAAACAATAGAAAATAATAAAAAATAGTGTTAAAGACATCATTTAATGAGGTCAACAATCTTTAAGAGAAGACAGAAACACATTTATAAGATGTTTATTAACCATTACTAACCTGTAGATTATATATTCATACTTTAGTACTTTTTATTTCTTATTATTTATAATCCAAAAGGATGAATGCCTTGTTTTTTTCCCCACCACTGCAAGTTGACCCTTATTTTGAAGGGGCAAACAGGAAGTGGTGTGTTTTATTTTGTAGGGTTTGGCGGTGTTGCGGCCGGAGGAGACTGAGGAGCATCCCAGCCCCGCAGCAGCTGGACCAGAGCTGGTCCGACCCATCTGGACCGGACCAGGGAGCCGGACCGGGAGGCCGGGCGGACGGACCGAGCGCAGCCGGGCAGGGGCCGCTGTCCTCCGGCCCCGATGGAGGAGACCCGGGTCATCTACCACCTGGACGACCAGGAGACTCCCTACCTGATCCGGATCAACGTGCCCGCGGAGCGCGTCACCCTGCTGGACTTCAAGCAGGTCCTGAACAAACCGAACCTCAAATTCTTCTTCAAGTCCGTGGACGACGACTTCGGGTGAGTCCCGGATCCGGATCGATCTGATCGATCAGAAGGGTGTCACGTCATGACGTCACGACCTGGTCTCTTGTTTTTTTTCTGCTTTTATGTTGTCGACATCATCTTCTTTATAATTATTTTGACGATTTCTAATTATCGTCAAATAATATGATGATAATACATGTGGGCCTTCATCTTCATCATCTTCATCATCTTCATCAGCAGCGTCATCATCGTCATCACTATATTGTTGTGGTTAATACTAATAATCATATATATACTAATACATTATTTAATACCTTATATATTAACTAATTTATTATTAATACTAATAATAATACATGTAATTATTTTCACAAATGTAAAATAAAGAATAATAAAGTAAAACAACAATAATGTAAAACACATCTCTGCTATCTATATATATATATATATATATATATATATATATATATATATATATATATAGAGTCAACATATTGACTTACAGGGTCTACATGGTTTGATAGGATCACTACATGCATCTCACACCTCATCTCATCACATTGTGTACAGTACATTGTAGTAAGTTGGATCTTTATCTGCTCAAAATATGTTTTCTCTAAATATTTATTCTCTGTGAGGGATGAGAGGAGACATGTTGTAGAACATGTTGTAGGTCATGTTGCGCTCCATGTGTTGCTCTCATGTGTTATCTGGGGTAATATGATCTTTAAACCTGCCAGATGTTTCTGCCTCTGGGGTTTTCCTCCTGTGAAGCAGCAGGCTAACGGTTTCAGCTACGCTAGCACATCCTGAACAGTGTAAATGTGTGTGTGACGGGTCCTTTAAGAGGTGTTTTAGCCGAGAGTAGTTATTCACACACACACACACACACACACACACACACACACACACACACACACACACACACACACACGTTTTTCCCTCAGATTTTCTAATTTTATTTCTCTTCTATTTATTTATAGCATCTTCAGCATGTGTGTGTGTGTGTGTGTGTGTTAGGGGGAAGGATTAGATATCAGATGCTTTTATATAATCCTCAGCAAACAAACAATCACACACACACAGACACACACACACACACACACATGCACACATACAGTTATATAATATACTGTATCTGCTGTAACCAAAAGCTCCTTAATATTCAGTCTGATGTAATCTGCTGCAGTGTGTGTGTGTGTGTGTGTGTGTGTGTGTGTGTGTGTGTGTGTGATGTTCCGGGACCTGGGTGCTTGTGACACACATAATAAATCTTTTGAACAACCAATTCAACGTTCTCCAGGAACCTAATCCCTATTGGTTCATAATTCAACGATGCTGTTTTTGAACAGGGTGGTGAAAGAGGAGATCAGCGACGATGATGCCAGGCTGCCATGTGTCAACGGACGAGTCGTCTGCTGGGTCAGACACACACGCACACACACACACACACACACACACACACACACACAAACAAACAACCACTTTAAACAGATGTTTTCTCCCTGCAGCTCGTCTCCTCTGACTCTTGTCAGCCAGATTTCAAGGGGGCAGATGTTCAGTCCGTGGCCACGCCCCCCATCGAGAGGACAGGTGGGATCGGGGACTCCAGACCTCCGTCCTTCCAGTGAGCTCCTTAAATCATGTTAAAAATAACAAAAAACTGCTTTATATTCATGCAATTAATTCTAATAATAAATATAATCACTGTAAATGACACCAAACAACTACAGAAGCAAAGACGATTAATAAATAAAAAAAATCTAGAAATAGACAGGGAGTCAAAAAGGCTTCTTTATACAAACATTATGTTAAATGAATTCCAACTTCCATGTTACATCCCCATTTTAAGCTATTTTAACGGTAAATGATAGGTTTTTGCAAGATGCTCATTTACTGTGCTTTTTTCCTTATATATGAATTCAACATCTTATGTATTCATCTATATAGCCTAATGACATCTGCATCGTTCTATTTAATACGTTTTTATTACTATTTATTTAGATTCTACTTCGCACAGTACAGCAAAAATAAAAAAAACAAACACTTTCTAACAGACAGCAGTTAAATTATTAGAACATGAACAGAGTCAGAAGTATGTGTAGCGTGGTAATAATGTGCTGTTTGTGTGTCAGTGCTGCTGCTGTCAGTTGTCAGGATGAGCTCCAGGGGTCAGAGGTCGACCTGTCACCCCGGGAGACGAGCGAAGAAGAAACTCAGCAGAGGAAAGAACGAGGTGAGGCGACGGCATCACTTCCTGTTCACGTCCGAGAGGAAGGAAACACGGATGTGGAAGGGTTCTATTCTTTTCCCGAGTCTCTGATTGGCTGCTCCTCCTGCAGGGGGTCGTCTGAACGGACACGCCCACCAATCCGGGGAGGCGGGGCCACAGAGCGGCGACAGCTCGTCAAACCAACAGAGCAGCGAACTGGAGACGACGAGTTTCTGCTCCTCCGAGGAAGACTCGGGAGGAAGGTCAGACACACACACACACACACACACACACACACACACACACACACACACACACACACACACTTTACCCCAGGGTTTCAAACTTAATTTCATCCTACTCTACATCCTACATCCTACTATATTATGTTTCCTCTTAAAGGGCCGGTTGTAAAGATATAAAGACCCCCGAATAGACCTGTGATGGAGGGTCTGAAAGATAGTGAACCTCAGAATCAGAACCTCAGATTCAGGACCTCGGCTCTCTACCCTGGAGGGTTTGTGGGACCCAACCAGTCCACATCTATTTGTGCTTTGTGGACCTGTAGAAGGCGCTCAACCGTGTCACTGCAGGGGTTGCTCTGGGACTATGGGGTTCTGGACCTGCTGATACGGGCCACCCAGTGTCAGAGCTTAGTCCACATTGCCAGTAATAAGTCTGAGCCATGGGTCACAGCCAGAAAAAAGGTTGAGTCCTGCATCAACTATCTCAGGGTCCGGTTCAGGGTCGGATGGACCAGGAGACCCATAACGCTGAAGTAAATCAGGAACTTTTTCAGCGGATTCACCAGTAGGAACTGACATTGAAATAAACAGCAGCCATTTTTATGAAGCAGCTTGTTTACACACCTGCTTTAACGTAAAATAAAATTGTCTTAATCCTGACATCAAACTCAATGTTAGTAACCTGTGATGTCACCAGCAGCTCTCTCTGTGATTGGTCGCTGTGGCATCTCTTATACTCACCTGCCCACAGGGCGTCATCTCACGCTCCAGAAAACCTGTTCAGGCCTTCACCTCCTCCTGCGCTCTGATTGGCTCACGGGGCGGCGAGTATTGTGCCACGGATAAAAGAGTCCTGGCTGATCCGAGAGCAGAAACATCTGTTTGCAGCTGCAGCTTCTCATCCAGTTACACGATGTTTCCTCTGGTGTTCACAGACAGTTTTTAATATTTCCTTCACAGACTTTTCAAGATTTCTTTATCTTTTTTCGCATTTTTGGGGGATTTCGGACTACTTTACATTTCATTATGTAAAATTCATCTTTTTACGGGTATTTTTTCCATTTTTTGTTTCTGTCTTTACCTTTGACAACAATATTTAAATTGTGTTTTTCCTCATTTATTAACAGATATTTAGACGTGTGCTCAATTATATATGGATATTAAGTTTAATTCATTTCATTTATTTCTAAGAAAGAAAAATAGTGCATTTTATTTTATGTTTTTATTTTTTTGTTTTTTAGCATTTTATTTAAATGTATGATATTGTATTAGATATTTAATTTTTAATTTCACTATGTTTTAGGTGCAGGTTAATTTATAGGAAACATTTCACATAATTTTTTTTAGTTTTAGATTATAATATATTTAGATTTTTATGAGTATTTTTAGATTTAATATTCAGAATAGATTTTCTGATTTAGATTTTTAAATTTTATTTTTCACACTATTATTATAATTATACATTTTAAATGTTCAGTTTTTGTGTTGACATCTTTCATTCACTGAATGAGCTGATGAGTTGCCAGACACCTTGTTGCTAGGTAACCACGGGGCTGTCAATCAGCCGAGTCGAGACAGGAAACGGGGGACGTGATGTCACGCCCGTCTCAGCTGACCCAGGTGTGTGTTTCCTCCTGTGATGTCACACCAGGTTCAGCCAATCAACGGAGCAGAGCAGCTCGCCGCGACTCGTCAGGCGGCAGCGGCGCCGCCATCGGAAACCCAAAACACAGCAGATGGAGAGGGTACACACAAACACACACACACACACACGACATCAGCACATATCAGCAAACTGATTTTCGGATCTAGAATGCTGCAGCGTTCTGGCCGCTTCAGATTTAAACTCCGCCTTTTACATGTGAATTTAATACGTCCTTCGTCTTTCTCTCTTTTACCCGTCTGTCATCCATCCCTCCCTCTGTGTGTCAGTCGGTGTCTTTCAGCAGTGTCACCGACTCCACCATGTCGCTCAACATCATCACAGTAACTCTGAACCTGGGTGAGTAACAGCTCTGCTGAGTTTTATCGTGAGGAGTTTCAGAGCTGCTTATTGGAATTTATCTGGACTTTATTACCAGCTGGTAAACCAGAGAAATCATCTGCAGCTTTTTCTTGCAGGTTTAAGCATCTCAGCATGTTCTAAACAATGGTATTAAAAATAATAATAGTAGTTATAGTAGTAGCAATAGTAGGAAGTGGGGATGTGGGAAACACTATTAAAATCCTACTCGCTGCCCTAATGTAACTTCTCATTATCCATCATTAGGTTTGATCTTAACCAGCAAACTGTTAAAAAAGAAGCTGATTTTAGATAAATTTTGAACACGTAGTGTAATAAATGACTCACTGGATTCTACATATTAGTTGGTGGGTTCTTCCATGTAGCATCGCTGCGATAAAAAGCTGCTGCTGTTGTCTGCAGAGAGATACAACTTCCTGGGCATCAGCATCGTGGGCCAGAGCAACGACAGAGGAGATGGAGGCATTTACATCGGCTCCATCATGAAGGGCGGAGCGGTGGCAGCGGACGGACGGGTGGAGCCTGGGGACATGTTACTGCAGGTCCTGCTGCCTCCAGTACTGCAGTAATACTACTACTACTACTACTACTACTGCTAGTAACGGCTGTGTACCTGTATAGGTGAACGACATCAACTTTGAGAACATGAGCAATGACGACGCAGTGAGAGTCCTGAGAGAGATCGTCCACAAACCAGGGTGAGACTCATTGTGCAGTTGGTACTACTGCAGTACTACTACAGTACTACTACAGCACTACTGCAGTACTACTACAGTAATACTACAGCACTACTACAGCACTACTGCAGTACTACTGCAGTACTACTACAGTACTACTACAGTACTACTACAGTACTACTGTTACTGCTTCTACTACTATTGTCAGTCTCTGCTGTGTTGAATCCTTTTGGGCTGTGTACTATTAGTGACTATTAGCTCCTCACATACCTGTCTCTCTATCTCTGTCTCTCTAAACATCTACCTGTCTGTCTTTCTGTGTGTCTCTCTGCCTACTTGTCTCTGTCCGTCTACCTTTCTGTTTCTCTATCTGTCTGCCTGTCTACCTGCCTGTCTACCTGTCTGTCTGTCTGCCTGTCTACCTGCCTGTCTGTCTACCTGTCTGTCTTTCTACCTGTCTGTCTACCTGTCTATCTGTCTGTCTGTCTACCTGTCTGTCTATCTACCTGTCTGTCTACAGTCCAGTGATGTTAACAGTGGCTAAGTGCTGGGATCCGAACCCTCGAGGCTGCTTCACGCTGCCAAGAAGTGAGAAACTCTACGTGATTTATCATCATCAAACAGTGTTTTTCAAACGGTCGGTTCTGTTAATTCGCTCTGGTTCTTTTTTCAGGTGAACCGGTCCGCCCCATCGACCCCGCAGCCTGGGTGTCTCACACCGCCGCCATGACGGGGAGGCTCCTCCCACACTACGGTGCGACTCCCATCAGTCATTGCAGGGCCCCGTCCCTCCAGGACTCCGCCGATAACCCCGGCTGTGCTCTGATGTCTTCCAGGCGTCCATGAAGACAACCCGCTCACCATCCACAGTGACATGACGGCCGTCGTCAAGGCGATGGCCAACCCTGAGTCGGGCGTGGAGGTCCGGGACCGGATGTGGTTGAAGATCACGATCCCCAACGCCTTCATTGGTAAGAACCTGTGAACACAAACCATGGAGCTGTGAGTACTAGACTCCCAGGAGTCACCATCCCTGGTCCTGGAGGGCCACTGTGGGTCCAGGTTTTTGTTCCAACCAGGCAGTAACACACTGGATTCTACTAATGAAGGTTCTTATCATGGATTCTAATGGTTAATTAGTAGAATCAGGTGTTACTGCCTGGTTGGACCAAAAACCTGGACCCAGAGTAGCCCTCCAGGACCAGGGTTGGCGACCCCGGCCCTGGACTCAGACCTCCTCTAGGGAGAGTTCCGAGTCTAACTTCATCCCCTCTGTCCGTCCCCCCAGGCTCAGACGTGGTGGACTGGCTGCACAGGAACGTGGAAGGTTTCACGGACCGCCGGGAAGCCCGGAAGTACGCCGGCAACCTGCTGAAGGCCGGGTACATCCGACACACCGTCAGCAAGGTCACCTTCTCTGAGCAGTGCTACTACGTGTTCGGAGACCTCTGCGGGGGTGAGGACGCCGTCGCATGCACTCCATGGTTTTATTTGGGCCTCTCTGCAGCTGCAGTTCCACTTAAGACCACTAGATGGTGACAAGTCACAAACATGCTGCTGAACTATTTACAAATACAGGAAATTTTTGTTCTTAAAAGCTCATTTTATTTTTTCTAATAAGTTTGTTACAGGAAAATATCCAAAAGACAATGTTGGATGTCTTTGTATGACTGATTCTTAGTTTAATGACACCAGATTTGTTAATAATGATGATTGATCCGTCAGATCTGGGCGTGATGTCTCTGCTGGATCATGACGGAGGCTCCGGTCAAGGAGGAGCGTCAGAACAGGACCCGCTGGCCCCGGCTTCAGGCCCCGCGTGGCCCCCAGCCTTCCCCTACCAGTACCCCATCCCCCACCCGTACAGCTCGCCCCACCCACTCCCACATCTGCCGGTCTGGGGCGGAGGAAAAGGAGGGAGTCAGCACAGCGAAGGTGACGCCACTGTTTCCCGTCTGCTTCTTTGTCCACATGATGAATCATCCTGTGTACAATTATAGTGATTACATCCCATTTATATTCCTCTAAAATCTCAAAAAACAACAACAACATCCTCTAATGTCTATAACATGACACCTTGAGGTATAAACACTTGAAAGAATGTGATTGGACCATTGAAAAGTAAACATAATGTACACAATGACTTAATTGACTTCATTGACAGGTGAATGTAATAATACTATTGGTTACCATTGTTTTATAGCAGGAACAAATGTGATTGAATGTCTATATATCTATTTTATTGTATCTATTGCCATTTTAGTGACCCTTTTGGTTGGGGTACCTAGAACACAGACTGGTACCCTACCATTACATTATATCACAAGATAGACCATAATCAAGTTTAAAATTAGAATAAAATAGAGAAAAAACAGAAATATGGAGAAAAAAATTTAATAAATGCACAATCAAACATCAATAGAATCCAGACAAATTAACTTTAATTTCTCATTCTGATCTGATGACGCCATATTTGCATTTGATTGGACAGGAAGTCGCAGCACTGGATTGAACTGTAGTGACGACCTGAAGGAGGGAGGAGGCGGCCAATCAGAGCCGGCCAAACAGGAAGTAAACACCCCCCCCGGCGACAGGGGGCCTCCGTCCTCCTCCTCCGGTCTCCATGGCAACAAAGACTCCCCCTCACCGCCCCCGGGGCAGGGTCTGGACGACTCCTCCGTCCCGCCTGAAATCTCCGCCTCCCGGCAGTCCTTCCACCTGGCCATGGGAAACCCCAGCGACTTCTTCGTGGATGTCATGTGACCCTCGTGTCGATGATATCAGGTGATGTCACGGCGGTGGGCGTCACGTTTGAACTGTTCCCTAATAGAACCGGCACATTTAACACTCGATATATCTGCCTGCTGCTCCATAAAAAACCTTTATTTTAATCTTTATCGAAGTCTGCTTGGATTAAGAAAGTGATTAAAACGTCTTTTATGATGCAGCAGACGTTATAACAAGTGTCATATTTTTTATGGGTTTATTATCATGACAATAGAGACTTTAATGATGAGAGAAGTAGAGATTAAAACTGCTGATCACATGACCACTGGTGGGCGGAGTTAAATATTGTTCATGTATTTGTCCAGCACATGTACACATGTAATACACATGTAATACACATGTAATACACATGTAATACACTTGTAAACATGCATTATACATGTACTACACATGTACTATACCTGTAGTACACATGTACTACATGTACTACACATGTATTAGATATGCTACGCATGTGCACATGTATTACACATGTAATATGGACACATGTAATACAAATGTAATACATGCATTATGCATGTGTAATACACATGTATTATCTATGTACTACACTGTAGACACGAAGAGATGCAGAATAATATATAAATACCTTGTTCTGTGTATGAAGTTGGATAAAAAGCCAGGTTGTTGTGTTTGTTTCTGTTTGTTGTCTCTCTGACAGCTGATGTTTGTGAAGAGAAATATTTATTTTTTACCTGTTCATCTGTCACGCAGAGTTTCATCAGTGTTTCCCCGCATCTTTAATAAAAACATTTTACAGGCCTGTGACCCTCAATAAAACACGTGGTCATTTATAATCCGTCATGTAGTCAGGTTTATTACATGTTTTTAGCAGACACATGTGCCTCTTTTTAACCTTGAGCTTCTTTCCTCTTAAAATCTCTCCACGGCCCTGAGTTAGAATCCTGTTAATGTGCCAAGATTTTCACCGATACTAAAAATAAAAATTAAAACTGAATGAAATTATATGAAATGAAAGTAAAAACTAGCTGAACTAATGTGTCTTTACAAAACAAGCTAAAAAAATATAGAGAAAATGTTCTTAGTTTGTGTTTTGTTTTTTACATTAGCAGGTGCACAAAAAACGTTTGACGCTTTCAGAGCTTTTTGAAATATCCCATATTACAAAAACTACTACAAATAGAAACTAAAAATCAACTTCAATCAATTCAACTTCAATAGATTGTGTTTGTTAGTTGGTTTCCTCAAGCATTTTCATCAATTTAACATCCACAAAATGAATCCTTTGGGGCATTCTAAAGAATAAAACTAACTTGCATATTACTATTAAAATGTGGCGGTAACCATGTGGTAGTACCTATGTGCACTTTGAGTGGCGCTACCATGTGGCGGTAACCATGTGGCAGTACCATGTGGCACTAACCAGGTGGCGGTAACCAGGTGGCGGCAACCAGGTGGCGCTAACCAGGTGGCGCTAACCAGGTGGTGCTACCATGTGGCGCTAACCATGTGGCGCTAACCAGGTGGCGGTAACCAGGTGGCGGCAACCAGGTGGCGCTAACCAGGTGGCGCTAACCAGGTGGTGCTACCATGTGGCGCTAACCAGGTGGCGCTACCATGTGGCGGTAACCATGTGGCGGTAACCATGTGGCGCTAACCCTGTAGTGGTAACTATGTAGCGCTAACCATGTGGCGCTAACCATGTGGCGCTAACCCTGTGGCGCTAACCCTGTGGCGCTAACCTTGTGGCGGTAACCAGGTGGCGCTAACCATGTGGCGGTAACCAGGTGGCGCTAACCATGTGGCGGTAACCAGGTGGCGCTAACCATGTGGCGGTAACCAGGTGGCGCTAACCATGTGGCGGTAACCATGTGGCGCTAACCATGTGGCGCTAACTGCTCCGAGTGGCGCTGAGGGGTCTTTCCTGGATCCGTTAATTAATCCGTGCTGGAGTCAGCAGACAGACTGCTGAGTCTGACGGAGAAGAACTTATCAGCTCAGCGTGGGCAGACAAACATGTGTGATATAACACACGTGTGATGTAACAAACACGTGTGATGTAACAACCGCGTGACGTCACAGTAAAGAAGGCCCCACACACACTCAGGAGGCATCGCTCTGGAGGAGGAATGAACACCTGTTACAACACAAATACACACAAAGAAAATACAAACATGTTTCTTGATTAGTGTGGTTCCTCTGGTTCTGTTTGGCTGAGTTTGTTCTATTTGATTTATTCGGTTCTATTCGTGGTTCTGGTCATTTTTCTGTTTCTCTCACTCATTAGACTCACGTTTCCAGACTATTGATTCTTTTTACTTTTTATCCTCTTGATTTTTCTTTCAACCTTTTGTAAATAAAGTTCTGTTTAACATTTTTTTTTTAGTTTTACGCCTCTCTTTCTGCCGCACATCAGTTTGGTTAATTATTTTTTTGTTTGGTTCTGTTTGATTCTTTTGGCTTGATTCATTTCTTTTTATTTGGTTTGTTTTAATTGGTTTGGTTCTGTTTGGTTTGTTCAGTTCTATTTGATTTATAATATAATGGGACCTGAAGCACAAACAACTCATCTCCATCATGTCTCAACAGGTCCAATCTGATTATTAAAGATCAATTAAATATAGAGAAAGAAAAGAATCATCACCGGACCAGACAATGACATTTTATCTATTTCATTGATCAGATCTCTGGTTTCCTTCCTGTGGACAGATGTTGCCATCAAAAGAAAAACTTGTGGACAAACATTTAGATGATTTCTTCATCAAGACCTGCACGCTCCAGCGCTTCACTGAGAAACTGGACATGTTTGACCTAGTCATCTGACCCTGAGCAGGACGAAGTGGAGAGGTCCAGACGAGATGGAGGCGGACACACTCAGAACCATAGTGCAGGTTCTGGAACCAGTTTCCTGAAAGAAGCTCAGACTCTTATTCCTCTGGAGTTTCCCCTTGTGAGTTTCCTTCCTTGGAGGAGTCTTTGGAGGGCGGTCCTCCTGGGGGACTCCCTTGGTCCATTGGGGGACTTCAACGTCCACCTGAACCATGACAGTGGGACTCTGAGGTATGACTGGGAGGACTGGTCCCCCGATCTGAACCTGAGGATTGGAACACGCTGTAGAGATCATATCTCCAGGCTGACCTGGGAACACCTCAGGGTTCCCCCCATGACAAGACCTGGACCAGGAGATGGATGGAGCGTTTGAGGCCCAAATGGTGGTTTTACAGTCTTTGCGTTTTACATGAACCTGGTTGGTCACCACTTCTGTCCCATGCTGTATCATTGTTCTCTACTTTGTGTCCCTGTGTTTTTGTTGTCCTCCTTTATTTGCTTTTTTTTTTTTACCCATTTACATATAGTTTACTGATTATTTTTCACTCACGTGCCCTTTATTTCCCACTATGACAGTCTTTGCATCAGAGAAGATCCACACACAGAATCACCAGACAGAGGAATAAGGTAAACACACAAAAATAGGTAAAAATCTCAGGTGTTACAAGTCTGATATACAGCAGCTCCCCAAGATATCAACATCTGACTTAGGAACATTCACAGATACGAATAACTGCTGATGGACGTCCATTAATATCGATAAAATGGCATATTGCCTTCACAAGTTTGCACCATAGTTCCTTCTTGTCGTGTCTCTCTAAACTTCTCAGCTCATCAAGGGTCAAACCTTTGGATAATTTACTGTTTTTACACAATTTACCTGATTTATGAGGTTAATTAAATATGAAGTCTAGTGTTAGTGGAGCTAAAGTGTAAGGCAAGAGATTAAGGTTTAATGACATTTAATATTATAACGATTTACAGACAATTCATCTTACAAACGGCTTGTTTGAACCTATTGTGTTTGTAAATTGGGCGCCGTGTGTGACCTCACAAAGTTGCTTGAACTGGCTCCAGCTGTGTGTGTGTGTGTGTGTGTGTGTGTGTGTGTGTGTGTGTGTGTGTGTGTGTGTGTGTGTGTGTGATCCCTCTGATGAGTCATTGTGTACTTGGAAAGGAGCATTTGTTGCTGTCGTAGTAAAGAGTGTGTATGTAACCACGGGATTATCTGTGTGTGTAATGAGCAGCCTGCTGACCAGGCTGAGTGTGTGTGTGTGTGTGTATAAATGCAGCTTCACGTCTGATCAGCTGATAGAACGCTGCTGAAGACACACACACACACACACACACACACGCGCTGCTGGCTGCTACAGGTGAGTGTTTCCTTGCTGTCACGTGTTGATAGTGATTCATGGTTCACGGTTCCGGTTCTAACGTGTTGAGCAGGTTTTTCTGTTATTATTCATCATTTTAATATTATTTCCATGACCCTAATAATGAGGGAGACTCTCTGCAAGAGGGTCATCAATAAAATAAGTCACTATTTGCTTTTCTGAAGGTTAAGTTTGTGCCCAGAGATCTTCTGAAACTGCTCAAATATGTTCAACTGGGATGGAGTATTATGAATTTGAAACATATAGCAAGATGTCGTCAGCATATGGGAAAACTTCAAATCTCAAATTTTCTTATATTGAATCACTATACAAATATTTTTGTTGAAGTGGTGTCCTCTCTGTGCTGCAGGTCTGACGCTTACACGTCGTCATGAGTCCCAAAAATGTTGTGTTTAAGAAAGTGTCCCAAGACAAGTCGGTAAGTCCTGCAGAACTGTTCATAGTTAATATGACACAGCAGGTCTGTGGTGTCTTTACACAGTCAGAGAAGT
The DNA here is from genome assembly GCA_036785175.1 of Eupleurogrammus muticus. Classification (NCBI taxonomy): domain Eukaryota; kingdom Metazoa; phylum Chordata; class Actinopteri; order Scombriformes; family Trichiuridae; genus Eupleurogrammus; species Eupleurogrammus muticus. The sequence goes on from JAYKQN010000045.1 coordinate 404,580, forward strand.
AAGCCCCTCTCCCTTTTCAGGTGGCGGTCTACATGGCCAAAAGAGACTTTGTGGATCACTGTGATTTCGTGGATCCAGTCGGTGAGTTTGGTGAAAAAACATGAAACTGAGATCCAGACAGATGTTAGGAGCTCATGATCGATGCTGTTTTTGTGCCTCTTTCTCGCAGATGGAGTTGTTGTGATCGATCCAGCGCAGCTCAAAGGAAAGAAAGGTCAGTGTGTGACCTTTGACCTCTCTACATGTTCATGCTCCTGTTCGGGCTCACCTGCTCGTACCTGTTAAATGCACAGTAGCACAACAAGATTTGTAGAGGATTCACGGAGTCAAAAGACGGTGACTAAACCTTTTACAACTTAAAGGGGTAGTTCTGTATTTTTGACTTCTAGCGTCTCAAAGCAATATGGTATAAAAGGGCAAAATTATGAGATTAAGAAGTCATTCCCAGTTAAACAAGATGACATTTTTAAAGAATATTAGATTGAAGTGAAAAAGATAAAGACAAACATTTTAAAATTGAATTGACCAAAATTGAAAAGAAAATTTGTACACATTTGTCTAAGGTACCAAAATGATGTTTTCATTGAATTTTTTGCAGCCTGTTAGTGTGTATGACATCTCTATGATCTGTGTGTGTGTGTGTGTGTGTGTGTGTCCTCAGTGTATGTGATGCTGTCCTGTACATTTCGGTACGGACGCCCTGACATTCCCACGGTGGGCGTGGCGTTCAGGAGGGACCTGTTCGTGGTCACTCGGCAGGTTTACCCCGAGCTGCAGGACAAAGACAAGCTGACCCACACCAAGGTCCAGGAGAAGCTGCTGCGAAAGCTGGGCGCCAACGCCTTCCCCTTCTTCTTCGAGGTGAGGACGAGGATCCAGGTCCCTCAAAATAATAATTAAATTTGGGTTTGATGTTGTTGAGACTATCTATTAAAAACAGATAGAAATGGTTGATTAATTGGCGAGTAGTGCAATCTGAAGCCTGATATATGCATTAATAGTAATTATTGATTATCTATAGCATCTTGATTTTGCTCTTAAATCACATCATGATTGTTGGATTTAAATGCGTAATTTTCAGATTTTTCTAACCCTAACCCCTGGTTTAGGAATCAGGGGTTAGAGTTAGGGTTTAAGGGTTTGGGGTTATGGTTTGAGGGTTTAAGGGTTAGGGTTTCCAGGCAACACAAAGAGGGTCATAGAACCTGGAGACATAGGTTTGTTCCCATTTGGTTTAATAGCACCAACATAGCTGTCCCTATGAGGGTTAGGGTTATACCTTAGTGTGGGGAAGATGAATTCTGTTAATGGGCTTGAGATGAGTTAAACTAAAATTCTCTTTGTGGTTCAGTTTCCAGACAACCTGCCGTGTTCTGTGAGTTTGCAGCCGGGGCCGAATGACGAGGGGAAAGTAAGTCCACACCTTCAGTCCATTCTATGGTTTACAGAGGCTCTAATCTCTAATATTACTGCTATAGCACACATGGTAACAGAAGAGCAGAAGGTGACTTCAAACGATCTCCATCTTTGAGAGTAACTGATGCTACCTGACTGTTTTTACACTGAGGCTAGCTTTTCTATTCACTGCACTCACACATCATTTCTAATAAGCTCAACACATGCCTTATAGAACCTGCAGCTGGTACAGATGTGTCTATATAATAACATCAAAGTTTGAAGGCGACGTGGAGAAGACTATGATGATTGGTTGAATTAGGAACATCTTCTGGTGGGACTAGCTCCATGTAGGACCAGAGAAAATGGTCTACCATCATCTCAGACCTCAACCCAATTGAAAACCTATGGGATTAGCTCTAAAACATTGTAGGTACTAGCGTGACCAACCAACATGGCTGACCTGGTGAATCCTGGTTGAGGAACTCCACACAGAAACATGAGGCTGTTGTTCCTGAGGTTTTCTGGCTGTTTGTTCGACGAATAGAGTAAAATTACTCATACGTCTTGTCTCAGTACAATAATTCAATTCCTCCAAACAACTCAAATCAGTAGATCAATGCCAGCAGGACAATAAACTCGTTTTTCAGTTTATTTTGATAAAGATGGATCCGGTTAATGATTTATGTCTTTTTGTTTCTGGCAGAAATGTGCAGTGGAGTTTGAGGTGAAGGCGTTCTGTGCTGCGAGTCAGGACGAGAAGATCGAAAAACAGTGAGTCCAGAAGCAGAAGCAGAACAATTAATAAAATACTACATTGGGAGAACAGTGTAACTCTCAAACATGGACCCACCGTTGTCCTTTATTGGTCTGTTCTGAGTGTAAGTGGATGTGTTCCCTCGGCAGGAGCTCAGTTCACCTCTCCATCCGTAAGATCCAGTTCAGTCCAGAGAACAGTCAGGTGGTTCCCGTAGCCGAAACCACCTTCGAGTTCCTCATGTCTGAAAAACCTCTGCACGTCAAACTCAGCCTGCCCAAAGAGGTCAGACACAAGTCCCACAATACATGGAGTTAAATAAAATAATATGTGTAGAACTCTGAGATACGTTAATTGTTTATTTAAGGAAAATTCTCTGCCTCTAAAAACTGTTTTATTTCTCTGTCTATTAATCATCTGTCTATCTGTCTGTCTGTCCACCTGTCTGCCTGTCCACCTGTCTGTCTGTCCAACTGTCTGTCTGACTGCCTGTCTGACTGCCTGTCTGTCTCACTGCCTGTCTGTCTGTCTGTCTGTCTGACTGACTGTCTGCCTGCCTGTCTGTCTGTCCACCTGTCTGTCTGCCTGTCCACCTGTCTGTCCACCTGTCTGTCCACCTGTCTGTCCACCTGTCTGTCTGCCTGTCTGTCCACCTGTCTGTCCACCTGTCTGTCTGCCTGTCTGTCCACAGACCTTTTACCACGGTGAGTCAGTCAAAGCTACCGTTGAGATCACCAACACGTCCAGCAGGAACATCAAGAACATCACTTTATCAGGTAACATCACTCCTGTTGGTTTTAACCTGTGAAATCTGTGTTCACATGACGTGTTTTTTCTGTTTTATAGTGTAAAACTCTGTGTTTCTGTTGCAGTTGATCAGGTGACCAACATTGTTCTCTACTCTAATGACAAGTACGTCAAGGCGGTGGCTTTGGAAGAGACCAGGTGAGTTCAGACCTTTGTGTTTAAACCATCAAGAATTCAACAGTTAGGGTTAAAGAAAAACATGCTCAGGTCCCAGAAGGTGTGAGACGCAGTCAGAGAGTCCACTTCCTGTTTGTGTCCAGTGACGGCGTCCCCGCTGGGGCCAGTCTGAAGAAGGACTACATCCTGTATCCTCTGCTGACCTACAACAAGCAGAGGAGAGGAATCGCTCTGGACGGACAACTGAAGCATGAGGACACCAACCTGGCTTCATCCACCATGTGAGACACATCGAGACACTTTGAGACACTTTGAGACATTCTGAGACACTTTGAGACACTTTGAAACACTTTGAAACACTTTGAGACACTTTGAGACACTTTGAGATACTTTGAGATACTTTGAGACACTCTGAGACACTTTGAGACACTTCGAGACACTTTGAGATATTTTGAGACACTCCGAGACACTTTGAGACACTTTGAGATACTTTGAGACATTCTGAAATAGACTGAGACACTTATTGCAAACAGCTGTTTGTCTATTAATATTGAGTAAATATCAAGGCCTGTGTTTTACACTCTTGACAAGCTCTGTCTCCCTGTGTCTGTCTCTGTCTCTCTCTACCTGTCTGTCTGTCTGTCCCTGTCTGTCTGTCTGTCTGTCTGTCTGCCAGTGTGAAGGACGAGGTGCTGAAGGACGTCCTGGGGATGCTGGTGTCCTATAAGGTGGTGCTGAAGATGACGGCGTCTGGGTGAGTCTCAGTTTGTTCAACAGTTAACTTACCTGAGATCACGGCCTTCACAATAAAAGCCTTGCACAAAACACAAGGAGGCTTTCAATTTAAGAGGTGTGAAAGTGTTAAAAATGTTGTGGTGTCTTTACAGATTTAAACTAGAGCGTTTGATGCTGAAACGATCAACAGATTATTTTCACTGATTTTATTAATTCATACCCAAACGTTGTGTTTTATATGTTTGTACTCACACACCAACAGGATGGTTGGATCCAGGTATGTCTGCACACACACCTACATACACACACACACACACAGCATCTGAGTTTCTGTAAATTGAAGTGTGTGTGTGTGTTCTGTCCACAGTGAGGTGTCTCTGGAGGTTCCCATCAGACTGATGCATCCTAAACCAGATCCAGGTATCTTCTCCTCCTCAATCCTCCGTAAAGTGAAAGTGTTTTGAGTGTGTGTCTCTGTCGCTGGGCGAACACTCCCTGTTTAATGTCAGAGATACAGTGAGTCATTGTGATGAAGTGTGTGGCGTTAATCTGCCTTAATCTGAGGGATTTACTGCTGTCAGCGATACACAGCAAGCTTCTTAACACACACACACACACACACACACACCAAATGTAAACCAATGTAACATAACATGTTCTCAGTGTGTCTCATAGTGATGAATTAAAATAAATTCATAAGCTATAATAATGTCAACTAAATAGTTAAAAAAGCGAATAAAGATAAACATATATATCTGTGATATATTTGGTCTATAATAATATCCATTAAAGTTCAAGTTCCATTGAAGCTATATTAAAAATGTATATATATAGATTACAAAGAGAAACAAAAGCAATGAGGGATTGTTTGAGATGAGATCAGATGTTTGAGTCCTTCAGCAGATGTTTGAGTCCTTCAGCAGATGTTTGAGTCCTTCAGCAGATGTTTGAGTCCTTCAGCAGATGTTTGAGTCCTTCAGCAGATGTTTGAGTCCTTCAGCAGATGTTTGAGTCCTTCAGCAGATGTTTGAGTCCTACAGCAGATGTTTGAGTCCTTCAGCAGATGTTTGAGTCCTTCAGCAGATGATTTGAGTCCTTCAGCAGATGTTTGAGTCCTTCAGCAGATGTTTGAGTCCTTCAGCAGATGTTTCAGTCCTTCAGCAGATGTTTCAGTCCTTCAGCAGATGTTTCAGTCCTTCAGCAGATGTTTCAGTCCTTCAGCAGATGTTTCAGTCCTTCAGCAGATTTTTTTCAGCATCTGGAAGAAACATGACTTCACAGGAACAATCCTGCTTCTCAGAAACTGCTGGACGTATGATGATGATGAAATGTTGAAACGCTAGTGTATCTATGTCCGTCATGTTCAGCTCCAATCTGACGATTATTCACACAACTTGATGTTTTTCCTCTGTTCTCGCTCCTCTTCCTTCCTGCCTGAACCTTGCGTCTGCAGCCAAGTAAGTTTTAAAGTTATCACACACACACACACACACACAGTACATATACTGTATATATATATATGACGCCACTACAGAATCACATACAGCACCTTGCAAAAGTCTTATTTGAGAGATCAACAGAAAGTAATGTTCTGGGAAGCCTCAGAGGTTTGTTAGACAACACTAGTGAAGAAACATCATGAAAACCAAGGAACATACAAGAGAGGTCAGGGATGAAGCTGTGGAAAGGTTTAATTTACAGTTATCTTATAAATGCACCTGAACGCACCATCCCCTCCCTGAGACATGGTGGTGGCAGCATCATGCTGTGTGGAAGGTTCTGTTCACCATGGACCAAGAAAAGCTGCTCAGAGTTGATGGAGCAAAATACAGGAACAGAAAACCAGGACCACTGTAGTGTGAAGAGGTCAAACAACCCATTCAATGTGTGTGTGTGTGTGTGTGTGTGTGCCTGCAGCGAGGTGGACGACGTAGAGTTCGAAGACTTCAAGCGTGGCTGCCTGAAGGAGATGAACAAAGACGACGAGGACTCCCCCACAGAGGCCTGAACATCGGCAGCAGCTTCTAGAAGTTTGTGACTGTGGCAGAAACAATGTAGAAGCAGCTCGTCTCATTTTAGGTGCATGTAGAAACAACACAAAGATTTTTTTTAAGTCTCTTAAGAGTAAATCGTTGTTGGCTCATTGATTGTAGTGAAACCTGTTTTTACTTATTTTTCTGTACGACACTATTCATCATTTATTGCCTGTTTGTTCCAATAGTAGTTCCAATAAACTACTGTGAGCTAGTATTTTATGTATTAAACTAAAATTGGTACCGTTTCAGAAATAAAATAAACAGTTTTGTGACTATTGAGGTTGTGCTTGATATAGACAAAACAAACATTGAATTTCATGATCCCATTAATAATTTGCACAACACAAGGCGTTAGCTATGCAGTGCAAGGTGAAGGAAACCGACTAATATGACTATAAACAGAAACGTCTATGGGCAAAACAGCAGCCAGCATGAGACCTGTGATGCAAACAAACATTCACTGGGCTTCAGGTGGATGTGGACTAACATCCACCTCAGCTGACCCCTGCTCACCGGTTAACAGTGTTGGAAGGTCCCAACCTGCACTGACTGGAGCTTTCTGAAGTTCTAACCCAGTGTTCTGAGGCGTGAACCAAAGACACTGATCACTGATGACGTTCAATGCTTCAGACCCACGCATCTTAAATATTAGCTCATTGTGTGTTTGTCATAGTTTTTATTAGCTAGGATAAAGCAATTTCATGTTAACAATCTGTGTTTGTCAGAGGCAGAGCTAAAGCTAATGTTAGCTCAGCTTCTTGTGCTGATTACTATATATTATATATATATGTCACTCAAAACTGGATAAAATTCAATTAATGAAAAGAACTGATGCATGTGCATGGGTGATATTGATATCATGGATCTGGCCATAGGAGTCGCTCCTTGATTAGATTAAATAAAACCTTCGTAGTTATGATATGACACATTTGGGATAAATGAAGGTACACAACTCAACAAAGTTATTGTAGTGTGATGTATTTATAACACAATGTTTTCTATGTTTATAAAAGAAGAACTGACACCTTTCAAAGAATGTTTTTATTGCAGGGTGTTGTTGGATACAGACCACATTGGTACATAAAGGCAATTGTGTTTTGCACAAGATCAATGGTACTGCAGAGTACCGGTATAGTTACTTGATTTGGTGGATTTCATACATCAACAGGCGAGGTAAAACAAAAAAAAATGAAAAACAAATGTATTTATGGAAGAAATCATCCAGACGTCAGTGGGTGAACGTTGGGCGACTCGTCTCATACATCATCTTCTGTATCCTCAACACTGGGCCCAGGCCTAACCAACGCTTTACCCTTCAGTCAAACTTTAGTTAATATTAGCTTATAGAAAGCTCAAGTAAGCAACTACACTTCAGAAGCAAACAAACAAAGAAACATGCAAAAACAAGCCTAACGTGGCTCATAATGAGCAGACCCGGCGTCTTAAAACTTATCTTGTTTTGGGACTAGAGGACATTGATAATTTTCTTTTCAGAGACACCTTTTACTTTATGCCAGGAAGACAAAGTGGCTTTTAGAGGTCAGATCTAAACTCTCAACACCTTATGAGAACATTGACACCTGTTGTGGGTCATCAGGGCGTGTTTGTTCCATTGTTTAGCGAAAAGAACCGGCACACTTTGAACCCTGCCCAGCTGTAACAATGTGCTGTAGGTGTATATCGCTTTACACTGACACTGTATATCAATGTCAGGGGACCATCAGGTGACTCTGCCTGTATAGCTTCAATACAGTAGAAATCACAGCAAGGGGACAAACAGGACAAAGCTGAGGTGATTCACATCTGTATAATAAGCAGAAACTAGAAGCATAACATGGAAAACAATGGTATCACGACAGAGAAATGTTCTCCTGATGCCTAACTGGTTCTCTGCAATAAACAGGAACCAACTGCAGGGATTTGACCAATTCACACATGAAGAAATGAACATTAAAGGAAAAGCAAAGAGCAAAAACAAACAAAGCCACAATCAATCTACAGAAGCTATAGACAGAAACTACTGTCTTTCTACCCTTTTCTCTCAGTACAGGTCCCTCAGGAAATACCCCCCCATTCATCGTCCTCCTCTGGACCACCAATCATCATACCATACATGACCCTCATCCCACCATCAAACCAAATAAACTATTTCCTGTACATATCATACAAATATGCAGGTGTCGTCAGCGAAAGTGTAGGAAACTTGAGCTGATTTGATTGGCAGCTTGAAGGTCGGCAACTGAGGAGTCGGTTTAGTGATCGAGAAACGCAGATGGAAGGGAACAGTTTTACGTCACTTCCCTGCTGCCAGGGCGTCCACGCCGTTTGGGTGAAAACAAGCTGTAAACTAATTGATGCCCGATTGGAAGAATGAGTGGTTTCACGCCTAGAAACTGCTTCAAAACACGGGTACAATGTAGTACTCGGATGGGTTGTCCTCATATATATGCACATTCTCACACAAATCCAGTGAATGAAACTGGACTACGCGGTTTGATCATGTGACCTCAGGATGGGAGAAGCATTTAATATTGGCAGTAATTAGTAATTAATCAGATCCAGTGAGCTTCAGGCCTCATTGACGTTGCGCAAAACAGAAGCTTTCATTGTGTTTGGGTGTATCATTGTCATGATGGCGGTATTCAGGGCTCCCGACCTGAAGACAATTCCGCCGCACTTCATCTCTGAGGTTTTACACAGTGTGAACAACAACAGCGGTGTTGCACAAATTATTAGAGTTCAACAACATTCCATCAGCAAGAGTTGATTTGCTGCAGCATTTTTTTGATTAATGGCTTAATGGAATTATCAGATCTGCAGAGTTCTTAATTAGCCAAATGCCGCAGAGCCAACAAAGCAACAGAAGTTTGTTGGTTCTTGGTGGAACACTGTTGTCTAAATGAGGCCTTATGAAAACATGAGGGTTTGGGCTAAAATGCTCAACAAGGGAAATACACTTTTTTTTAGTGTAACTTTATTTTCTTGTGAAACTGTTCTGGCTAAGTGGTCATTTTAATTTCAAGGTCAGTATCCGTTGTTTGGTTATAGGAACCAGTTTAGTGTCTCAGTTTAGTTCAACAGTACTTTTTTTGAGGTTTTTATTACTCAGATCTTCGGGTTGTGCATCTGCTGGATGATTAGTGCATGTTTTTTTTTAAGAATAGCATGTTAGGTTAGTCTAAAATAATTTATTTTACACTAATGCCTTCTACAGGGTACCAGAAGTGATTTATTCATCTTTGAATCCAACTGGATCCATTAGGGTAAGGTGATGTCGGACCCAGGCACAGTGCTCCAGGGGAACTTTTCCGGCTCTTCCTCAGGTTGGGGCGGTAGGGGTAAGAAGATTTTGGGTGCGGCCAAGTCACAGCTATCTGGATGGAGCAAATAGCCAGAGAAGGTGCTGCTGGCCATAGTGCCAGCGTACATGCCATTAGTGGTCCAGTCCTTCACCTGGACCCACACCCTCTCCCCCCGGGACAGGTGGAGGATCACCGAATGCGAGGTTGTCCCTAACACTTTGGGGTCTGTCGTTATGACTACTGCACCTTTTTTTGTAAAGATGCCCACTATGAGGACCCGTTCATGGACGGTAAGGTGGTAGCTGAAGACGTAGGTGCCTGAGACGGGGGCGATGTACTGACCGCTAGAGGTGTTGTAGTTGCCCTGGAGGTTGTAAAGGGTGCGTGAGAAGATCACTGGAGCGTCGGGGGGAGGGAAGTTGGTTGTCAGCGCTGCACAAAAGGCAGACTGGATAGGGGGCATGCAGGGACCAGGAGGACCCATCAATCCCATCTGACCCATGTCTCCTTTGTTCCCCTGTGCCCCATTCAGCCCTGCAGGGCCCATCTTTCCCTGATCCCCCTTGTCTCCCTTGTCCCCTTTCTGCCCTGGACTCCCATCTTCTCCATCTGTACAGTTACACTCCCCCTGTGGCCCTAGTTCTCCTTTTACACCTTGAGAACCTGGAACACCAGGATCACCCCTCATACCCATGTCACCCTTAAGGCCTTTGGTCCCTGGCAGTCCTTGGGCACCAGGTAGACCTCTAGGTCCTGCAGGGCCCTGGAGACCAGGTGGTCCTGGGGGGCCCTGGCCGGACTGACAGCCATCTGGACACACACCATCTTCTCCTTTGGGACCCGGTTCCCCCGGGCGACCCTCAAAACCTCGATCACCCTTGTCACCTGCAGGATAAGGAGGACTAGGTCAGGACCTGGAACTGAACTCTTTTAAGGACCAATGATATGAAACCACCAACGTGTGCTTGTCCCTCACCTTTAAAGCCTCTGTCTCCTTTGGGTCCTACAAATCCCTGAGCTCCCAGACTGCCCTTCTCACCGTTATCTCCTTTCTGTCCTAAAGGAGGAACACAGCGACACAGACAGAAACCATCAGTAACAGGACAGAACCAGTGACGCTGGAGACGTGGCCGAGACATCAGGGACAGAACCGGCAGCAGAGACATGAGGTCAGAAGCTTATTACCTTTGATCCCTGGTTTGCCCACAAAACCTGGAGGACCTCTGAACCCCGTCATCCCCCTTCTACCAGGACTCCCAGGAGGACCTGGCAACAGTCAGCAACACAGACAGTGATTGACACTCGGACGTCATTGTGACAATAAAATCACAGTTGGTTTTTGTGAGCAAGTTAAAACATCCAAAGTTATTTTAAAGATATATTTGAACACATTTGGTGCCATGAAATTATGTTATGCAAGATTCTACTGTAAAATATATGTTTGTATAAAAGATGAACTGTGATTTAATGATAGCTTAATGACCTAAAGTATTTAATGATGTGTGATATCAAATGTATTTTTTCCCATCAAGTTATTTAACATTCTATTTATTTTATTTTTGGTTATTTTACTATTATGAATACTTACTAACTATATCTTGTCTTGGAATCTTACCAATTATATGGAAGTAAATGTATCTCACCAGATTTTGAAATTTAAAAGCTATTGCATATTGTATTTTGGCCAACAAATTTTAAGATGAACTTGAATTTAAACTGTTCATTCTGTATTTGTGAATGCTGGAAAAATAAGTGAAACGAGTATTTGAAGAGTTGAATTGGGAAGCTTAAAATTCATGTAGGTGGGAGGTTCAATTGGTGTTAAAACCACTCATTCTGTTGTGGTCTGGCTTCCACAGTAGTTTTGGTGAAACCTGGATGAAAACAATCCATTTTAAAATAGCTCCTGTTGTGATGTCACAACAGGGGTGGTAGTTTATTCTACCACCCCTTGTTCCAGGTTTTTTCAGTGAGTATGTTAGAATGCGACTGTATTGTTGCTACAGGTCAAACTAGCGCATTTTGGATGTTTAAAGCATGTTATTTTTATAAATAGACCACAAAATAAAATTTTAAACCGTAAATGTCTGGTTTACCTGGAAGTCCCTGGTCTCCGCGGTCTCCTTTGGGCCCCACAGTGGTCTGGCAGTTTGTGCATTGACAGAACCACGGGATCTGGTCCTTGGGACCCTGCATCAGCACCTGGCAGAAGGCCTCCATGGTCCCGTACGGCTGCACCGTCATATTTTCCAAGTCTGAGTACATACGACTGTCCATGGGGGGGAAGGGAGGTAGAGGAGGTAGAGGAGGAGGAGAAGAGTCCTCCTGGGGCTCCCAGTTGTACGGGGAGATGGGCTCCGGCATCGCGATGATGACGGGGAGGAAACCCATCAACAGGAAGTGAAAAAAGGATGGCATGGTCTGGAGAGAGAGACACAGAGAGAGAGAGACACCAGATAAAGGACCATTCTGCAGGTTTTTAACCACACGCTTCACATTCCTGCAGATTCTTGTCCAATTTGATCGTTCATTATGAGATTACTTTATTTCCGTACTGTCCACTGATCTGCAGGGAAATTATTTTAGGTTGCAGGAACCCTTTGATAAAGTAGAAAGTATTTTTTTAATTTAATTTTAAAATCTAACTTTCTCTGCAACATTGCATTAATATCCTTAGTACGAAATATTTTACTGTCACATAAATAGAAATATCTTGTTTTTTTGGTTATCTTCAATTTCATCATTTTTTTTTATGATCCAGTGGTAATTACATCTTGTTTATCAATTTAAATGCACTTCTAAAATACTAATATTTTTTTTTTAATTCTATAAATATCTAACAAATATTCCAAATGTAAAGAGAACATTAGTTGGTTATAAAAAAATATATAATTTTAATGAAAAAAAAGCTCAATTATAAAAAAAAATCAATTTTGATGATAAATAAATTATTATACAGACATAAATCATGTAAAAATATGATCTATTAGATATTAATATTATTAATAATATTAAAAACAAATGTGTAGAATATGTTCCATTATTCAAAATGAACAGTTTTATGTATTATTTTACAAATCATATAATTAAATTAATTTATTTAAAAAAAATATTAAATTTTTAAATGGCAGGCGTCTCACTCACCAAGTCGTCTGAAGATTTCTAGAACCTGCAACTGATCTGACAAACAGACCTGCAGCTGCTAATAAAACACCTGGACCCGACCCACCTCACACCTGCTGCCCTGCCCACACACAGGTGTGTGTGTGTGTGTGCGCGTGTGTGTGTGTGTGTGTGTGTGTGTGTGTGTGTGTGTTCGTGTCTTTGTGAGTCAAATCTAGGACTGCATGTTGTTGTTTTCTTTGTAATGAATAATGTGACCTCATTAGAATAAAAGACTCATCAGGTGTCACATCACCACCATCACCATGCACACACGCACACACACTCACACACACACACGCACACACACACACACACATATATACACACATATATCGTCACCATGCTCAGGTGTCACCACTAATCATCGTCAGGTTTGTCTTAGACATTTCTCTTCTTGCAGCTAAACAATCAGATCAATTCAATGTGATCCGGTTCTATAATAAATACCTGACATAATACACATGTAATAATATAATACACATGTAATAATATAATATCTAGAAACAGAGTTGGACAAGGGACTCATTTTTATATCTTGATATGTTCTGTAGTCGAAGAAATATTTCAAAATGTGCAGAAAATGTATGTAAAACTTCTCCACTACAACTAAAAGTCCTGTGTGAAATATCTCACATTAGTGAAAGGACATACTGTAAGTACTACGAGTACTAAAGTACTAAAGTACTGCAGTAGGAGTCAGACTTAAAGCAAGATTGAACTGTTTGATTCTAAGCATCATTCAAGGAGGAAACACACACACACACACACACACACACACAAGACTTTAGCTCTTTACAGTGGGATAATAATCATTTAAATCAATAGGACCCAATCGTCCAATCACAGCGTCTCTTAGTGGACCCGTAGGAGGGGACAGAACCACATGTCTGGACCGTTCTCGTCTCTCTGTGAAATCCCTGAAGCCCGTTATTGATCCCGTTGATTAGACGTGCAGTCAACACATCACGCGTGTTTTTTCCCTGATTTCCTCCTCTATGAGGCGTGGATCCTGTTCCTGTGAAGCGGCAGCTGGGTCCGGTTCCCACTGCGGGGCCTCTTTCATGCTGACCTCATTAGGCCTTCAGAGACCAGCCCATAATGCCCCGGTGTAACTGTAGTCCCTGTATGTATGGACCATCCAGCTGGGCTGATTGAGGCCTGTCACCGGATCCCGCTCGCGAAAAACAGTCCATAGGCGTGACGTTACGGGGGGCCGCGTCCTGGGAATCAGGATGCGAGGATCCATGTAGGTTAACCGCGGGCCGCGTGGGTATGTAGGCCACCTGAGTCCTGGGACGCGGGTTCAGATCACATCAGACCTCCAGCTGCTTGGGTTACAGACACAGACGCTTCCAGGTCCTGAACACTGGCCTCGCGCAGGACGTCATCCCTGATGCTCAAATATGTGACCCCCTCACACCCGTTTGTCTGGGACAGCACATCCAACCTGGAGGACGACGTCCGACCTGCGTCTGTGTGATTTTAAATAAAGCAGCTGTGTGAAAAACACCAAATAATTTTTTAAAAAGTTGAAGAAGAAAAACGTCTCTTCCTCTCTATATATTTTTTAAATAGATTAAACTGTGTTTATTTGGAAACAACATTTATTTATCCCACTACAGCTGTTCCTGTGTTTAAAGTGGACCCAGCGGTTCAGTGAAACGCTCGTTTTATTTGGTCATTTACGGTAATCGCTGTTAGTCACAAAGCTGCAGAAGTGAATTAACATGGCAGTAAATGGGACAGAGAGTCAGCAATTACTGCTGTAAAAGGCTGTTTAATTAAAAAAAAAAGGAAAACGTGACTATTTCAGTGAAAGAAGAGAGGACGACATCATCTACATCCTGGTGTATGAATGATTAAGGTAGATGAAGAAGTGTTGAAGATTTTCTGTGAAGCTTCCTGAGCCTTGAACCGTAGATTCATGAGATGGTTTGAACTTCCCGTTCCTTCATCTGTCAACACTCATCCTCCACTAGTATACATCATAAATTATTATTATTTTTTTCTGGGGTCCTGCCCTTTTTCATCTGCTTACCTGTACCAGTATTGTCTTGCATCTACAAAACGTCCATTCAAATAGAGGGATCTTCTCTCCCTGTACCAACGTGTATGAACGGGTTCAATGGGTGAAGAATAATGGATGAAAGGTTAGAATTGGTGTTTGGGCTTAGGGGAGGGGACGTGCCGTGGCTATGATATTATCAATGAGGGCCATAGTCAAGTTCATACTGTATCTAAGTGTGTTACATCCTGCAGGTTTCCTACAAGAACATGCAATGGAGGTGAAACTGGATCCCTGTGATCCTGGTCTACACCCCTCTGCTGACCCTGTTTCTGCACAATCATTAATGTGCTTCTCCAAATTGTTCTGCTCCCGGCATCCCGCCCTTTCGCTTTTTCCTCATTCGTGCATCGTGCAGCAGCTCGTCGCCTGCGTGAGGTCCAGGAGGTGAAGTGGATCAGGTCTAACTCTGTCCTGGTGGCACAGAGAAGCTGGATCATTGTTACCTCATCCTCCACATGAACTATAAATCCTCATATTTCTGTTTCTATTTAATGCTGTACTGTGCAATTGCTTCTTATTTTCTTCCTGGTAGCTGTTTTTTTAGAATGTTTTTACCTGTAAGATGTGAGGGTCTAACATCAGGGGATGTTTCAGCCTTAGAAATGTGCCTATTGTAATATAATATTGTAATATAGTTAATATAATTAATGATGAGTCTTTAAAGGTTCATATTAACATTCTCATGCATTAATGAGACTATGTGTTAGTGATGTTATCATAAATATAGTTATTGTCAGACTACGGGACATTTATAAGAATTTATAAGAATAGTGTTAACCCTTTATAGATGCTGATGAATGTGTATAAAAGCCTGATAAGTTTAAAATAATTATTTATAATCTAATTACAAACATATTTATTTAGTGTAACTAACTATGTCATTAATGCTTTCTTAGCTTTGATAAGTTAATGTTCATCTTGTAACAAACAGTTTTTTATAGGTTCTCATGAATGACTTATAATCAAAAACATCTATTAATGCTGAGTTTTACATGCAGTTAGTGCATTAAAATGTTAGTAAGGCTCTTGCAAAGGCCTTTATCTATATATTATAATAATAATTAATGATTATTTCACAAGGACCTTAATATAAGCTATTTCTATTTTAATATCTAAAAGATTAAAACTGACTAAACTCGAGATTAAACTATTTTTTTATCTTCTGTATATGGATGGATAGAATGCATAGGTTTATTTTTTAATAAATGTATGGTTACTCTTCTTCTTATCAAATATAATTAGGGTAAACTGTTTTTTCTGATTGAAAGACATATTATATTGGATTATATTTAACTTTATTTATATCAGATTTATTTAATGCAGTTTTACTTTGATTTATATTGATGTGTTGTAATAACGCGTCTCGTCCACCAGAGGTCAGTAAGCGCCCCTCTCATTCCCTCCGGTGTACTGCCCGGTCCCCGCCGCTGGGGGGCGCTCCCTCCCCTGGTCCTCCCCGGGGGTCTGATGGCAGGATGGCGGAGGCAGGGGGACCGGAGACCGCCGCGGCCCGGTGCCCGGACGAGTCGTCGGACAGCGAGCCCGAGCAGGAGCCCGGAACTCCGCAGAAACTCATTCGGAAAGTGTCCACGTCCGGCCAGATCCGCAGCAAGGTAGACAGCGGCTAATTCTCCGGTTTATTCCCGCGCGTGAGCGCTGCTCAGCGGCTGTTTTCATTCAGCGGGGGAGGGCCACACGGAGCCCCGACGCACCGTTCTGCTCCGGGGCGAGAGCGCCGCGCCAAACCCCCTTTCACAAATCTCACACTTTTACATTCTCTCCCTCGCCTTGACACATAATTAACAACACCCGAAATTAGCGGGGACACCAACCGGCTCTTTAGGAATCCACTTACTATTCGGCGTTAAATAAAACCAACAACACATATTTTTTTATTTTAATGTTCCATCTCTAAACCCAGTTTGACACTTTGACCACATCCTGCTTCCCCGCTTCGCTTTGCGGTCACTTCACAGCGAGAAGCGTTAAGAGAAAGGGTCGTTTATAACTAAGAGCTTACTGCTTGGTGGAAGCGGATGATGCCGAAGACACGAGAGGATGCTATTGATCCGTTAAAGGAACCAATCGCTCGATTTGATCGCGCTACTTTTATTAGGATGAGCAACTAAAATAAAACTTGAGATGTCCTGAATGGATTTTGTATTGATGTCCCTCCAGCAGCCTTCACACTCTGAGGCCACAGCTGCTGCAGCAACAGCCCCGATTCATGAAGTTAGTGTAACACACTTTTCACTTTTTTCCAACACTTGATTCTAGTGAATATCTGGTTAAAGTGTAAAGAAATACGGTGATTTTTTTAAAGTAGTTTTGTAAAGTATTTTGCATTTATCCATAGTATTGTGCAGCTGTCGACTGAGAACATTAACAACGAACTTTAAGTTTATGTTAGGCTTTGATTCGGGGGAGAAACGACCTTTAAAAACTGTCATTATAACCGTAAATATGACTCGTATTTAGGGGGTAACGTTTATTTGCAGTTTAATGCTAGGCTATCTCGGCTAACGATGCTAGCCGGAGGCCCCGCGAAAAGCCCCGGTGTTTCCCACGCCCCCCACCCGCCCGAGGTGCGCCGTAAGCCCGTGGGTGAGTTCAGGTCGGAGGTGGGGGGGCGCGGACAAGATGGAAACGCTTCAGTGGTTCGCTGGTTTTTGTGTTTGTTTGTTTTACAACGAACCTGAAGCTTCAGCCCGGTTCGGTTCGTTTTAACAGGAAATGTTAACGTTATTAACGTATGAACCACATAACGGTGCGTTTATAGCGGCTCATTAAAGCCTCTTTGAGTTATCAGTGATGCTGCGTTAAAGTACCCGTTAGAAGCTCGGAATCACCAGCATCACCGAAGCGTCTTTTTTAGCGGAATAACAAATGACAGTTTAATCATATTTCGTCGCTATAAAACTTGATGCGCATCTACACCAGGTTTATAACAGTTTGTAAATCATTATTTCATCTTGTTTATATTTTTTGTTTTCAGTTTAGTTTTAAATATTTTTTAATGACTTTGTTTTATTTTTTTAATTACTTTTAGTTTAGTTTTTAGTTTATATGGGGAATTTGTCAGGGGTGAGATTATTGTGTAATAAAAACTCAACTACATTATTTTAAAATGCATGTTCACTTTAGGACGGTTGAACAATATCTGAAAAAGACAATAAGTCAGACAGTCGACACAGGATGCATATGCAATATAGTCAACTTATAAAAGATCAAACTTAAATATTCTCTCTTACTTTTCCATAAAACCTACATTGCATTTTTTTTTATTGTGATCTAAGCCCATATATTCCCCTAAAAATGACTCAAGTCAAAGTTTAAAAAACATTGACCACATAAATTACTTTCCATTTGAGTGCATTTTAAGGATTGAGTGCAAAATAATGAATAAAAACTGCATTTATTGATAATTCCTAAGTCACTACACATGCACAACATGTCAACATGCAGCAAAAACTCTCTGACAGGAAATAGCCCATCTTGCATTTTTCCCCATTCTCCTACTATTTATTATATAGAATAAAACTAAATAAATGTAATGATTCATATACACTGTCGTTTAAATGGTTAAGACCCTGAAAATTATTGGATCATTAGATGAGACTTATGACAAAAAATATTATTAGTAGTTGTTTAATGTGTTTACAATTTTTCACACATTGATAGAGTATACAATTAGTGTAAGAATAAAATACATTAGATTTAAAAAAATACATATGCATTCATACCAAAAGCTGTAACAACCAAATGGTCACCAATTGAGTCACCCTGAGACGTGGTCACCAAGGCTATAAAATTATCTTGGGACAGGGACATATATTACATGTTTTACACCACAAACACTCCTGTAACTTTCACCAGTTTTTTAAATCAATATTTGTCAGAAATGATTCAGATTCGCTGGCGATAAGGATCCTGATTCTTATGTGAATTAATTTTTTTCACCACCTGTTACCAGGTAAATTAGGACCACAAAGGGGCTGTCAAACAACCACATATTATCACTCATTTCAATACACATACAGGGGCACATTGCAATATTTCAAAAGTTTCACTAACACAGGCTTAATAGTCAGCTGCTACTTAGGGACACCACCCCTATATATATAGCTTTATATAAAAGCTCACTAAGCTTTTGTGCAATTAAATGCAGTGTTTCACTAAAAACAGCTTGTATGAGAGGAGATAAACAGGCTTGGTGGAGGAGCTCCTGTCATGTTTAATCGGACCCAAACTAGATCTGATCTGTTTTTACCAATTCCCACATAAAAATTTGTCACATTTTTTTAGAGAAAAGTTGCTGCAAAAACAAGTTTTTTCTGGCCAACTATAAAATGCACAAAAAAAAAGCTCCACCAGACAATTTCATCCGGCCCTGCGCATGTTTCCAATTTTTCGTGAGATATATCTCGAGTCGATGGTCACGTCACTCAAATTAAATCACGGTGCACAAACATACAGTGATTGTCTAATAAAGTTTTTGAATAAAACTGCGCTGGCAGCCAACCGGAGTTAAACTAAACGAACACGAATTGAATCACCTCAGCGGCTTCATACGTTCCAGTCGACTCGTTGAATAGAACTTAGCCAAGTCTCCGGCTGCTGCAGGACAGTCATCCTCCTCCACTAAAGTAGTGCTGGTAAACACATCCCCAAACTCACAGCGTGGCCCGTTAGTTAAAAATAGTCAATGTTGAGAAATGCGTGTAGAAATGTGGCAGGAAGCAAGCCAGTTAAACAAGATGCACTGAGTGTACATGATGTTTTCCTGGTTACTGCTCAGTAAAAACGAGTACTGTATTTTCACTACTATAAGGTGCACATAAAAGTCTTGGCATGGATTGTAGATAAATAACGGGGATGTGCGTTATTCAGAACATGGTTGTTTTTTGAAAGACGCAGCTGATTGAACAACTGAATGAAGTTAAATGATCTATGTTTGTAAAAAAAAATTAAAGCAGGACACAGAGAAGAAAATAAACATTAAATCAAACAAAAAGTAAAGTAATGATAGTGGACTCTGATTGTGAAACGGTAGCTTTGGTTGGTCTGTCCTGGTTGTGAGCGTAGATATTTCCGCCGGTCCCTGAAGGCTCCTTCCAGACTGACGTGGATGTTGGGAGTCACAGGAAGAGACTTTGGCCTGGAGCTGCTCACTTTCTATTTAAAGCCCATGTTTTGGGAGATTTCACAGTCTGGGAGCAAAACATGAAAAATGAGTCATGTGGGAAATGATGAGATATTTCTGCTCAGTCAGAAGACAGTTTAATGACAGTCAGCCACAGTGTTATAAGTAGAGAAGAACCCAATTAATCTTTAACTATTCCGGAATCGTCTAAAATGTGTGTTTAGCATGAATGTGAAAATGTTCTTTGTCGTAAACTCATAATAAAGTGAGTATTTTTAGATTTAGCAAATAGGACACAGTCTCCATCTGAACGATGTAAACAAATCTATATATTTATTGATATATGGCCTTGTTGCACTGCACCCCTTCAGAATATTTTAGTTTTATTATTGCTTCCACGTCCCCCTTTAAAAAAGATTAGCAGACAAGAAGTTCTTAGTTCAGTTAAATTCCAGCCAGCTAACAGCATCCACTCATCCATCTAAGTTCGTTCACATATCTGGGGCCAGGTCTGGCGGCGATGGGCTAAGCGGGACCCCCACACACACACACACACACACACACACACACCTCCAGACACCCCTTCTGTCCTGCAGTAACTCCCTGGCACTCCTGGGGATCCCCGTGGTATTCCTAGGCCAGATGAGATAATCCCTCCAGCAGGTTCTGGGTATGCACCGGGGATTTCTCCCAGTTGGACATGCATCTCTAGGTCATGCAAGAAAAAGTTACTGTTTTGGGTTTTTGCTCATCGACCATATGTGGCTCAGCATCGAACTAAAAAAGAAGGCTTTCTGTCCTTTGCAAATCCCCAGAACCATCATCGGACCCGCTTTCGACTCTGGTGTGTTGTTGAGGACCCAGGACAGTTGAAGCCGATCGGATGATTAGTTCTCAGACCTGCCGCTAGTAGGACTTTATGGAGCCTGGCGATTGGCTGCTCCTGACTTATTGGTTATTGAACGGACTGAGCAGCAGTTTGATGTGAACGGGTTTCCTGTGTCCCGACTATCTGACGTGAATGGCTGCCATTGTCGGCTTTATCACAAGACGATTACTCAGTCGGCCCTCGGCTCTTTTTCCAAGAAACCGTTTCAGAAAACACATTTATTATTATCACTATTATTATCTTACCTGACCGCCGTGAACAGGAAACTGTTTGACTAAGCACCAGCTGCCAGGGTCCAGGAGGACCCACGTGTTCCTGTCATTTCCTTTAGTGACACTTTCAGGACAGAACTGCTTTTGTGAGGCCAAACCTCTGCAGCAACAGATGTGTGTGTGTGTGTGTGCGTGTGTGTGTGTGTGTGTGTGTGTGTGTGTGTGTGTGTGTGTGTGTGTGTGTGTGTGTGTGTGTGTGTGTGTTGCAGACGGTGTTGAAGGAGGGAAATCTGATGAAACAAACCAACTCTTTCCAGCGCTGGAAGAGACGATACTTCAAACTGAGAGGGAGGACGCTGTACTACGCTCAGACAGCCAAGGTGATTGAATCTCTACTCAGGTAGACTAGTGGAGGACGGGGGAAGACATCAGGTAGATGTTTGATTCTAGGTGTGTCTTATCTTTGAAATCTTCCTTCAGGTTTGTTGCATCCTCAGATGTGTTTGCATGCCTTCAGATGTGTCTCTGAAGCTGTTGCTGTCAAAGGTTTGGTCCACATCTGACCTCCCCGTGTGTTTTTTTTGTCTCTCCCAGTCCATCATTTTCGACGAGGTGGACCTGACGGACGCCAGCGTGGCCGAGTCCAGCACCAAGAACGTCAACAACAGCTTCACGGTGAGTCTCACACCTCCAACCAGCGAAATCAGCCCCGAGGCTGCAGACGTCCCATCCTGTTAGAAACAGAGGCCTCATCCCACAGTCTGTGTCTGTGTGAACTGGACGGAGTGAGTCGTGATGTCAGTTGTTGGTTTATTGGAGGCTCAGATGCAGACGGGTCAGATGAAGCTTCACCTCAGGTCCTTCAGACTCAAGACATGATGCTGCTGATTGAGTAACGTGTAATAATAATCAAGACCTAGTAGTACAACTTAGTTTTATCAATAGTCTAGTTTGTGTTTTACAATCTTTATTTTCAAGTCATTAACGTTGCACGGGTCCAGAACTATGCCAGATGTGCTCAGATGCAAACACTACAGCAAGTGTTTTAAGGTCAAAGAAATGAACCTGACAAGCTGCAGCTTTGCAAACATCATCAACAACAGTAAACTCTCGTGCAGATTATAAAGTCTATCAGTCAGAATCTATAGAACTTATTAAACCTGTCTCCTGTTCCATACATAATAGGATTTTAAGTTAATGAAATATTCACTCTACATGTTGTAAGCATATATTTCTATGTTCGTGCTAAATAAAACTTCAGTTTTTTCAATGTAAACCATAAGTGTAATGCAAAAATAGATTTTTTCACAAACACCAGTTTTTCATTTCTGTAGTTAATCAGTCATTGTTAAAAAAATAAATAATAATACAATTTAGCAGCACGTTGACACTGTCAGGAGATGCTTTGGGTCTAGCTCCACTAGTCCTGCAACTTGCATTTCTGTCCCTTTCTCAGTCTGAAAGCACAGGACCTAAATGCATTTATTTATGAAATCACGTCTCATTTGCCAGGATAGGTGGCGATATGCAAACCTAAGCATGTTAGTTTTGTTGTAATAATAATAATAATATGTATTGTGTAATTGAAAAGTTGAACTGGTGTGATGAACAATCCTCGATTTCTACTTCGATTTCCGTCGTGCTGACATGTTTACGCGTACGTTAAATTCTGGTTTTAGTCAGACTAACACAGTGATTCGGTGTTTTTCGGCCACGTAAACGTTCTGTGTGAAGCCACACATGACGGTCACGTGTTCTTCAGCTCAGTGAAGCTCCTCCACACCAGACGTTGTGAGTTCAACCCTCAGCTCAGACTAAACGAATCTTGTGATGCCGACGTCTTTGTTGTTCAGGTTCCTGCAAGTCGCTCAGAATGACCTCAATTTGCCTAAAGTTGCCCGACCCGCTGTAATTTAATTAGTACAGTGCCAATACATTCATTCATTCATTCATTTATATACTCATTCAGCCATTCATGGTCCTGGAAGTGTGTTTTTTATTTTTAAATACAAGCATAGTAATCATTGTTTAGTCATCACTGTCGTCCAAGGATTAACACTTGAAAATAAGTGAATTAAAATAATGATGCGTTTTATTTATAGAGCACAGAGAACCCTCAAACAAACAAACAAACAAACAAAACAAACAAACATAAAAATGACAATAAAGCTCCGACCAGAGACTTCATGATGCATTCAGGGGCACCTCGTAAACTCAGAAATCTAAATGCAAATGAAACAGGAGGTTGTATATATATATATATATATATATCTTTTTTCGTTAATGGAGCACACACACACACACACACACACACACACATTGTGTATTAAACATGAACATATAGCTGTGAAGTTGGCAATAATTTCCATTCTAAGTTTTAACTTGGAGACTCTGGGGTAACCTGGATAAAATCCAAGGCAAAATGAGGCAAACAAACCATAAAATCAATTAATACAGCAAAAGTAAAACTACTCGTAGTCGTAGTAACACAGAATCCAAACAAACGAGGAATAAATTAATGACAATTTCTCCTCAAAGAGCAAAAGTTTTGAAGTCAATATGTGTTATCTCGATAAACAAAGTAATAAAGCAAAAACAAAGTGAAGCGTGCGACTGAATAGTCGTCATATAACGGAACTTTCTCAGAGGGAAACACACACACAGTTCTGTCGTGTTATTTTTGTGAACTTCCTGTAAAGGCCTTTGATGTGTATTTATAGAGCCGGCAGCAGGGAGGGGCTCTGTGTGTGTGTGTGTGTGTGTGTGTGTGTGTGTGTGTGTGTGTGTGTGTGTGTGTGTGTGTGTGTGTGTGTGTGTGTCATATTTCACACATACGTACTACGTATCTGTGTGTACATGTTTGTGCTCTGTGGACGTTTCGTGGTTTTACAGACGTCTTCTTCATCGTCTGAGCTCCCTCCTCCTGATCCCAGCCCCCCCCTCCCTCTTCCCTCCTCCCTCCTCCCGCTACCTCCCCCCTCCCTCTTGGGGTGTCGGCATGACGACAAACAGGAAGTAGGCTTGAATCACACGAGAGGATGTGGGCGGGGCTAGAGGAGGCAGTAGCAGCAGAGCAGGACAGAAGAGAGGAACCATCAGTGCAGATCCAGGTTTCCTCCGGGATCCACACCGTCGACAGGATTTTACTGAGTTACTGGGACCAGATCTCAAAGTGGATTATCGTGATGAGTCACAGCCGCGTCTGAATCATCCGGAGTTTGTCCGTGTTTCAGGACTCACACTGACTTCTGTGTTTGTCCGAGTAGCCGGAGGAAGAGACACGGTAAGAGGCAGACTGTGACGTCCAGGAGCAGGCTGTGATTATCACTGCCTTTAAAACCAGCGTCAGCCCACAGCAGGTCAAAGGTCATGTCTCAGATCCGTCCTGCTTCCACTCAACTTACCACAACTGCAGTTTAAACTCTAGTACTTTGGTGCAAGTAACAACACGGCAGAGTAAAAGTACTACATAACAACCATAATTACAAAGATCTAATTATTAGGAGTTGATGTGGTTAAAGTACTATAGTAAAGTATATGAGTATTAACAGTCAATGTAGTTAAAGTATAGCAGTACAAACATATTATAGGTTCTTATGGTTAAGTACTGCAGTTAAATACATTACAGTCGATGAAATAAAAGTACATAAGTAGTATGAGCCAATTTAGTTAGTATTGCAATAAAGTATATATGTATTATAAATCTACATGGTTAAAGTATTGCAATAAAGTACAGAAGTATTATGAGTTGATGTAGTTAAAGTATTGAAGTAAAGTACATAAGTATTTTAAGGCAATGTAATTAGCATTTTTAAGCAGAACTCTTCAGGTTCCAGTTTTAGAATCTTTTTTTTTTTTTACTGTTGGTTCAGACACAACAAGATATTCATAGAGTAACAGGGCCTTAAGTAAATAATCAATTAACACACAATAAATCAAAAATGAAAATAATAATTCTGCGACTCAGAGTAGAATATTAGCAGCGATGATTTTAGACCATTCAAACTCCTGGATTTAACCTGGACTAGGATCCTAGGTCCGATGGAGTAAAGATTGCACTGGAGACACTGTCTTTGGAGGCTTTTAAAAGAAAGAGCTGGTGGCCTGCTCTTCTGTGGAGTAATGAAGCATGAAACATGATTTAATTGTGGCCAATCTGTCTGCTGAACATTGAGGAAAATATCTTTTTTAAGCATAGCAGCACAGAGGGCGTCCAATCACCTGGAACGTTATCAGCTCTACTCACCTCGTTTGCGTTTTGACTATAAAAATGTTGTACTTGGTCCTATTTCTGATTTGACCTCCTTCAGGCTCTATGCGAGCTAAGCATTTCCTTTAATGTCATGTAAGCAGGCTGCTGGACTCTGATTGGTCTGTGTCGGAGGTGGAGACGCCGCTGGGTGTGGTCCGCATCCCAAGCCCCGTGGACTCAAACGGATGTGGATGTGTCTTCCGGATAAGTTTGTGGATCCAGTCCACGTTGATTCTTGATGGAAACACAAGCACATGAAGTGCCACACAAAGTCAT
Organism: Eupleurogrammus muticus; assembly: GCA_036785175.1. Taxonomy (NCBI): domain Eukaryota; kingdom Metazoa; phylum Chordata; class Actinopteri; order Scombriformes; family Trichiuridae; genus Eupleurogrammus; species Eupleurogrammus muticus. Next base: position 429,734 of record JAYKQN010000045.1, read on the forward strand.
GTTGAGTTCTGGTTCTGTATATAAAAATGATGGACGAGAAGGACAGAAGAGACCGCCGTGATCTTCATTGACCTGGCTCGAATCCCATGAAGTCCTCTGGGAATCCTTCAGTACCAGAGCCTTCACTTCCAAGACTCAGGCCTGAACTGAGCTTCTATTCACTGCAGCCGACTTCACTACAGCTGGCAGCATTTGGAGTTTGGCATCGTGGCAAAAGCTGCACAATCTCACTCCTGACCTTCATACTTTCACATTGACCGTGGGAGGAATAATCAGAACCTTGAGATGTGCATTTACCAAACGCAAAGACTGTACTAGTCCTAGTCCTAAAAGAGGGGCCATGGCTACATAACAAAGGGGTCCTTGAACAGTCATTGTTCCTAGGGTGAAATATGAGTGAAAGTTAGACTCCAGACCAGATCAGCAATGCTGCACCACCCGTATTAACTGGCTGGAAGTGGACACCATCAGCCCAGAGGCACAGAGACATGATAGGGCGAGTCCAGCTAGGCGTGAAGGCCTCATTGAACAGGGACAATGGAGGTGGTGGGAAGACCTGGAGAGGAGGAAGATCAGATGGAGGAATCTTCATGCACATTGTGTTTCCATCAAGAATTAAAGTTGACATTGTCATCATAACATGCATGAATGAACCTGCAGTGACAAACTTATCCATATACGTTTTGGCCTGGGGTGTCAGCAGCATCTCCACCTTCAACATGGACCATGGCGGGTTCCTTCACCATGTTCCTTCTCTGGTAATCAATTATCAATCACGAGTGTTAAAACAATTTGATCTGAGAGAAGCAGCCGGTGGACGAGGCTCAAGTGGAAGAACCCTCGCTAAGCATCAAATATAACATCAAGTAGTCAGGAACCAGGATGGGGAATGAGGGGGCTGGTTCTGGTCCTCTGGACATGAAGTGGGCTCATCAATGAAAAACGGAGGGTGTCCACAGGAGACCCTCCACCAGTCAACCATCTGCCGCTCAAAACCGAAAGTGAATCTCATGTGAGGGCACATGGGATTTTTTTTAGTTTTAACATCACATCCTGTTTCTGATTCTATCGATACGTACATCACATGTCGCCTCTCAAGATTATCATGTCTGAGCAGATAAAAGGATAAATAGATTTTTCCTGTTTGTTCTTGTTGTTCTCTCTGTGATTTAAAAAGCCCTATTTGACGTTTAAAAGTCAACTAAACTCGAGGCAGAAAGTTGAAATGCAAACTAGATATGTTTTTAATCTAAACAAAGAATTAAAACATTCAAGTCAAACTATACAGCAAGAAATACATTAAAATGAAAATATATAAATATATATAAATGTCATGTTAGCTGGACAGAGAACAAGTCATCAATAGATAAATTCATGAATAAATAAAAACAAAGTGACCATTCACATCATCGCAATGAATACAAATCTGAATGAAAGAGACAGTTCTACAAAATAAGAACTGAACAGAGCTGTTCTCGTTCTTAAACTTTAAACATGTACTGGGCTGGGAGGCAGACAGGCCCCTTTAAAGTTTTACGACATTTCCATTCCAACTGTGTCATAAAATCCTTCGCTTTATTTTTATCAACCAGGCGCAGCCTCAGAATCACAGCGGAGACGAGGAAACAAGAGTTTTTAGAGTGAAGCCGGAAAAATGTCAGGAATGATGGAGAGAGGGAGGAAACACAGACGTCTGTTTGTCCTGTGTGTGTGAGTGTGTGTGCGCGTGTTTGTGCGTGTGTGTGTGCGTATGTGTGTGTCAGCAGTGACGTCAGTGTGTGTTTATCTGTGAGGCAGTGAACTTAGTGTTTCTGTGTCCTTATATGTGCCTGTGGGCCTCAATATGTGACTAAGCTCATTTTGAGTTAATTCTCAAATTATATGTATATTTAAAATCAAATATTTTTATTTTTTTCTTACATTCTATCTGTGTTTTGTTACAAGACAGAACACACACATCAAAGATAGAGGTGTTTTTAAGACGCAAAAAGCAATTAGGACGAGTGAGTAAAATAAAACTTTAGATAAAAGCGATAAAATTCAATAAAACAGGATTAAAAAAGCACTGAATTCAATTTAAATTTTTCAGATCATTATTTCATGTGACTGGCAGATGGAAAGTATTATGACAACTAAAAGCACTTGAAACTGTCTGCCAAGCTGTGGGCGAGGAACAGGTTAAGGTAAAGGGATTAAAGACAGAGTAATAACAACGTTATGTGTGGTGTCTTCTGACGTAAAATCTGAACTGTAGGTGAACTGGTAGCAGACAGCTGTGCTGTACTAACATCCTACCTACTACAGGCTCGTCACTATGAGCTGCATGCTGCCTACTAAATGAAGGATTAAGCATTCCATTACCAGCAGACCGTTCACACTGGACTATACTGCAGTCAGCCATGTGACACGTGATGGTCATGTGACTGCGATTGGGTTGTAGTGGCGTTGTCATGGTGCTGTCACGTTGTAGTGGTGTGGTCATGATGTTGTCAGGTTTAGATGTGTTGTCAGGTTGTAGTGTTGTTGTCATGGTGTGGTAGGGTTGTAGTGATGTTGTCATAGTGTATCGGGTTGTAGTGGTGTTGTCAGGTTGTAGTAGTGTTGTCATGGTGTTGTCAGGTTGTAGTAGTATTGTCATGGTGTTATCAGGTTGTAATAGTGTTGTCATGGTGTATTGAGTTGTAGTGGTGTTGTCATGATATGGTTGGGTTGTAGTAGTGTTGTCATGGTGTTGTCAGGTTGTAGTAGTGTTGTCAGGTTGCGGTGGTGTTGTCAGGTTGTGGTATCATTATAGTGTTGTCATGCTGGAGTGGTGTTGTCATAGTGTATCGGGTTGTAGTGGTGTTGTCAGGTTGTAGTAGTGTTGTCATGGTGTTGTCAGGTTGTAGTAGTATTGTCATGGTGTTATCAGGTTGTAATAGTGTTGTCATGGTGTATTGGGTTGTAGTGGTGTTGTCATGATATGGTTGGGTTGTAGTAGTGTTGTCATGGTGTTGTCAGGTTGTAGTAGTGTTGTCAGGTTGCGGTGGTGTTGTCAGGTTGTGGTATCATTATAGTGTTGTCATGCTGGAGTGGTGTTGTCATAGTGTATCGGGTTGTAGTGGTGTTGTCAGGTTGTAGTAGTGTTGTCATGGTGTTGTCAGGTTGTAGTAGTATTGTCATGGTGTTATCAGGTTGTAATAGTGTTGTCATGGTGTATTGGGTTGTAGTGGTGTTGTCATGATATGGTTGGGTTGTAGTAGTGTTGTCATGGTGTTGTCAGGTTGTAATAGTGTTGTCATGGTGTATTGGGTTGTAGTGGTGTTGTCATGATATGGTTGGGTTGTAGTAGTGTTGTCATGGTGTTGTCAGGTTGTAATAGTGTTGTCATGGTGTATTGGGTTGTAGTGGTGTTGTCATGATATGGTTGGGTTGTAGTAGTGTTGTCATGATATGGTTGGGTTGTAGTAGTGTTGTCATGGTGTTGTCAGGTTGTAGTGGTGTTGTCACAGTGTAGTTGTGCTGTAGTGGTGTTGGTGGTTCATGAATACATATTTCTGTATCCTTTGTTTTACTGAAACTCTTCCTGTTTTCTTCATGTTAATCTTGGATGTTAAATGAGATTGTTTTCCAGCAATAGGAAACATTACTGCCAGAATTATGAGCTCATTACCTTTAAAACACTGGTTCTAAACATCAGGAAACAAGTCTGTCATCTCGTTTTACCAACAAATAGTAGAAAAGTACTCATAGTATGGGTAAAGACTTGGAACTTTGAGTTTGGTATATGTAGAGTGAGTGAGTGAAAAGAGTGAAAGAAACACCGGATAAGGCCTCCTCATACGTGTGTGTATCTATTTCTGTCAGTGTGAGAACAGAGAGTTCATTGTGGTGCAGCTGAACAGGAAGCGAAGGTCTACGTCTGTTTCTCTGGAAATTACAACTGTACACACACACACACACAGTCATGTACAACGCTTACACACACACGTTTCATTCTGTAATTGTATAATAAGAACAATAGTTCAGGTCGCTGCCAACTGGGTTTCTCCTCCAGTCTTCTTTTTAAAGCAACATCTTAATAAAGCAGCTGTAAATGTTAGAGATGAATCATCTGTCTGTCTGTGTGTGTGTGTTTGTGCGTGTGTGTGTGTGTTTGTATGTGTGTAGGTGATCACCCCCTGCAGGCGCCTGATTCTGTGTGCGGACAACAGGAAGGAGATGGAGGAGTGGATGGCAGCTCTGCGCAGCGTCCAGAACAGACAGAACTATGAGGTCTGTGGTGTGTGTGTGTGTGTGTGTGTGTGTGTGTGTGTGTGTGTGTGTGTGTGTGTGTGTGTGTGTGTGTGTGTGTGTGTTGTGTGTGTTGATGTCTCTGCAGCATCATGAGTCGTGGGGACGAGCTGCTGACTGTGTCTTGTCTCTCCCAGTCCACCCAGTACAGCATGGACCACTTCAGTGGGATGCACAACTGGTACGCCTGCTCTCACGCCCGGCCGACATACTGCAACGTCTGCAGAGAGGCGCTGTCAGGAGTGACATCACACGGCCTGTCCTGTGAAGGTACACACACACACACACACACACACACACACACACACACACACACAGATTTATTAATATCTTCTTAGTTTGATGTTAGCATTGACTCAGGTAGCAGTGCCAAACTCTCTTTATTCTGTGTTTTCACTGGTTCTAATCAGCAGGTCTTTTTGTTTTGGGAAATTTGTCCTCATTCATGCATTTTGTAGCCTGTGACATCCACTGTGTTGTCCATTGTTTAAGAGGCTTATGGTAAAGAAGTTATGACACTATAACTACAGCATAATTCATATCATGTCTATTATAAATAAAGACTTAATGCACTGAAGGCAGAATTATAAAAAGCACTTGTTATTGTGTGTGTGCGTGTGTGTGTGTGTGTGCGTGCGCGTGTGTGTGTGTGTGTGTGTTACAGTGTGTAAGTTCAAGGCTCATAAACGCTGTGCGGTCCGAGCCACAAATAACTGTAAGTGGACCACACTGGCCTCGATTGGGAAGGACATCATCGAGGACGAGGACGGGGTGAGACACACACACACACACACACACACACACGAATATTCCTACATTTGAACGGTGTCCGTAAATGCCTCATACCTGACCCCTGACCTCTCCCCCCAGGTGTCGATGCCTCATCAGTGGCTAGAAGGGAATCTTCCGGTGTCGGCTAAGTGTAACGTGTGTGATAAAACATGCGGCAGCGTCCTGCGCCTGCAGGACTGGAGGTGTCTGTGGTGTAAAGCCATGGTGAGGTTTAGAGAATCCACTGCTTCATGTTTGATCGTGTTTTATTTCTCTGATCTGCTGCAGTTTTTAAGCTCCCATAACTGAGATTTGAATTGCGTTTGGATTATAGGGAAGGTTTAGATGTTAGAAATGCTGCCTGTTTTTAAATCGCATAAATATTATTCTTACTTAAGTTAGAGAGTGAGTCTGTCCTCCTCTGTCTCTCTTTCTGAGGTTTATTCCCACCCCCCAAAGTTTTTTAGGGACTTTTTTCTTGTGCAAAGTGAGGGTCTAAGAACAGGGTTATGCTGCTTTTGTACAAAAGTGGGTGAATCTGTGATTTGGGCTATACGAATAGAATTGACTTGACTTGAGGTACAGAGTTAGAAAGTGATGGTGACAGAGCAACGGAGGGATGGGATGCAAAAAGCATCTTTCAATGTGAAATATGTGCAGAAAATTTTGAATTTCATTGATAGTCAGTCACGTCATTTAAACAATTACCTGAATAAAAGGGTTACTTTTAAGTTTGGATGTCGTGGAAATGCACAATAAACTGGATGTGAGATTATTATACTGTATTTTAGAACATTGTACCTGTTGAAATAGGTAACTGTCATGACATCTGCTTTTCCCATATATAAGAATGTGTTGTTACTTACATATTAAACTGTACCGTCCTCCAGGTGCACTCTGGCTGTAAAGAGCAGCTGTCCTCCAAGTGTCCCCTCGGTCAGTGTAAAGTGTCCGTCATCCCTCCCACGGCCCTCAACAGCATCGACTCTGACGGTGAGCCGCACAGAAAACATCCGCGTTCCGTTTCCGCGGCTCGGTTTGTGTCCGGACGCCGTTTGTGTCAACAGCTGCTGCTGCTGGTGTGTTCAGGTTTCTGGAAGGCGTCGTGTCCTCCGTCCTGCACCAGTCCGCTGCTGGTGTTCGTCAACTCGAAAAGCGGAGACAATCAGGGAGTGAAGTTCCTGCGACGCTTCAAGCAGCTGCTGAACCCGGCACAGGTGTTTGACCTGATGAACGGAGGACCACATCTGGGGTGAGACAGACAGACAGAGACAGACACAGACACAGACACAGACACAGACACAGACACAGACACAGAAACGGACACAGACACAGACACACAGACACAGACAGATAAACCCACAGGCTACAACTCACAGTTTAACACACGACTCTTTGTCTCAGCCTGCGATTGTTCCAGAAGTTTGACACGTTCAGGATCCTGGTGTGTGGAGGAGACGGCAGCGTCGGCTGGGTTCTGTCTGAGATCGATGCTCTCACCCTGCACAAACAGGTACACACACACACACACACACACACTGCTGTACAGACTCAAACCAACTTAACCTGTGTCTCAGCTTCAGGCTTATTTTCTTCCCATTAAATAAAAGATGTAAAAGTTTTTTGATGAATTTCTAATGTAGCACAAAATCCAGAAGTTGTGACATGTCGTCTATGGATGTTATTCCCGTTTTAAATGTTCAACTGATGTTTTGTTGAGTTACAAAACACTAAAACTAATTAAAAAAAAAACAACTAATACACATGTAACTGAATGTAAACATTTAAATATAAATAAATATACAACTAGCAAAGTAAAAACTGATTGAAATTGAATTGAAATAAAAAAAACAAAAGTTAAAATAAAATAAAATTAATAAAACCCCCCCAACTACTCTAAGCTGTGCTGTATCAGACTGTGGAGCTGCATCAACATCGCCCCCTGCTGCTGCATCAGGATCCTCACAGACACCAGGCGAGTTACACTGAATGACCCTGTGTGTGTGTGTGTGTGTGTGTGTGTGTGTGTGTGTGTGTGTGTGTGTGTGTGTGTGTGTGTGTGTGTGTGTGTGTGTGTTGCAGTGTCAGCTGGGGGTTCTTCCTCTGGGGACTGGGAACGATCTGGCTCGGGTTCTGGGCTGGGGCTCAGCCTGCGACGACGACACACAGCTGCCCCAGATTCTCGAGAAGCTGGAGAGAGCCAGCACCAAGATGCTCGACAGGTAAGACGGGCGACCCCTCGTCCTGCAGTAAGACGGGCGACCCATAGTCCTGCAGTAAGACGGGTGACCCCCCGTCCTGCAGTGAGACGGGCGACCTGTCGTCCCGCGTTGGTTAGGAGACGGCAAACAGTTCTCTAACAGTTCTCTCCTCCTGCTGCAGGTGGAGCATCATGGTCTATGAGACCAAGTTTCCACGGCAACACTCGACGTCCACCGTCACCGAGGACTGCAGCGACGACTCCGAGGTAACAGAAAACGGTTAAACAGAATAGGAATGATTCATTTATACGGCATCTTTGAAAACAATATAACAACAAAAAGGCAGAAAACAAAGATGTAGAGGGAAGACAGAGGAGTAAAAGGCAAGAAGAAGACAATAACAGACATCACATAAAAGCAATTGAAGGTCATCTATTATCTGTACATCCACTGAACTACATTTAGGCTTTTTTCTTCATTTACGTACCTGTTGCCATGGTGACTCAGAGCTCAATTAACCTGAGTCATCTGAGCTTCATCAGGTCACAGTCAGAGCTTTTTTTGGAGCTGCTTCCTGTTTGCTGATGTCACATGGTCTGTCAAAGTCTAACCACGGCGTTCCTGTCTGCTGATCCAGGTCCAGCAGATCCTCACCTATGAGGACTCGGTGGCCGCTCACCTGTCCAAGATCCTGACCTCAGACCAGCACTCGGTCGTCATCTCCTCCGCCAAGTACGGCAAACTCTGCCTCATGAAACCATGGAGATCTGTAGCTTCTGATGAATGTGTGTTGACTGTGTGTGTGTGTGTGTGTGTGTGTGTGTGTGTGTGTGTTCCTCAGGGTTCTGTGTGAGACAGTGAAGGATTTCGTGGCTCGTGTTGGGAAGGCGTACGAGAAGAACACGGAGAGCTCAGAGGAGTCGGAGGCCATGGCCAAGAAGGTGAGAAGCTCTGTGATCAGCTAGTTCAGTCTGAGTGAAACATCAACATATAAACGTCTTTCATTTAAAAAAAAACGTTCATACACATCGATATTTAAACCTGTTAATTTACTAGTAAATTCGCTTAATGTCTTAAATAACCATGAAAGTAAAGCTTTTTCATCTTGAGCATAATTAAAATGATTATAAACTAAATGTCTCAGCCCATCTTACACTGGATATTATTTAATCATTATTTATTTTATTATATTAAAATGTAAATGCTTTTCTTCTTCAATTGTTATGAAAAAAAACATTTAAGAGGTTGTTTCATTTTATTCATTCCAAGAAAAAAAAGACTGAAGTCAGATTCACACAGTTTCCTTTAATGTGTTTCTAAAATATCGAATTTTAAATTTAATTTTGAGTGTGTGTGAGGAGTGTGTGTCTATGTGTTAGAAGAGTACTAGGAATGTGTGAGGAGTGTGTGTGTGTGTTTGTGCTTGTGTGTGTGTGTGTGCGTGCGTGCGTGCGTGCGTGCGTGTGTGTGTGTGTGTGTGTGCCGAGGACTAACGCAGTGCTCTGTGCTCAGTGTGGCATCCTGAAGGAGAAACTGGACTCGCTGCTGAAAACGCTCAACGAGGAGTCCCAGGCCTCCACCGTCCTCCCCCAGGCCCCGCCCCCCACCATCGCCGAGGAGCAGGAGGAGGGCGAGGGGGTCGTCCTGCCTCCTCCTCCTCCTCCTCATCCGCACCACCATCATCCTCCTCCTCCTCCCTGCCCCCCGCGGACCAACCCCTCCTCCTCCTCTTCGTCCGCGGCGGCCGCCATCTTCAAACCCCGCGAGCAGCTGATGCTGCGCGCCAACAGCCTGAAGAAAGCCATCCGGCAGATCATCGAGCACACGGAGAAAGGTGAGCAACGCTCCTACAAACACGACCCCCAACACGCTTTACAGTTTGTACAAAAGCAACACAACGTCCCCTGTCCTTAGACCCTCACATGGTACAAGGTAAAACTCCAAAAACACTACATTAGAACAGGAAAAGTTGAATATGACATCAAGTAGAATAACAGAAATATATTTAATTGTGGTGTATGTGGAGGATGAGGTGACAGGATCCATCTCAGCTTCCAGGTTTCAGGACAGCAACAAGATCCTTCAGCGGCTGCACTGCAGCATGTTCTGAGAATGAGAATGGACATTTAAAAGTACATCAGTGGGTCATCAGTATTACAGGTCCCAGCAGACTAACCTATAGCAGCATAGCAATGTTCTAGTCCAGCCAGGACCAGAACTAACTATAAACTTAAATGTAGGAAGGGTTTTCAGCCCCTCTGGACTCACTCATCATGATTGTGCCTTACAGCCGTGGACGAGCAGAACGCCCAGACCACGCAGCAGCAGCAGCAGCATCAGGTCTTCTCTCTGGGCCGGGCGGAGGAGGAGGGGCTGGTGGAGGAGGAGGAGGAGGAGGAGCTGGATGAAGATAAAGTGTCGCTGCAGTCCTCCTACAGCGCCAAGCACCGCAACACACGCAGGGGTCAGTGGCAGCGCTTCACGGTTAATGTTCTGAACCTGAAAGTGAACATCGCCTTTAACGCTATACATTTAAAGCAAAACATTCGTTTTGATCAATTTTTTATATAAAATTTCACAGAGCTCACAACACAAGTAACACAAGCATAAAGCAAGTGTAAAATAAGTGTCTTAACGTGAGTAATACAAGAGTAATGTCAGTGTGACGTAGGCAACATGATGTGATGCTAGATATGACCCAGACAGGCCTAGAAAAGGCACAGATCAAGCAGTTTTCAAAATAAAACACTATGCAAAGTCTGGCTGTGTAAACATCTCAAGTTACATAATGATAATAACAAAAGTAGTTTATTAATAGAAGATATTAATTCATGTGATACAATTTGAAAACAGGTACATTAAAATCAGAGATTCCCTATGCAACATGTTCAGTCATGTTGTTGACTTATCAAAGGCAACTGGGGATTTATATTATCCATGTGTGTGTTTGTGTGTGTGTGTGTAGTCAGTAAAACACCCTGTGAGAAGTTGATCAGCAAAGGCAGCCTGTCCCTTGGGAGCTCTGCATCACTTCCTGTCCAGACAGGAAGTAGGGAGAACATGCCGATGCTTAACACCAAGATCCTTTATCCTGGTAAGAAACTGCGAAGTCACAGATGATGTTTCAGTTGATGTTGATTATTAGCCTGACAGTGTGTTTGTGTGTGTGTGTGTGTGTGTGTGTGTGTAGCTCTCAGACCAGGTATCTCAGGCTCTTTGTCCAGCAGCTCAGTGATCAGTCGGTTGTTGGTGAACGCCGACCCCTTCAGCTGTGACCCTGACAACATGTGAGACAACCGACGTCCCCAAAACACATCACACACACTCTGTCATTTAATAGCTGCTAAACTAACAGCGTGTGTGTCTGTGTGTGTGTGTGTGTGTATCAGGGATTGCTACACAGAGAAATGTGTCATGAACAACTACTTCGGAATCGGACTGGACGCCAAAATCTCTCTGGATTTCAACAACAAGAGGGACGAGCACCCGGAGAAGTGCCGGTACGTCAGGTTAAGCTCTCGCTCGTCCATCAGAACGGGCTGTTTGATTGATTGATGGATTGATCGATCGATCGATTGATGCTTTGTTCAGGAGTCGGACCAAGAACATGATGTGGTACGGAGTCCTGGGAACCAAGGAGCTGCTGCACAGAACCTACAAGAACCTGGAGCAGAGGGTCCTGCTGGAGGTGAGACTCACACAGACTGAAGCAGCCAGGAGACACGACTGCTGGAGCCACACTGACTTTGAGTGTGTGTGTGTGTGTGTGTGTGTGTGTGTGTGTGTGTGTGTGTGTGTGTGTGTGTGTGTGTGTGTGTGTGCATTGTGTGTGTGTGCAGTGTGACGGGCGGCCCATCCCCCTCCCCAGCCTGCAGGGCATCGCCGTGTTGAACATCCCGAGCTACGCGGGAGGAACCAACTTCTGGGGAGGAACCAAAGAGGACGACGTAAGGCCGCTCCTGTCCCCACCGCCCTCTGCTACCTGTCCGTCAGGTCATGTGACGAGTGACATCATCACGTCCCCTGTCTGTCTCTCTGTCTCTCTCTCAGACGTTCACCGCTCCGTCCTTCGATGATAAGATCCTGGAGGTGGTGGCGGTGTTTGGCAGTATGCAGATGGCCGTGTCCCGGGTCATCAACCTGCAGCACCACCGCATCGCACAGGTCTGTCTGTCCACCTGTCTGTCTGTGTCCTCCTGTCTGTCTGTTTGTCTGTCCGCCGTTGTAAACCTGTCTCTCTCTCTCTCTGCCTGTCCCTCTCAGTGTCGGACAGTGAAGATCACCATCCTGGGAGACGAGGGTGTCCCTGTCCAGGTGGACGGCGAGGCCTGGATCCAGCCTCCAGGCTACATCAAGATCATCCACAAGAACCGGACACAGACTCTGACCAGGGACCGGGTGAGTAGAGGGGCCGGACTCGGACCAGGGACCGGGTGACTATTGGGACCTGTCGGCAGATCCAGATTGTTCATGCTAAACGTGTGTGTGTGTGTGTTTAGGCATTTGAGAGCACCCTGAAGTCCTGGGAGGACAAACAGAAGTGCGAGTTCCCCAGGACACCGCCCCCCCAGCCCCCGCAGCCCCCCCAGCCCCCCCTGTCCTCCCAGCCAGAGATCCTCTCAGAGGAAGAGGCCTCACTCATCAGCGAGTTCGGTCAGGCAGCAGGAGCCCTCATCCACAGGTGACCTGTCCCTGACCCCAAAAACCTTAGTGTTAGTCTCAGTAATATGGTGTCAGATGTCCTGTAAATGTCCCTTTAAATCTGGGACATCAGTATCGGGGGTGCAGCATCCGTCACAGGGACTGATGGGGGGTCTGTGTTTCAGTATCCGGGAGGTGGCCCAGTCCCACCACAGCATGGAGCAGGAACTGGCCCACGCCGTCAACGCCAGCTCCAAGGCCATGGACGTGGTCTTCGCCAACGCCAACAGCTCAGAGGTACGAGGTCTCTGTCGGGCTACCGCTGCAGGGCCAGCTGCAACGTCTCTGACCCTGTCCCCCCAGTCCCCGTCTCTGACCCTGTCCCCCTCCCTGTCTCCACAGGCTCTGAGCTGCAGCGTCGTCCTCCACATGGTCAGTAACGTCAAAGCTTTGCTCAGCGAGACGGAGCTGCTGCTGGCTGGGAAAATGTCCATGGTAACTGGCTCACAAGACAGATCTGCTCTGAACTTTGGTCTCTTAATGTGAATTTGACAGCCAACAATCGCTTGCGTTGTGTTTGCAGCAGCTGGATCCTCCTCAACAGGAGCAGCTGAACGCGGCTCTGAGTTCTGTCGCTCAGCAGCTGCGACGCCTGGCGGACGTCTCCTGGTTGTGTCCCGTCGTCGACCCCTCGGACCACGAGGTACGTGCTGCAGTACTACTACTACTACTACTACTGCTGCAGGTAGTACTGGTATCACTGCTACTGGAAGTGAATGCAAAAGGCAGTTTTCAAATGAATAAAATCCAAAACCTACATGGTCCTGTGTGGGAAAAGTGATTTCCCCTTAAACCTAATAACCAGTTGGGCCCAAAAGCAGCAACAACTGCAATTAAGCTTTTGCAATAACTTTTTTGGCCCATTGATCTATGCAGACTTGTTGTAATTCATCTACATTAAAGGGTTTTTTAAGGTCATGCCACAGCGTTTAAAAGTCGCCAGGTCAGGACTTTGACTCCTCCTTCGACCACTCCAAAGTCTTCATTTAGTTTTTTTCCTCCAACCGTTTAGAGATGGACTTGCTGGTGTGTTCTTGGATCATTGTCCTAGGTCGGGTTTTAGCTTGAGGTCAGGAACAGATGGCTGGACGTTCTCCTTCAGGATATTTTTGGTAGATCCATTTATCACAGCAAGTCTTCCAGCGCTACTTTTTCACCAAAAGTTTAACATTTGTCTGGTCAGACAACAATATTTTCCTAAAGGTCTTGGGGATCAGCAAAGTTGAGACGACCTTAATGTTCTTTTTACTCAGCAGTGGTTTTCATGCTGGACCTCTGCCTTGCAGCCTTTTTTTTGTCTCTTTCTTTTGGTGGCGTCGTGAGCGTTGACCTTAACAGAGGCAGTTGAGGCCCTCAGTTCTTTGGCTGTTGTTTTTTTTGGTCTTGTGGTAGTTTTGGTTGGCCGGCTTCTCCTGGGAAGGTTCACCGCTGTTCCATGGCTTCTCCACTGTGGTTCAAAGCTTCGAAATGGATTCAGAACCTTTTCTCTTCCTTATACCGTAGATCTCAATTACTGTTTGTCTCATTTGTTCGGCAGGTTGTATTTAGGTGATTTCTCTGTTGAGAACATGTGTGGCAGTGATCAGGCCTGGCTGTTTAATACTAGAATTCGTTAGACGACGCCGTGTTTCACGTCTTTGTGTCTTCAGGGTCCTCTGACCGACTTCTCGAAGCGCAGCCGGAGCGCGAAGTTCCGTCTCGTACCCAAGTTCAAGAAAGACAAAAACAACAAGAACAAGGAGACGTGTGCAACGCTGTCCCTGCCCGGTAAGACCAGGGGCTCTCAGGTCCAGGCTCGGTTCAGGTCCGATCTGGTTCACTGAAGACGGTTTTATGGAGCTAAGGCAAAGCCAATAGTTTTGCTAAATTGAAAAACTAGGTTATTGTAATTTATCACAATGATAGCTGGTCTCCTGTTGTTTTAATGCTAAAATAACAGCTTCAGATTAAATAATAACTAACACTGATAATTTTAGTTTTCTATAAATACTATTAATAATTGCTCTATTACACCCCCACAGGTTTCTTCAAGTTATATTCAAGTCTGTCAATGGAGACTGAGGCAGCATTCAGTAACATCATCATACTGTGATATAATAGAAAACAGAAAACAGCATCTCCACATTAACAATCTATCGTCATTCTCTGTCATATAAACTGAATAACTTAGAATAAACTATTGGCCTTGAATTAGCTCCATATTGTTTGTCCATGTGATGCTTATTTAAACGTCACCGTGACGTCTCTGAAGTCACCGAGCTCAGCCTGTTTGAATGAAATCCACTTCCCGTCCGTCTCAGTTCACCAGTGGGGGACGGAGGAGGTGGGGGCGTGGCTGGACTTCCTGTGTCTCAACGAGTACAAGGACATCTTCATCGGACACGACGTCCGCGGCGCCGAGCTCATCCACCTGGAGAGGAGGGACCTGAAGGTACGGACGAGTCAGACCGGACCCACCACAACCTCACCGTGACACGGGATGAAGCTGCTGGTGAATCAGAGTGTGAAGGTTCAATTGTGTGTGTGTGTGTCTGTGTGTTTGTGTGTGTGTGTGTAGGACCTGGGCGTGACGAAGGTGGGTCACATGAAGAGGATCCTTCAGGGGATCAGAGAGCTCAACAGGAACAGCAGCGCCAGCGAAGCCTGAGGCTGAGACCATGTGACATGTTGGTAATAAACGTTAACATTTTCATTTTATTCCTGTTTCAGGCAAAAAGTGTAGATCAGTGCTTCTCAAAAAGTGGAGCGTGAGGCTCCATCAAGGGGGGAGCGTTAGACCTCGGGGAACATGTTTTTTTAAAATATATTTTTTTTTGTCCTAGAATAAAGTGCAATTAGACCTCCACTACATTAGGGGGCAGCAGAGTGTGTGCAGGGAGCATACAGCACAGAGTATGAGTATGAAGTGTAGACACCAAGTGACACCATGAAAACATATTTAACAGGGATGAGAAGACAGGCGGAGAGAGACGGAGATAAAGAGACAAACGAAAGTCTCCCAAAGCTAAGACGAGGAAATATGACGAAGCGTCTGTAGCGCTTGGTTCACTGTGAAAGACCGGTGTGTTACTGAGTCTGAAATGTTGGAGACAGAGAAATTAAAGACATTACACCACAATCACTGATAAGACCATTTATGTAGTTTTATTTTTCAGTATCATATGGTTTGACATGGTCAGTCAGAAAATGTTTAATTAACATTTTTTAATTTCAGATTCACTTTAAATCTTTTCTGTTTGTTAATAAAGCTATTCTTTGTTGTTAGTTGGTCCATATCTCTTTTTTTTTTTATTCTCTTATACGTTAATAAGGACACAGTGTTATGCAGAGGTACTTAAAACAATTTTATAGACTAATGATTCTATTTATAGTCACGCGGGGGGCGAGAGAAAATTGAGAAGCACTGGTGTAGATGTT
This sequence comes from Eupleurogrammus muticus, assembly GCA_036785175.1. NCBI lineage: Eukaryota > Metazoa > Chordata > Actinopteri > Scombriformes > Trichiuridae > Eupleurogrammus > Eupleurogrammus muticus. The sequence continues at coordinate 445,096 of JAYKQN010000045.1, forward strand.
GGATTTTATTTAACATCTTCTGCAAAAATGAATCAGAATGTGCTGAGTCACATTTCAGGGAGGAGGGGGGGGGTGAGTCTGAGTTAATGAGTCAGCAACATGTGAATATTAAAACAGTAAAACTCACACAAATCTGCAAATGCAGAGTCAGCTGCAGCACATCTGGAGCCAGAAGGAGCCTGACTCCAAAAAGTTTAACACAAACTCTTCATCTTGAAACTTGCCTAACTCCTTGTTGTTCCGTTGCCTAGCAACCGCTGCCTGCTCTCCTCCTACCTCTGCTGCTACCGATGACCTCAGCCACCTGACCTGACCTCTGACCTCCTCCTGAACCCACACAACCAGAACCAGCCGGTCCGTGACATCAAAACCCAAAACCGGGAAAACCTCCACGCGGCGACACAGGGAACCAATCACAGGATCCGCCAGTGCCTTGTCATCTCACCCACTGACCAATCAGCCTTTCAGGAGGTGGAGTCAAACTTTTATCTACCTACAGCAGACCACTGGAGACGATGGAGCGTCGTCGCCACGGTGACAGACTGTCAGCTAAGAGCCCAGAGTTCATCTGCACAACTTTCTGTACACTGTAAAAAATCTCATCGCGTTTTAACAACTGACAAACACTGACTGACAGGTTTTTACTGTTTTTATCACATGTAGGATTTCTGCTTCCAGCAGCTTCGGCAGCAGCAAAAACCCATTTAATATGGGATTACAACTGACTGAAAAGGTCTTCAATAGAACCTGACGTGGTCCGATCAGTAAACATTCACAGAGTAAAGTTCAGATTAATTTCTGATCGACTGAAAATTACTATTAATTGCAAGAAGTCCAGAAATTTCATGTCTGAAGACTTGCTGCTTTTCTTTTATTAGATTTGACAGTAAATGAAAAATCTGTTAATTTTCTTTTAATATTTACTTGATTTATTATGAAAATAATCTGCAGATTAAACAATAAAAACAAGAGAAATTTTTTTACAGTGTACAAAGTCGGCATCGAGCTCCTCATTTTAGATTCAGGATTTTTTTTTGTTTGTTTAATCCAATGAACTAACTGCAGCTTGTAAACGCGTAGGCGACTTTACAGCTGTTACGAGTCCACATGTCCCCAAAACCTTCGGACCACGACGTCCCTGCAGCTCAGTCCACAGAGACAATCACAGACCGGATCCTCCAGCAGGGACTCCAGGCGAGTCTCGGGCTGAAGTCGGGTTTTTCGACTCCGGGAAAAACAGACTTGTTGGATTTAGCTGCCGCAAACCTGCCGACCAATCAGAGGCTTCTCTGGAGCCACACCCAGGAAGCAGCGGCACCCTTTAAACCTTCTGGAGACAGGAGACGAGGGGACGGGACAGTGCTGATCTGTCTGCCGACAGACCAAAGGACTTCTAGATTTTTGTACTAAAACATATTTATTTCTTCTATAAATGCTATTTAGAGTTCAGCCGAGTCTTTGTAAACAGGAAGTGGTCATCCGGTCAGGTGACCTCGACGCTAACGAGCCGCGGTTCGTTTTTACCCGTTTGTTCCACCGACGACCTTCAGTTTAACCAGTTTACTGTAGAAACAACAGATCCGTCGACAGTCGTGGGTCCGAAACACTTGAAGGGACCAACGAGCACAGATGATATTTTTTTTGAAGACTCCAGATGTTCGTGGCGTCGCCGTGGAAACTGTATTTTTGTGTCAAATCGATTCTTATATGAAGATTTAAAAAAAAAAAAATGGTTTCGACGCGTCGTCTGTTTGCGTGAAGACGACGTTTGTTCACGAAACAGCCTTAAAAAAAAAAAACCTTCATCAGCAGCAGCAGCTTCAGCTTTTCATCCAGAATTTCTCGTCGTTTCATATCGCGTCGTCTGTTTGAAACGTTGTGTGGGCATTTCTCCTGCTTTCTGTAACCGACCAATGAATCCTCCTTTTAATAGAAAAAACGTCATTTAGCATCAGAAATCTGATGTTTGGCTTTTACGGTAAAATGAAACGTGGATGCTGTGAAAAGGTTGAAGCAGAAATTCCTCCTTCTTGTAATTCATTTAGTTTGTAGATATGAGACAAAATAATCAGACTCGGAAAATATATGGAAATATGTGTATGAAGATTAGAACTGTAGAGAAGTGTTTTATTTTTTGTTGAAGACAGCAGGAATCTCTGCAACATTCCGGCGTTCCTCGCGTTACAAACTCTGGAATCGGCTGTCGGAGCAAAGAGATTTTTGTAGGTAAAGGTCGTTTTATTTCACAAGCAGGAAGTAGACGGACGGACCAAATCTTAACGAGCGATGCCTTAAACCTTCCGTCGATCACGTGCGCGTATCTGAAGCTGAGGACGAGACGCCGGAGGATTCACCGACGCATCCGGCTGATTTCAAACGTGTCAAACTCAAGCGGATGGCGTCGCCCCGCGGTGCGTTCAGGGTCCCGGCTGAATAAAGCAGGTTGTGTTTCTGTTCATGTCTGTGGTTGTTGTACTCCAGCTTTTATCACATCAGCAGATATTGTGTGTGTGTGTGTTTTTTGTTGTTGTTGGTTGTTAATTATTAAAAATATGTAGTGTAACAGATGCTGTTAGAGCAGCAGGTGAAGCTGAACTGAGTCACAACGAGTTTCTCTTTCCTCGCGCGAGTCTCGTTAAACTCCTGCAGGTTTTCAGCTGATCCGCATCATGAGGATCCTGAGGAGGGTCATGAGGATTTTATCATAATCCACACCAATATATCTTGCTCCCTGCACAAGTTCTCCCGTTAATTAACACTCGACATAACGACACTGGTGCACATGATGCTGATCGGGATAATTCCATACGATCCATAGGAGAAGATTCACATGTTGCAGTAGGACCTGTGGCTGCTTTCAAATCAATAATTGGTTAATCACGCTTTCAATTAAATTTGGCGCCGCCCTCTTTTCTTATTTGCTGACGTCAGGACGGGAACGCCCCCCCCCTCCTTCTTGACGAATCAGATCCGGGAGGCGGACCGTCATGTCCCGAGAACGCCGCCGCCATATATTCCCGTTGGGACTCAGTTTTTTCACATTCTGCTTCAGAGACTCTAGGTTAACATTAGCTTTAGCGACTCTAGGTTAACATTAGCTTTAGCGTCTCTAGGTTAACATTAGCTTTAGCGTCTCTAGGTTAACATTAGCTTTAGCGTCTCTAGGTTAACATTAGCTTTAGTGGATCTAGGTTAACATTAGCTTTAGCGACTCTAGGTTAACATTAGCTTTAGCGACTCTAGGTTAACATTAGCTTTAGCGTCTCTAGGTTAACATTAGCTTTAGCGTCTCTAGGTTAACATTAGCTTTAGCGTCTCTAGGTTAACATTAGCTTTAGCGTCTCTAGGTTAACATTAGCTTTAGAGGTTCTAGGTTAACATTAGCTTTAGCGTCTCTAGGTTAACATTAGCTTTAGCGTCTCTAGGTCAACATTAGCTTTAGCGTCTCTAGGTTAACATTAGCTTTAGCGTCTCTAGGTTAACATTAGCTTTAGAGGTTCTAGGTTAACATTAGCTTTAGCGTCTCTAGGTTAACATTAGCTTTAGTGGATCTAGGTTAACATTAGCTTTAGCGTCTTTAGGTTAACATTAGCTTTAGAGGTTCTAGGTTAACATTAGCTTAAGCGTCTCTAGGTTAACGTTAGCTTTAGAGGCTTTAGGTTCTAAAAATAATTAGCTTTAGTTGTTCTAGGTTATTGTTAGCTTCAGAGGTTCTAGGTTAACATTTAGCTTTAGTGGTTTGGCGCCGCCCTCTTTTCTCATTGGCTGATGTCAGGACAGGAACGCCCCCCCCCCTCAGTGAATCAGATCCGGGGAGGCGGACCGTCATGTCCCGGGAACGCCGCCGCCGCCACACATTCCCGTTGAGACTCAGTTTTTTTCACGTTCTGCCGTTTGTCCTCGTTCCAACATCCACAGACTATGTGTTTCCATGAAGTCGTCGTCTCTGATCCATCCTGTGTATTTATTGGATAATTTATGCATTAATACTGATACTGTACTCTTGTCATACCTCTGTTTGTACATACGCCCCCCGCAGGGCCGTCAGTGTAAATACATGCTGTTCTGTACAGAGAAACAAACGGACCATCCTGTCAGAAATAAAGTTGATGTCTGGACTGTAGAAACTCATTCTGCTCCGATTCTTCATTTTCAACATCTTCAACTTCAAACTGCTCTGACATGAACTGATGCTGAAACTAAACTTAATACAGTAAATCTATTCTAATATATATTCTTCTTCTTGCACAATTCTGTTCATATCTACTCAATAATAACATGCAAAGCCCTTTAAAAAGGAAAAAAATCCGATGTGATTCCAGTGTTCCATTGTTCCGATGATTTATTGATAGTTTTGAGCTTACGATTTATCCTGTAGGTGAATTTCATAATTCAGATTTTTTTCTTTTTTTATTCTTTTTTATATATCAATAATTTATCATCCAACAAAGAAAAGAGACAAAAGCTTCGTCAAATTAAAATATAATAATAGTAATAATTATATTAGTTTTTATTACATGTTGGAGAATAAACAATCATAATAAAGAATAAAAACCAGATCTGATTAATGTTTCTTAAAAGTTTTTTTAAAAATGTGAAAGAGTCAATAAATAAATGCACTATATATGTAAGTACAAATTAATATTAACTTATTTAGACATTACATAATATAGTTATTCACTTGTTGAAGCATATTTAATAGTGTTTATGGATTTCTGCCCTCTAAAGCCTCCAATCTGGCGTGTGTGTCAATATTTGACTTGTGGTTAACCTTCAATCAGCTGGTCCCTGTCCTCCATTTCAGCTCCGAACACCAGACAACTGACAGGTAGGCCCGGTCCAGGACCACAACAGGTTCTGACCCCTCACCGCTTCTCAACCTGTGGATTGTGGGCCCTCTCTCGGCCCTTTGCTCCTCAGGCTGCATCTCTACAGATATTGATAGAACGTGTGTTAACGAATGGATCTGAATGGTGGTTTAATTAGTAAAAGTTCTGATCCAGTTGGATTTTTCGGACCTGAAAGAGGTGACGGAAGTTTCCAGAGTTGAGATAAAGTGAATCCACTTCCGGTCAATTCTGCCGTTAACCACGTAAAATTATGTTCGGCAACTTACATCATGCTAAAAATGTCCCTGTGTTAAAATAGCATAGAATGCTTATGAGGCTCTAGTTTAATATAAGCTTAGAGGTTCTAGCTTAACGTTAGCTTTAGAGGCTCTAAAAAACATTTGCTTCAGAGACTCTAGGTTATTGTTAGCTTTAGAGGCTCTAATTTAACATTAGCTTTAAAGGCTCTAAAAATAACATTAGCTTCAGAGACTCGAGGTCAACGTTAGCTTTAGAGGTTCTAGTTTATTGTTAGCTTTAGAGGTTCTAGTTTATTGTTAGCTTTAGAGGTTCTAGGTTATTGTTAGCTTTAGAGGCTCTAAAATAACATTAGCTTCAGAGACTCGAGGTTAACATTAGCTTTAGAGGTTCTAGGTTATTGTTAGCTTCAGAGGCTCTAGTTTAACGTTAGCTTTAGAGGTTCTAGGTTATCGTTAGCTTTAGAGGCTCTAAAATAACATTAGCTTCAGAGACTCAAGGTTAACATTAGCTTTAGAGGTTCTAGGTTATTGTTAGCTTCAGAGGCTCTAGTTTAACGTTAGCTTTAGAGGTTCTAGGTTATTGTTAGCTTTAGAGGCTCTAGTTTAACGTTAGCTTTAGAGGCTCTAAAATAACATTAGCTTCAGAGACTCGAGGTTAACATTAGCTTTAGAGGTTCTAGGTTATTGTTAGCTTCAGAGGCTCTAGTTTAACGTTAGCTTTAGAGGTTCTAGGTTATTGTTAGCTTTAGAGGCTCTAGTTTAACGTTAGCTTTAGAGGCTCTAAAATAACATTAGCTTCAGAGACTCGAGGTTAACATTAGCTTTAGAGGTTCTAGGTTATTGTTAGCTTCAGAGGCTCTAGTTTAACGTTAGCTTTAGAGGTTCTAGTTTATTGTTAGCTTTAGAGGTTCTAGGTTAACATTAGCTTTAGAGGCTCTAATAATAACATAAGTTTCAGAGACTCTATGTTAACATTAGCTTTAGAGGTTTGAGAACAGTGGTTCTCAAATTGAGGTCTAGGGACCTCTGACGGTCTTTGAGCTGGTTCCAGATGGTCCTCAGCAAAAAGGGGAACATTTATTTCAATTATAGATTCACCATTCAATAGCAACACAATGACATTTTTTTATGTTTCTTTCCATCTTTCTCTAATAAGGAAAAATCGTATCATATGGTGGGACGTGGTCTAATTTGTGTCAGTTTGAGGATCCTTGACATGAAAAAGACTGAGAACCACTTTAACCTTTTAGGTTACCGTTAGCTTTAGAATCTCCATCTTAACATTAGCTGTAAAGGCTCCAGGTTATCGATAGTCTCGAGGCTCTGTACTTGTGGTACTGTCGGTGTTTGGTGTTGATTTTTATTCTTGTGATGTCCTGACAGCCATGCTTCAGTCCAGGGTTCTGATCCGGACTCTCTGCTGTCTGCTGCTGGGCGCCGCACTCATGGAGTGCTCAGGTGAGGCTGTCTGCAGCATGCACAGACAGGTGTACCGGGCCACCTGCTGACATGTGACAGGATGTGGTGTTCAGTGTTCCTGCAGCAGTCGGCGGCGGGGCAGATGCTCCGCTCCGCCACCAGGAGGCGCCGAGCCAACTCCATGTACCTGGAGGAGATGCTACCGGGGAACCTGGAGAGGGAGTGCTACGAGGAGCGCTGCTCCCAGGAGGAGGCCGCCGAGATCTTCCAGACACGGGAGAAGACGGTAAGAACCAAGCTGGTGGGTCAGGCTAGGGTCCACAAGTGATATGATGCTCAAAAATAAAATTACGTAAAATCAGCTTAACGGCATGATTGGGGCGCTACAGACACTTCGTCATATTTCCTCGTCTTAGCTTTGGGGGACTTTCGTTTGTCTCTTTATCTCCGTCTCTCTCCTCCTGTCTTCTCATCCCTGTTAAATATGTTTTCATGGTGTCACTTGGTGTCTACACTTCATACTCATACTCTGTGCTGTATGCTCCCTGCTCACACTCTGCCAATGAGAGCACCACTGCCCCCTAATGTAGTGGAGGAGCAAATGCACTTTATTCTAGGACAGTTAAAAAAAATCTTAATAAAAAATGTTAAAAGCATGAAAACATAAACAAAACAAAGCAATTTTATTCAATCCTGTTCCCACTTTAACCATAAAGTGCATCAAGAACAACGAGTCTAAGCACGTTAGACCCTAAGTCGATGTTTTCTTGTCCCACAGCTGGAATTCTGGTACAAATACATAAGTGAGTACATCACCATCATCACCGATTATTTAACAAATGATTCTGTTCAGATTGATAAAATACTCCACTCTTCAATACATCTGATTCTGCTGAGATTCTTGCTGAGTTAATCTATATTAATTAAAACCTGATAATCATTCATTCAAAACTGATTTAGAGCTGCCTAAACTTATCTGAATCTATTTAAACCTGATCTAACTTGACTTGACTTTAGTAGCAGATAACACACAAATTTAGATAAATTTTGTTTTCTTTTTGACTTGATTAACAACATTATTGTAATTCTAATGTGAGTTAATTGCTGGTAATTTAATCCATCTTTCTGTACCTGGTTGAATGAGTCACGTTGTGTTCGAGTGCCTCCTCTGTGTGTCGTAGATCTAAACCACTGCTGGCAAAACCCCTGTTTGAATGGAGGCATCTGCACTATGGAGCGAGGAGACTTCCTGTGTCTCTGTCCACCTCAGTACCACGGCAAGACCTGTGAGACAGGTAAGCGACGGGTTACCATGGTTATGGTGTGAGGTTCAGGGCTCCACCTTGACCCGCGAGCCCAAAACTTCATGTAGATTTCAACAGGTGATGCATTCTAGAACCTGTGGTGTCCCTCGGAAAGAAGGTTATGTTTGTTAGTCGGTAAGGTATCTCATAAGGTTTTAGCTGGATTTTCATTCATTTTCAGTGAATGTTGGGAAGGTAAAAATTAACAAATGATTTAATATTGTGTTTGTTGTTTGATAACATTGGGGCAAATGGACCTTAAAACAGGTACCACCTATTGGTGGTATCTTGCAACTACATAGGAGCCTGACCTCTTGAACATGTTCTACATGTTCTCATTAATAAACTGTTTCATTTGCAGTGGGCAAACAGGCTTAACTATGTCCTTAGGACTGAGTGTAGTTGGGCAAATGAAAGAAAATAGAAATCTGCAGTTTCAAGTTGTAATAAGGTGGAGTTAATAAATAATTGAATTATTACTTGAAGACTGTGTGATGTGTTGGTAAATGTGTTATTCTCTTGTGCTATTGTTTCTACTTTTTTCTGACCAACAACAAACATACAACAACTTTACGCTGCGATGCTGCCGGTGCTCTTATTGGATTCATTAATGTCAGTGTGTGTGTTTGTGTGTGTGTGTGTAGAGGTGTTGGCGTGTCACTATAGAAACGGCGGCTGTATGCAGTACTGCAGAAACCTGGAGGGCGGAGCTGGAGTTCAGTGCAGCTGCGCTAACGGATACGAGCTGGAGGCGGATGGACAGAGGTGCTCCAAGACCGGTACACGCAGAGTACTACTGTTACTACTGCACACAGTACTACTGTTACTACAGCACACAGTACTACTGTTACTACAGCACACAGTACTACTGTTAATACTGCACATAATACTACTGTTACTACTGCACACAATACTACTGTGACTACTGCACACAGTACTACTGTTAATACTGCACATAATACTACTGTTACTACTGCACACAATACTACTGCATACAGTACTACTGTTAATACTGCTCATAATACTACTGTTACTACTGCACACAGTACTACTGTTAATACTGCACATAATACTACTGCACACAATACTACTGCATACAGTACTACTGTTAATACTGCACATAATACTGCTAATGATACTACAATAACTACTCTCCATGAAATTATGTAGTAAACTAAATAAAAATACCTCATAACTGTACTTTAGTACTATTAGTACTGTTAGTACTGTTAGTACTGTTAGTACTGTTAGTACTGTTAGTACTGGCGTTTTTCCTCCATCTGTGCAGTGGAGTTTCCTTGTGGCCGTCAGCAGATGATGGCGTTGTACCTGGCTCGCTCTGCGTGGACCCGCGCTGGTGAGGTCAATGTCACCACGGAAACGGACGCCATGGTGGACGCCAACGTCACAGAGAGCCGGGTTAACGCCACAGAGGCATGGTGGGGGTCCAAAGCAGCGAACGCATCTCAAGAAAGAGAGAACACGACGGCGCTGTGGGCGGAGGAGGAGGAGGAGCGAGGAGGAAACCAGGCGTTAACCCGGATAGTGGGCGGAGACCTGGAGAAACAGGGAGGCAGTCCCTGGCAGGTGTGAAGACACTTTGGATTAAACCTGAGATTTACTCTGACCATCCGTTTGGTTGATGTGTGCGATGTGTTCAGGTTCTGATCCGCAGGTCTGATGGCTACGGTTTCTGCGGGGGGACCCTGGTTTCTGACCGCTGGGTCGTCTCTGCCGCTCACTGCTTCGAGGATAAGGAGAGCGCTCACCACGTTACTATAGGTAACACTGCTGGTTAACAACCATGGCGTCATGCTATTTCACGCCAGTTATATCTTCAACGAAATAATTACAACTTCTCAAAAACAAGAGTAATTTTATTCAATCCTGTTCCCACTTTAACCATAAAGTGCATCAAGAAACACCTATAATCTGGAATTGGAATTCGGAAAGCAAAAATGAAATGGTATGAGTTTGTGACTTTAGACCAGGGGTAAGGGGCAATCCTGGGTTTGGAGGTCCAGTTTTTGTTCCAACCAAAAGCGGTCACCTGAGCCTACTGATAAATCCTTAGCAAGGGATCTAGTGGTTGATTAGTATAATCAGGTCTGTCATTGCTTGGTTAGAACTGAAGCCTGGACCCACACCGGTCCTTCTAGACCAGGATTGCCCAACCCTGCTTTAGACTCTAACAACTGGATTTGAATGAAATCGATAAAGGATCTTGGATTCCCAGATTAGACCACAGCACTTTGGTTTGACTCACACCTGCATGTGCTGCAAAGAACAAACCCTCAACTTTCAGCAATGGTCCAAATGATGAACAATCAATGGGTCCACCACAGCTCCTCATGAGTCACCTTTGTGCAGGGGACTACGATAAGATGCGTCCGGATCCAGGTGAGCAGGTGATCAAGATTCAGGAGGTGGTGGTTCATCCCCACTTCCACCGGTACACCTTGGACAGCGACATCGCTATGGTCTACCTGGCCCGGCCCGTCGTCATAAGCCCCATCGCCATCCCCGCCTGCCTGCCCGACGCGCACCTGTCCAAGTACCTGCTGCAGGTAAACGTCGACCACGATCGGATCAGAATGCCTGAGAGTTGTCGAGTGTTGAGACGGACAGCTTGTGTTTTTGTGTTCAGAGGAAGAACTACGGCGTGGTGTCGGGCTGGGGGAACATGTACCACCTGAGCAGGTCCTCCCGGTTCCTGAGGAAGGTGACGCTGCCGGTGGTCGGCTACAGCGACTGCACCGCGACCACGGAGCATGTGAGCAGCCGCCGTATCGTTCAGATTAGAACAGGAGTGTCAAACTCAGGTCCTGAAGGGCCATGTGGGTGCAGGTTTTTGTTCCAACCAGGCAGTAACACCTGATTCTACTAACGAAGGTCCTTGGCAAGAGCTCTAATGGTTGATTGGTAGAATCAGGTGCTTGGTTGGAACAAAAACCTGCAGCCAGATGGCCCTTCAGGGCCTGGGTTTGACACATGTGCATTAGAACAAAGGGAATATTTATCAAGCAAATGCTGCTAATGAAAACTCTTGTTGCATCTCAGCTGCGGAGTCTGTCACAAAATCCAAGTACATAGGAAGTTTGTTTCATTCAGATAATGGTTAGCGTTAAGGCTGACTCTGCTATGCTAGGTGTGGTGAACTACTTCCTGTCATTCAACATCCATCAACAAAATGTACTATTTATGGCAGCATCAGTGCCTCCTTCCACTTCTGATGAAATCCTCAGTAGAAGTTCTCAAGCATAGACGGGACATGAATGCAATATGATACCGTACAGATTACGAAAAGGATTAACGTCTTCAGACAGGGGTTCCTTTCGTAGCCTGTGCACATGTATTAGATATGCTTTTTTAATGCCTTTACTATCTGATAAAGCTCGTCCATGTGCACTCAATGACTTCCATCATATCTTATAGTAAAGTATTGTCATCAACTCTTGAAGTATTGTCCTCGTATCTTGTGGTACTGTCATTGTATCTTGTGGTATTTCCATGTCACGACTGTGGTCATGGTTTGTATCTTTGTGTTTTTGTAGGCGATCACAGACAACATGTTCTGTGCTGGATTCCTCGAGACCAGTAAGGACGCCTGTGACGGGGACAGCGGCGGACCCTTCGTGGTCCACTACCGAGGGACCTGGTTCCTGACAGGCGTGGTCAGCTGGGGAGAGAAATGTGCCGCCAGGGGGAAGTACGGTGTCTACACGCGACTGGGCAACTTCCTCGGATGGATCCAGGACACTATGGACAGACTGGACCTGAACCAGACCGTCACCCAGGACTGAAAACGGACTCCAGGTCCAGGTCCAGGTTCATGCTGCTTCACCCTGTTTGTAGTTAAAGTCCCCGTTTTGTTCCTTTATATTTTATTCGTAACGTCGCAAAGTGTCAAATACTGAAACTGATCTTTTTTACTTTCACGGTTATTCCCGACAAAAGAAAACTAACGCTGTCAGAATACTTTGCCAAATGTGTTTATTTCACATAATTCATACGTGTCAGTATAAAATATCATCGAATCAGATCAAAATTGTCAGAAACATGTGGGGAGAGAATACAGTCACATGTAAGATCTTTTGTCCATTTCTCTTATTTATTAATGACATTTTGTTATATAAAAGATATTTAAAGGAGTATTTTTTTTTACCTGTGATCGCCCCCTAAAGGCTGCAGAGTTTATTACACCCACAAGATGCAACAGAAAATTAATTCTCTACTTCCTGCTACTTAAAGGGACAGTTCAACATTTTTGCAAATTCTCCCATCGTAGATTCCTGTAGATTCCTGCAGTAGGTGTTTTTTTTGCTACTACTATGCGGCACAATCTAAAACTCCTAAATGCTGATGGGCAAGGTGTGACCTGCACATTTATTACACTATGAGATCACATCCATAACATTATTAAGCAAATACTTAGGACTACTTTCTTTTTCAGGCAAATTAATAGCTGCGCTAAATGTGTATTTTTGCGACCATTCTGCCAAGCAGCTGTGTCTGGAGGTTAAAGCCTGGCTTTACATTCACCTTGTCTTTACAGGTCCACCATGTATTGTTCCATTATTATCTCATAGCGTGGTGAAGGTACAGGTCTCAGTTCATCTACCAGTGTTTTGGGAGTTGCTGAATTGCGTTATTTGCTAAGTTCGATGGGTGACCATTAGCCACGTAGTCGTAGCTGAGCAACTTTTGGCTCTGCTCCACTGCTCTGGAAAAAAGCTTATATAGCCAAGAAAAGGTAAAACAGCTATTGCTATGAGGATGAGCGAATTTTCAAAAGTGTTGAACTATCCCTTTAAGGCTCCATAGCTTACGTAACGTAAGCGTAACATGTCATGAGCGTTGTGTGATTGTACTGTAACTGGTCAGAGCCGATCGCTCTGCTCTGGTCAAATAATCTATTTAGATTAATTAATTAATTAAGCTATTGCTGAGGTTCTGTCAATTTAGCACAGAGCAGAAAGACTGAGACAGGAAAAGCAGTGTCAACCCATTGATTTTCAAAATAAAACACCATCTGCAGACTTCCATCGACTGACTCACGATAGAAGAACAAAAAAAATGAGATTTGACCAAATCAGCAGCAGTTAAACATTGGACAGGTAACATGATCTTTGGTGTTTGCTGTTCACTCTGTTACTCTTCATACGTCCAGGATCTTACAAGTTTTGGAGGTCGGACCCTGGAAGACGAAGCATGTGTTGCTTATTTTACGCTTCACTTAATGTGGAATCCATGAGGTATTGTGAGAACTTTAATTATTAAGAAGCAAAACAAGCAAGTCAAGTACATCGTTGGAGACTATTTTTTCCCTATTTTTTTAACATTCAAGTACAAAACAATAGTTAATTATTCAAGAAAATAATGGGAACCAAGAAAAGGATCAATAGCTGCAGCCCTACCACAAACCTCCTGATGAGTTAACCTTTCTGATCATTATGGTGCTAAACATGTAAAGTTTCTTCAGAGGCTCATTCATAAAGATCAATTTCATGAAAATCTGACCAGATATTTATCAATAAACACAAGCAGGAGTGTGTCAGTCCAGATCTGTGGCGAAAATGAACACAAAAATAAAGAATTAAAACCCAATCTGGTCACGAACTGCAGCTAAAGCTTTAACAATGAGGGAAATTATGTCTCTATGGTTCAGATAATTGATAATTAATCTTTGTTCGTCCAGGTCAACTTAACCATAGTAACATCCACGTACAGTTGTATCATGACAAATAAAAGCAGCTTTGGACAGCGATGAATGAATATTTCAAAACAAAACCAACATAACAAATGCAACAGACTATATTGTATGAAAAACTTTTAAACTAAGCATTAAAGGCGCCCCAATATGAAAAGAAAATTAAATATAAATGTTTCTGTGTTCCTGCTAGCACACAAACTACACAATTATTTCCCTGTGGTGTTGCTGAACAGAAGCCCTTCAGAAACGGCTCCTGTTGTGATGTCACAACAGGAGTTGAACTTATTAGTAGCTGCCCCAGGATCCATGTGGCCTCGCCTCCTTCTGGAGTGCTTGTATTTGACGTCTAATTCTTCGACTGTCCCCCAGCTCTCTGAGAGGACATTTCAGACTGAGTGTGTTAGAAGGCAGACTGCTTTGCTGCTACAGGGCTAACTACTGTAGCTGCTTTGGACCATAAAAACTATTAAAACTGCATGTTTTTTATAAATAGGCATGAAAATTTAAATATTAAACTGCAAAACAGGGCCCCTTCAATGATTAACTCAATATTTACTGTATTTAAACTACTTCAGGTTGTCGTGAAATAATCTATAGAATATAAATGAAAGTCAAAGCGAAACACATGCAAACGCTTCAGGGCGTTTTGCCAAAGAATTTGAAGTTGATCGAAGCTGCTCAAAGAGGATCAGCTGATCTCAGATGACCTTCGACCTCTAATTGAATAATGGGTCACCGCTGCTCAGGCGCCTCTGGTTCTGGATCCACTCCACGTATTTCACCACTCGGGTGTAGACGCCGTAGACCCTCTGACTCCCGCACTCCTCCGGCCCGCCCCAGGACACCAGCCCGAACACCGCCCACCTCCGGCTGACCTCGTCCTGCATCACGAACGCCCCCCCGCTGTCCCCCAGGCACGTGTCCCTCCCGCCCTCGTAGAAGCCGGCGCAGAACATGTTGTCCGTGATGTTGTAGCTGACGGAGCGTGAGGTGTAGCTGTCCTGGCACTCGTCCTGAGGCACCACCGGCAGCTTGACGTACTGCAGGAGGTCGGAGGTCATCCCCAGGTCGGCGGCCGATGCGGGGTCAGAGGTCAGGGTGGACGGGTAGGAGGCGTTGGGGTTGGAGATGCCCCAACCGGCAACGACGCCCAGAGAGTTAGGGAGAGGCGTCGGGGGGTCGTCCTGGGTAACGCAGAGGTCAAAGGTCAAGGAGTGTAGCCATGAATGTTTCACTACAAGAAGATGATAGGCCTCCTTTTTTTTAATTGGCTGAAACATCAGAGAAACGCTCACTTTTGAAAAATACCCCACCTCCCTTAAAAAAAACCTCACCTAAAAAAAATATTTTCTAAAATTTAATTTTTTGAAATGTTCTGATTTTGGTAAAATGCCCTTACTCATTACAAATGTAACTATGTTCTAATATTTATTAGTATTATTATATAAAATCAGATTAAACACTATTTCCTGTAGAATTTACAGTATACAGGTAATCAAAGTACTTCCTGTAGTATTTATGGTGTACAGTGTATCGCAACACTTCCTGATTGTGTTTATGTAATCAGATTACTTCCTGCAGTGTATACAGTCTACAGTGTAATCAGATTACTTCCTGCAGTGTATACAGTCTACAGTGTAATCAGATTACTTCCCGACCCACCTTTTCGTGGGCTGTGGGCAGGCAGACAGGACGGATGACCTCGTTCAGCTCCACCCTCTCTCTCAGCTTCACCAGGGCGATGTCGTTGTTGTAGTTGTCGGGCTGGAACTCTGGGTGGAGGATGATGTCGGACACCGAGCGGATCGTCGCCAGGCGTTTGTCTCGGGCGTCGTGGAGACCGAGGAAGACCTGGGACACAGAGACCGTCAGCCGTGCGAACAGGGGCGTCAGGAACAATCAGCTCGTACCTTCACGTGCTCGGGGGCCACGGGGACGACGCTGGTGTCTCTCCGCTGGGACCGCAGCACGTGGGCGGCCGTGAGGACCCAGGACTCGGACAGCAGGGCCCCGGACCCGAACCAGCGGTCCTCAGGGACCCGGGACAGGTCCTCCACGCTGAGCAGGACTTGCCAGGGGAACAGACCGGGCTCGGCGCTGCGCCCTCCCACAATCCGCTTCACCTGAGGGGGGAGGGGCCGGGCGGGACGACCACAAGCTGGACACACAGGGAGGGGTCTGTTGTTGTTGTTGTTGTTGTTATTGTTGTTATTGATCTGTGAGGTCATGTGATACCTGGCAGACACGTCGGCAGCGTGGATCCTGATTCTGGACTGATCCATTTTCCCGTCTGCCCACAGCTGTAAGAGCCTTCAGTAAACAACAACAAACATGTCGTTTAGTAAACAATAAACACGTCCTTTACTGAACGTCTCATTGTTTACGTCATTCACTAAACAATAAACATGGCGTTTAGTAAACAATAAACACAAAATTGAGGAAACACCAACAAACATCATTCAATAAAAACAACAAATATGATGTTAACATGTGACTGACATGAGTTAGTAAACAACAAACATGTCATTCAGTAAACAACAAATGTCGTTAGTAAACAACAACCAACATGTAGTTTAGTAAACAACAAACATGTCGTTCAGTAAACAACAAACATGTCGTATAGTAAACAGCAAACATGTCATTCAGTAAACAACAAACATGTCGTATAGTTAACAACAAACATGTCGTATAGTAAACAACAAACATGTCATTCAGTAAACAACAAACATGTCGTATAGTAAACAGCAAACATGTCATTCAGTAAACAACAAACATGTCGTATAGTAAACAACAAACATGTCTTTCAGTAAACAACAAACATATCGTTTAGTAAACAACAAACATGTTCAGTAAACAAACATATCGTTTAGTAAACAACAAACATGTTCAGTAAACAACAAACATGTCGTATAGTAAACAACAAACATGTTCAGTAAACAAACATATCGTTTAGTAAACAACAAACATGTTCAGTAAACAACAAACATGTCGTATAGTAAACAACAAACATGTCATTTATTAAACAACAAACATGTCGTTCAGTAAACAACAAACATGCCGTTCAGTAAACAACAAACATGTCGTTCAGTAAACAATAAACACATCATTGAGTAAACATCAACAAACATCATTCAATAAACACAAATATGATGTTAACATGTGACTGAAAATGTCAGTCAGTGGGATGATGAGTCAGCATTTTCAAGTGTTTAGGAAAACGCTGAGTCATGTTTGATATCAGTACAATACAACAATCGAAGCTGTTACCACGGCAACTCAATGACAGAAGTGCTCCTACTGTTATGTGGATGCAGTTGGACGGTCTCCTCTGTGCAGACGTAGCGGACGCTCGCGCCAAACAGTGTGCTGTTGTCATGGCTACCAAACACCACTTGGGCCATGTCGACCGGCTTAGGACTCCCACAATCCACCACTGTGACAGAGAGGAGAGACAGCAACCAATCAGCTTTCAGCATGAGCAGAGTGGACTATGTCTATACACAGTAAGTACAACGTATATGAATATGCAGTATATATTTCATAAAATGTATTTCCTTTCTAAATATGTTTTGCTGACACATCTTAAATGATGTAAGAAAATACACTTTATTATATAAACAAAATCTACTCTCCAGCTTCATTGGAAAATACAGATGCATGAAGCCCTGAGATTAGTTTGATAATTTGTAGTCATACTCTTATTGGTCAGTTTGTAAGTTTGTAGTTATACTATGATTGGTTAATATGTTAATTTGTAGTCATACTCTGATTGGTTGATTTGTAGTTATACTCTGATTGGTTAATGTGATCATTTGTAATCATACTCTGATTGGTCAGTTTTTAATTTGTAGTCGTACACTGATTGGTCAGTTTGTTAGTTTGTAGTTGTTCTCTGATTGGTTAGATTGTAGTTGTGGTTGGCCACTGATTATAATTTAAACCAATCATATGATTCTAAATATGCTAACTGCCAATCGATTGGCTGCCAGACTTGTGACGTTCCATATTCAACTTGCCCAGGGTACGTTTGAATCTCGGATGTTACAGGAGAACAAAGAAACTTCCTTTCAGGAGAGGAGGAATGTGAAAAAGCACAGATACAAGTCAGCACAGTCAAAGTCAGACAGTTTAAGAAAACACAGAAATATAAGAAAAACACATTTTTATGTGAAATGTAACTTCAACATTTTACTTCATGTGATTTTCGTGTTGCAACAATCATTCTGAGTGATTCTAGTTCATGGTTTATGTGTGACGGTGGTGAGGCGTTACAGGAAGATGAAGTTACCTCATCAGGATCAGTTGAGTCAGAATCTGAGAGGCAGCAGGACTCAACATGAACTCATCACATCATTTATTACTTTATATCAGTGTTTGTGTGAATGTGCTGATGTTATTAGGATTTACAGAGACACCAATGCAGACTCTGCTTTTCATTTGTTTTATTAGAAAACGATTGACATGTTTGCTCCTGCGGCTTTTCATCACTCATCGGGCAGAAGGTTTGTCTGTCACTAATCTAAACTGTGATTGGTTGAGATGCGAGACAGAGCCCGCCTCCTCCTCCTGGAGACTGTTTCTATAGAGACATGAAGACACAAAGAGTCAGAGAGACACAGAGACAGAGACAGAGAGAGCAGGAAGACATGTCACTGAATACAGTTTATATATCTGTGGACACTTACTGTCACATCTGATCAAAGCTTTGTAATTAAACTCTGATTGGATGGTTTGTAGTTGTCTTCTAATTGGACAGTTTGTAATTAAACCTGATTGGACGGTTTGTATTTATACTTGATTGGACAGTTTGTAATTAAACTTAAGTGGATAGTTTGTAGTTAAACTTGATTGATTGATCATTAATAATTACACTCTGATTGGATATTTTGTAATTAAACTCTGATTGGATATTTTGTAATTAAACTCTGATTGGATATTTTGTAATTAAACTCTGATTGGATATTTTGTAATTAAACTCTGATTGGATATTTTGTAATTAAACTCTGATTGGATAGTTTGTAATTAAACTCTAATTGGAAGCTTTCTAATTAAATTCTGATTGGACTGTTCTGTTGTAGTAGTGCTCTGATTGGATGGTGTGTAATTAAATCTGATTAGACAATGTGTAATTAAACTTGATTGGATGGTTTGTAGTTGTCCTCTGATTGGTTATAACTTGAGTGATTATAACTAGTATAACTTTTAGTAATTTAGACATTTTAAAATCCCAGAGCTTCAAGAATCTCTATCTCTCATGTGATGAGTAAAGATCACTAGGTGTCTGTATGTTGCTGTATTTATGTATCTGATGAACTTCTAACACATTCATAGAAGAAATGTGTTTTTCTTACTTTGGCAGTGAGGAGAGCTGCTGCTCCACGTCCCATCAGCCTGACAGGTGATCTGATAATGATCCAGATACTGATTGTCCTGGTCCAGAGACACAACAAGAGCATAAGCAGCTGTGAAACTTCACATTCAGCTATAATACGATATTAAATCTACTAGAAAAACACAATCTAAACTAAACAACCCAAACTAAACCTATTGTATCTGTACAGATTCTTACTTTGTGTTAGAAATGTTTAAAACTGCTGGAATAATGTCATCAAACTGCAGAGTTGTACCTGCAGCAGCCTGTAACCAGCCTCACAGGTGAACAGGATGTGGTCTTTGAAGGAGTATTCTGATTGGACGGGAGTCAGCAGGGAGTTGGGAGGAATCTCAGGTACCGGACACTGACTTCCTGTCAACAGAATAAAAGCACATCTGTTTACACATGATGTGTGTGTGTGTATTGTTTAATATAAACCTATAGGTGAGTGTGTGTGTGCGTGTAGTTATGAGTGTGTGTATTGTGTAATATAAACCTATAGGTGTGTGTGTGTGTGCATGTAGTTATGAGTGTGTGTATTGTGTAATATAAACCTATAGATGTCTGTGTGTGTGTGTGTGTGTGTGTGTGTAGTTATGAGTGAGTGTGTATTGTGTAATTTAAACCTAAAGGTGTGTGTGTGTGTGTGTGTGTGTATTTATGACTGTGTATTGTGTAATATAAACCTATAGATGTGTGTGTGTGTGCGTGTGTGTGTATTGTGTGATATAAACCTATAGATGTGTGTGTGTGTGTGAATGTGTGTGTGTGTGCGTGCGTGTGTGTGCATGCGTGTGTGTGTGTGTGTGTATTGTGTGATATAAACCTATAGATGTGTATGTGTGTGTGTGTGGTTTTGTGTGTGTGTGTGTGTGTATTGTGTGATATAAACCTATAGATGTGTGTGTGTGTGGTTTTGTGTGTGTGTGTGTGTGTATTGTGTGATATAAACCTATAGATGTGTGTGTGTGTGTGTGTGCGTGTGTGTGTGTGTGTATGTGTGTATTGTGTGATATAAACCTATAGATGTGTATGTGAGCTTCCAGCCGAGGTTTTCTCCTGAGTTGTCGCTGTGGAAGAAGATGTTGACGACGTTGCTGTCAGTCTCGATGAGTCCTGGAGATTTATCACCACAGAACGGACCAAACTCACTGCTGCCCGCTTTGATCTGGCACACACACACACACACACACACACACACACACAGAAACACAATCTGTAATCCAGACTAATCAATAATATTGGTGTGTGTGTGTGTGTGTGTGTGTTTCCTGACTTTGACGTAGTCGTAGGGGCAGCTGACATCGGGGTGATCCTCCACGTCGAAGCTGGGGTCAAACTGGAGGTGGAGCCTAAAGCCCGGCTCCACCTGGATGAGGTACAGGCACTCTGAGCTCTTCGGGTATGGAGCAGGGAAGTCCACGCTGCTCAGAACGCCGGAGCGTTCCCTGAACACACCATCGCTGCACTCCACTGGCCACACACACACAAACATAGAGTATAATAACAATTAATATTTTAATGCTCAACAGTTGATCGCTAATTCTTGAGTTATCATGAGGCAACAAAGCTTGTTTTCTTGTGATAATGACTTAATTTATCACCTGCAGTTAAGCACTTCTATGTTTCAGATTTGGCAAACCTCTAATTCTGTTTGTGGGGAGAACGAAACAATTGGGCTGCATTGACTCTTCCTCCAAAACTAAAAAAACTATTTTGCAATTTCCCCCCGAGAGGAAGTCGGCTTTAGAGAGATTATAGTGAGTGATCCTATTATTCACCAAAAGTCGACAATTTGTGTTTTCACATTATAAAAAGACTTTTTTTTTGTGGGTCAAAACTCACCTAAATATCAAATTAATTAGAATTGTTTAAATATTCCCTTATGAAAATACTTATATGTGAGAAAGTTTTATTATTTTAGTAGAATTAGGACATTAAAAGTTTAATATTTTTTGGGGTGCTTTTACTTTGGCTGGTCTAGTTTACAGCTGGTGATGTTGCACAGACACCAGGTTCAGCGCTGCTGGGATGACTGAAGTAGATAAATTAGATAAATGAACTTGTTATCACAAGAAAAAAACATTTTACACACAGTGTTCCATACGGTTGTGGTACTAGGAGGAAAAATGGACCCGACTAACCAGGGCTGAAGTAAAGATAAGTAAAGAAAAGCCCGATTTATTTTTGATTAATGAATGAATTGCGTCCTCCAGTTGATAGGTGTCAACCTAAATTGGTGTCAAATACATAAAAAACATCATGAGAAGGTGGACTGAATTTAGTGCTACACACCTGAGCACAGTGTTACACAAAGTGTTACAAAAAGTGTTACACAAATGTTATGCACAGTGTTACACAAAGTGTTACACAAAGTGTTACACAAAGTGATACACAAATGTTATGCACAGTGTTACACAAAGTGTTACACAAATGTTATGCACAGTGTTACACAAAGTATTACACAAATGTTATGCACAGTGTTACACAAAGTGTTACACAAAGTGTTACACAAAGTGTTACACAAATGTTATGCACGGTGTTACACAAAGTGTTACACAAATGTTATGCACAGTGTTACACAAAGTGTTACACAAATGTTATGCACAGGTTTACACAAATTGTTACACAAATGTTATGCACAGTGTTACACAAAGTGTTACACAAATGTTATGCACAGTGTTACACAAAGTGTTACACAAATGTTATGCACAGTGTTACATAGCGGACTGTGTGGACTGTTTACTTCTCACATCCAACAACTCATGTGATCAAAGGTCACTGAGAGAAAATGTGAAGAAATGAAAGAGCTTCACAGTTTCACATTTGATCAATTCAGAGTCAATAGCCTGAGAGAGAGAGACAGACGGAGAACCTCCTACACACAGAAACATGCCAAGCATGTAAATATTTACCACCGATCAGCACCCCTATCAGTCAGCCAGAGGTTAGAACACACACACACACACACACACACACACACACACACACACACACACACACACCCCTCCATGTTTCCATGCATTAGTTCTGTTGTAAACGTTGAGGCTGCAGACCTGCAGCAACAGTTTTGTTCTGTTCCACCAACCATGAGCCTCCAATCAGACCCATTACAAAAAATACAAATTAAAAAAACTATTGATACGCTTCAGTTTGGTTTTAAATATTATTTATGCTGTCTACAGGACGGGACCACAGAAATAGACTTCTTCACACACATGTGAAGTAGAAGAGAAGAGAAAACTTCACCGGCTGCTTAAAAATACTAAATATTTTATGTTAATATGTTAAATTTTTACTGGTGCGGCCCACTGAAGATCTAATTACACTGAATGTGGTCAATGAACTATATTGAGTTTGACTCTATTGGATCGGTGAATTCATTGATTAGGTGCCTTAAGCAAAGTGTAGATTGCTGAATATTTACTGTACACTACAAATAAAATGCATTATTGTTATTATATTAGGTAAAACTAACATGAACACATTTGTCCTGAAGATGGTACTAAATATGTGGTCTTCCAAATGCTTCAAAATATGAGTATAGATATAACTATACATATATACATAGAAAGCTTCTTTTCTTCATGAGGTGCTGTGTTTACTGGCTATGGCTCTTAATTCTTGAAAGAATTCATTGATAATTGGTGCAGATCAATTTCAACACAAATAAAGGATGAAAAGCTTAAGTTTCAGTGAATGTGGATATGAATGTGCTGTTGTGTTTGTATGAAGGCAAAGTGGACGTGACTTGACCTCGGACTGTGTGTCGGAGCTTTGCAGAAGTAAAGAGCTTAAACGTCTGTGTATGAACGGCGTTTCAGACCGGAGCTGAATTCCTGCAGCTTGATCCTCTTTACAATCTGCTGTCAGAAAGTCACCAAACCTCACAGTTAACATGTCCTGATCCTAGCCCCCTACACATAACCCAGACCCGGCTCAGCTCGGACTCACCTTTGCAGGTGCGGTTGTCAGTGTGCAGCAGGTAACCATAGCGACAGGAACAGTAGTACCCTCCGATGTAGTTGTGACAGAAGTGATCACAGAGCAGATCCTCGTCAGCCTGGTCACTGCACTCGTCAACATCTGAAATACAACGTGGAGACAATCATTTTAGTCTTTTATTATTAATATTATATCTAATTATAAAGTGAAGAATCTGTGTGTATGTGTTTGTATGTGTGTCACATATCTCAAAAAACATTTATTTATTTACCTCATTACACACTTATTTTCTTATTTCCTTATCGGAAAAACTCTTTTTCTCCTAAACACGCTATATCTCATTAACACGTAGAGAGTGTGATTTCTGAGTTTGATTGATTGATAGATATCCTCCTTCTGATTCATCAAACTAGACCATCTGGGCCAGAAAATCAATCTAACTTCTGCTATAAAATTTACAAAAATGCTGCAAAGTGCTGTGCAGGTAGGTGAAGGTTGCCATGGTGATTGAAGTGGTTGCTATGCAATATAATTCTAATCAATAATCAGAGTCAGACTTGATTTGGGCACAGTGTTAATGAGCCTCAGCTCACACTGATACAGGTGGTGGGTGATGGTTATATATAGAGGTACAGTCACTATGGGGATGCCCCCCTGACTCCTCCTCCTCCTACGTACAATGGTGAGCGTAATGCGTCATTTCCGGCTATTCGAAGCTTGCGTTGTCTGTATGTTGCGGTGTCTGCATCGCTGCACAGTTTTTTTTTTTACTCATTTACCTCATTTCCGAAGCTAATCTACACAAAGTACGTTAATCATACGCCAGTTTCATTGAAGCACCCCCTACTGTCTCCTTCCTTTAGCGTTCCCTTTGATGAATCTCCCCATCGCTAGTTATTAACATCGACTAGCTTAGCTCGGCTAACCTAGCTTAGCTCTGCTAACCTAGCTAGCGATGCTTTCTCCTGCACAGGTTGTCTAATGTTAAGATACTCATTTGTTTCTATTTTCGATAATAATAAACATTAAATGCAATGTTGGGTTAGACTTGGAGGCGAGGCTTTGCGGGGTAGAAGTCCGACTCCGTATGATAGATAGCGGGTCGTATGCTAGTGTAGCTAAACCGTCGCTAGCCTCCCCGGCAGTAACGAGTCGTTAGTCCGTGCCAAGCTAACGCTAGCTTAGCCGTTAGCTTAGCCGCTAGCCCGTCGGAACGACAGCGCGACTGTGACTGTTCAAAGCGGGAAGGGGGCCCCAACCGAACCCTCGGGTACAAACGTTGTTTACATATTGAACAGATTTCTTCCACTCGGAACATTTTTTCGCTAAGAATCAAACCGGTTATCGGCAGCTCCGTGGTCCGATATGGACACCAACACTGCGGTCACTGTTAGCTCCATCCCGGCGGCCAGATTTAAACTTCTTAACTAAAACAAATCAAAATATTATAAAATCTGTATTGATTCGGCGGTAACGACGCACAGGTACGTCAGTCGGAGGTTTCTAAGATTAATGTGGAGTCGGTATGTTAATGTGCAAAAACATGTCGGACACTATTTTTCTCTGGTTTCCTGCTTAAAAATTGACTAGTTTAGCTCATGTTTAGTCGCGTCAGGTCTTTTTTCCACAGCTTGATGTTGAGTTGGTGCCCAGGTAGTAGTAGAAGTAATAATAATAATAATAATAATAATAATAATAATGTGGGTTTCATAGACCATTGGTTGATGTTCTGGAGTAAATCTGGTCTGATAAAGACGCCATACATCAGTGGTTCTCAAATAGTGGGATGTGAGGCTGCTTCAAGGATGGCATGTTAGACCTTGGGAAACTTTTTATTTTTATTATTTTTTTACAGTCCTAGCATAAAGTGCAATTGCACCTCCACTACATTAGGGGGCAGCAGAGTGTTCACAGGGAGCATACAGCACAGAGAATGAGTATGAAGTGAAGACACCAAGTGACACCATGAAAGCATATTTAACAGGGATGAGAAGACAGGCGGAGAGAGACGGAGATAAAGAGACAAACGAAAGTCTCCCAAAGCTAAGACGAGGAAATATGACGAAGCGTCTGTAGCGCCTGGTTCACTGTGAAAGACCGGTGTGTTACTGAGTCTGAAATGTTGGAGACAAAGAAATTAAAGACATTACACCACGATCACTGATAAGACCATTTTATGTAGTTTTATTTTTCAGTATCATATGGTTTGACATGGTCAGTCAAAAAAAGTGTATAGCTGGACTAGAACATTGCTATGCTGCTATAGGTTAGTCTACTGGGTTCTCATGAGATACTGAGTTTCTTTTTCTTTCTTCCATCTGTGATACTGATGACCCACTGATGTACTTTTTAAATGTGTTTCCTCATTCTCAGAACATGCTGCAGTGCAGCCACTGAAGGATCTGCTGTTGCTGTCCTGGTGAAACCTGGAAGATGAGATGGATCCTGTCACCTCATCCCCCACATACACCACAATTCATTATATTTCTGTTCTTCTACTTGATATGATGACATATTCAACTTTTCCCATTCTAATGTATTTTTTCCATCTGCACACATCATCTATTGCAGCCTGATGTCCTGGAAGAGGAATCCTCTGCCGTTTCTCTTCTTGAGGGTTCTTCTTTTTATTTCACCTTTAAAGGTTTTTTTTTAGGGAGTTTTAGCTTGTACGATGTGAGGGTCTAAGGACAGGGGATGTTGTGTTGCTTTTGTACAAACTGTAGAGCCCATTGGGGCCAATCTGATTTGTGATTTTGGGGCTCTACAAATAAAAGTGACTTGACTTGACGGTTGCCGTGGTGTTTGCTAGGCAACTGTTTGAGTGTTTCTAGCTGGTTGCTAGGTGAGGAGGAGCTCAGTGTGGTGTTGGTTCGAGGTTTCTGAAGCCATTAGTAGTTGGTTACTAGGGTGTTGCTAGGTGGTTGCTAGGGTGTTTGGTATAGCTCCAATCATCATGTGTATGTTTGTTCACTCCAAGTTAAGTTTAGCTTCTTCTTCTTCAATGCTTTTTTGTAAAGGTCCCGTGAAAGGAAGTTAGTCTTTTGTGACATATTTGTCAGTGAAACTAATTATTTGAGGTTTGAACAAATTTAAAGCAAAAACATATGATTGGGTTCCAAGACAGTGAGTAGAGACTCGTATTTATCATAAACTATAATTTAAAAAACTAAGTCTGGACCTGTTTCGATCCAATTTGATGTAAAAATTATAATTAAAATCCTACAATAACAACTTTGTACTAGGTAGTTTAACTCTCTTAAAAAGGTTTTTAAAAAGTAAAAATGCATGCTATCAAGTAGTTTTATACTCTAGGTGGATTATAATATTTGAATATTATATATTTAAATAAATATAATTTTTAAAGTAAATATATATATATATATATATATATATATATATATATATATTTGGAATATTTAAAATTCATCTTTTTTTTGGGTTACACCATTTGACATTTCTTGTCCACAAATGAACTTTTAAATGACATGAAATCCACATGAAAAAAATGTACATTTTGAGAGACCTGATGAATGATTTTAAATCTATTGTAAAAAGGTTTTGAATTTCCATCTTGCCAACCATTATTTGCCACTGACCCATATAAAGTTGCTGTGGATGTGGATGAACTGTGTGTTTCCCTCACCCACAGCGCTGTAGTGGGCCATGAATCCGCTGTATCGCTCCTCGTTGGAGAAGTCTGAGGAGAAGAGGACGCTGAGGGAGTTCCTGGGGGAGGCGATGACCTGCTGAGCCGGCACCGCCTCCGTGTCCGTGTCCTCCCGCCCACAAAATAACGCCAGCACCTCCCCCTCCGCCTCCACCTGGGCACAGGTAACACGCAACACAAATCACCTCAGAAACATCAATACAGAATGGATGATCTTGACAGAGCCCTGATGAGTTTAATTTTTTAAATTTCTGTTGACTATTTATTAAAATGAGCATGTTTTATCATCCAAAAGCAGCTAGTTTGCCCTGTAGTAGCAATACAGGCTGCCTTCTCACGCACTCAGCCTGAAAATCTCTTTGTGACATCACAACAGGAGTTTTTTTTTTTTCTAAATGGCTTATGTTCAGTAAACTACAGATCACAACAGAATGGTTTCATACAGGCCCCCTTAGGTTTTGAAAAAACAAGATTCAAATATATAAAGTAAACCAGCTCACAGACATGTGAGATATTCATCTTCAAAGACTTGAAAACAACTTTCATTACATAATAATACAACTAAGTCATAGATTTATTGATTTGTTTATTGTATTTGTTACCTATATGATGTTATTTAGATATAGAAGATACTATTCATTTATTGTATGTAATAATATTGTGAAGAAAGGCCAGGACTAGCTCAGTATTTTGCTTCTTTCTACTCTTATTTATTTATGTTTTGTTACTCTGTGACCACACCCTGTGACTTTGGCTCCAAAAAACTTTCTGCTCGATACGACTGAAGCTTCAGATCATGTTAGTGTAGAACAGTGGTTTTTTGGTTTGGTTTTTTTGGAACATGATTTTTTATTTTTATATATTTTTTTAATTTTCCTATAAATAAACTGCCATTGCACCTCTACTACATTAGGGGGCAGTAGCGCTCTCATTGGCAGAGTGTGAGCAGGGAGCATACAGCACAGAGTATGAGTATGAAGTGTAGACACCAAGTGACACCATGAAAACATATTTAACAGGGATGAGAAGACAGGCGGAGAGAGACGGAGATAAAGAGAAAGACAAAGAAATGACGTATCACTTAAAGACATTTACACTCCAACTACGCTGATATTTTTCAGTATCATATGGTTTGACATGGTCAGTCAAAAGATATTTATAGTTTAATTAAGGATTTAATTTTATTTTTTTTATTTCAGATGCACTTTAAATCTTTTCTGTTAGTTAATAAAGCTATTCTTTGTTGTAAGTTTGTCCATATTTCTTTCTTCTTTATTCTCTTATACGTTAATAAGGATACAGTGTTATGCAGAGGTACTTGTAACAATTTATAGACAAATGATTCTATTTATAGTTGAAAACAAGATTTGACTCATTGTGAACTGGTCCTTTAATGCCTGATGTGATATTGTGTGTATTTGTATATGTGTATTTACTTATTTGACTCCAGATTGATTCGTTGAGGTCCGACAGGAAAACTTTCACTGGGGGAAGGAGGTAAAAGCTGCAGCTTTACATTCAGCAGAGTGTTTAACATTCACTGCAGGCGCCTGCTGCGTTATCTGACATTCACCAGCAGTTTACACTGAGTCAATGAACAGCAGGCCACACACACACACACAGGAACATTCTTTGTTTTAATGTGTGTGTGTGTGTGTGGACCATAGCCTCTCATTAGCACCAGTTGCCTCTCTTGCTTATTACCATGTACAACGATATAAAAGAAAAACACACGCTCCACTGTAGACTGTTTCTACTTGCTTAATATTGTCATTGGAAACAGATTATTTTCTACAGCAGACATTTTAATTATACCAAGATTGAGCTAATGATGAAGTTTAGAGTTTAAATGTGAAGCGTCTGTTCAGGTAAAATTCAGCTATTTACTTAGTTTCTTCAGCTATGACTACATATAACGTACATGTGAATATACGAGTCTGTTCGTTTATTGTCTGTGTTTTACAGGTTGTAATTCTCTGTAGTGGATAAAGTGGCCTGTGCCTTCAGTTCCTGTGAATAAAAAGCAGTAAATTTCCCCCATAACAACCAGTTGTTAAAGCCTGAACACTAACAAGCTTTAAACTGTGATTCCTGCTGCACCGAAACACTGAGGCTCACAGTTAAACATCTTTAGTTCCTTTTAAACTATTTTATTTAAACACATTTCAGCAAAGTAACCCCTAACCCGACCTCTAACCCCTAACCTAACCCATACCCCCCCAACTGGTGCTGCATTAATAAATGTCCTTCTGGTGTTCTGCTTCTTACCTTGACATAGTCGTACTCACACAGGTAGGAGGGCTCCAGGTCGAAGTGGCTGAAGTAGAGTTTGATCCGGAAGCCGTCGGGAACGCTGACGTTCCAACGCAATTCCGTCTCCCGGGGGTACGGCTCCGGGAAGTTTGGCGACTGCAGGCTGCCGTACATTTCTGACGGCTGCTGAGCGTCGACCGCGGAGACCAAAACCAGCGAGAGCAAGAAAAACCTGCAGGATGAAAACACCCAGATCTGTCCGTTATTATCCCTCCAACAGACCAGACTGACATGGTGCTTTGAACTTAAATCACTTCCTATTGAACATCTACTTTACTTCAAATCAGACTTTTTCTGTAAAGCACAATTGGTGCCTTTTCAATGGACCATATCAGCTTGACTTATCTCGACTTGTTTTGTGTTTTTTTTGCCTGAAACCAAATCAAGTCATGATAAATAAAGCTGGTTGTGTCTATGGAAACGAGGCAGAACTCCTAAATTCTGCTGTAACATTGAGGAGGAGGTGAAATTGACCATATTGAGACTCCCAGCCAACATTGTTGTCTTACACTTATCTAATATATATATATAATATATGTCAGTCGGGCATAATGTGCAAAGAAAACAAGTGAAGGTTCCAGATATCACCACCAGGTGGCAGCTTTTTGTTCTCATTTATTGAAATGTTACTAAAACAAGAAAAAATTCAAAGTGACCCAGAAACCAGGATTTCATCCATTTGGTACCATTCCCAATATTCACCGAAAATTTGATGAACATCCAACCAAATCTCTTTGAGACACTTTGCTAACAAAACAAACAGACAAAATTAAATCATAACCTCCTTGGCAGAGCTAATAATCAATAATCCACAGTGGAGACTTTGGCGAAAAACAAACAAACATTCAGTTGTTTCGTGCTCATGTTAAAACTAAATCAACAGAATAATGAACCTTTAACAGGTTCAATGTCCAATCTGGTTTGTAATCTGTGTAGAAAGTTGTAACAGACGCTAAACAAGCTCTTTATCCATCACACACACTCCTTACAGGAAGCTGCATCAGAGGAGAACTTTCACCATGCATCCTTAGTTTGGTCCATTCATGCTAGAACATCCATTTCTAAACTGAAAATATAATTGAAATAATACACAAGCTGCAAACTGACACCTGTGACTTTTTTCCCTCTTTATTTAATCCAATTATTGTGAAAATAGTTAATTAAATAGTTGGAAACTAATTGATTTATTGAAACCGCCAAAAATAAAGAGTTTATTTATTTATATCATTTAAACGGTTTTAGTAATTTCATTGTTGTGGCTTTAAAGTGTTTGTTAATGTATGTGTATGAATGACAGGCTGAGAACAGGCTTCTGGCTTCTGCTCATCGATCGTGTCGATCAGGGATCGATCCGTTCCCTTCAGCTGTTAAAGTTCGTTGTGACGCCAGAACTTCACACATGAAGCGGATCGCCTTCATCTCTCACGAGCAAATGAAGATTCACGTGTGAAATAACCGATGACCTCATGCGCTCCTGACTGGATCAATAAGTTCTGAGGCTGATCAATAATGAGCAATAATCAGATGTGTGTGTGAAATGATCCAAAGAAAAACACTCACCTCATGATGCAGGAAACACACACACACACTCTCCGTCTTTCTCACACACTCTCGCTCCCTCTCACGCGCGCGCACACACGCGCACACACTCAGCTGTGCGCCGACCGTCGGACTTCGGGCTGTACGTGTGACGTAACTGACCCTGACTGCGTCATCGCGTCGAGTCTGCGAGGAGCCAATCAGCGGCGGAGGAAGTCAAAACAAAGTACAAGGTAAAGGTGCTTGTGTTTTATTCGGATACTTTTTAGTAAAAGTAGAAATACTGTCGTCTAAAAAATGCTCAATAGTAAGTAAAAGTAAAAATATATATTAACAGAAAAATGTAGTTAAAGCTACACCAGTAACATGTAATCATTATACATACTGTTGTATTATTATAGTATATTATAGTACTGGTTTAATCACTGAATACATGTGAGTATTTTTATGTTGAAGCACATACATCAGATATATTTATATAAGTGCTGCATCATAATACTTTTACGTGATAGTTTTCACACAAGTTCACATTTAAAAAAAAGTAGATTTGATAGAATATAGACATATAGATCAATGTAGTAAATTACTGCATTAAAATATGAATCAATGTAGTTAATGAACTGCAGTTAAGTACATGAGTATAATGAGTACAATGAGTTGATGTACAGTAGTTAAATACTGCAGTAAAAGTACATAGGCTTTAAAGTAATATAGTACAGGTACATGGGTAGCTATTATACATTGATTACAATATGATAATAATTAAAAGATTAACGTGTTGTAGTAAAAGTAAGCTACATAATTTGTATGAGTTGGTGTATTTTTAGTTTTGCATTGTGTGTTTATGTGTTAAAGTCTCCAGTAAAAGTACATCAGAATGATGAGTTTATGCTTCCTATAGGTAAATCACTGCAGTAAAAGTAGATAAGTACTATGAATCCATGTATTTAATGAACTGCAGTTAAGTACATTATAAGTATAAATACTAGCTGTACCCCTGTAATGTATATCAATATTAAAGTAAAGCAGTAAAGATGTCAGAGTTGAGTTAATTTCACCTGTTGCTGACTACCTGTGACTGAAAAGTACCATCTAATGAAGCAGGAATTCACCTCCACATGTTCTATCTTAGTTCACAGAATGCGGGGGGGGGGGGGGTTATTAATAAAAAGGTAAAGCCCATAAAGCACTCTTGCATTAATAGTGGGATTTTCAAGGTGTTTCAGTATTAAATGAGGGATCCTTGTTCCACTTCACCGTTCAGGTTCCTACAACGATGCGTTCAAGCGCCTTCATTACAGCAGAAGCTACTTAACTGGGACAATGGAAGCTGTTTTCCGTTCTTCAGGACTGGTATGTGTGTGCAGGGACAGCTGGAACAAGGGACGCCAGGCTGGTGTTAATTCATCAGCAAAAAAGCTTGAATTCCATCTGGCCCACAGGCGTTCTTCATGTGTAGTTTTGTTTTGTTTTAAGAAGAAAAAAGACGTTTGCCGCAGCATCTGGATCCACCACAATTATTTCTGTTAATATTTTCCTGCATTCTGCGACATCATTAGTCACTACACAATAAAACTGTTTATAGAAACTATTTATATTTATTTATTTGTTTTTTCCAGTTCATTTATAGCTATAGAAGTTTGTCCCTTCTCTCATTAAGTCCCACACACGTAACATTACCTTTATTATTTAGATAATATTGAATGATTATTTAATGTTTTAGTTTATCAACGTGGAGCCAGTCAGAAATACTTCAGTAGATTCTTACTAAAAGTACTGCAACACAGTACTTGGCAGTTTACACAGAAACTTCACATTTATACAAATAAAAGTAAGAATTTAATAGCATGTAGTAAAAGTACATCAGTATTGTGAGTCAACGTAGTAAAGAACTGCAGTTAAGTACATAAGTAAAATGAGTTAATGTACAGTAGTAGTACTACATGTTGATGGAGTTAGGATTCTGCAGTAATGTACACAAGTATTCAAGTAATGCAGTAAAGGTACACAAGTAACTATTATAGGTTGATGTGTAGTTGAAGTACTGGAGGAAAGTATTATGAGATAAAGTAAAATGATGTAGTAAAAGTAGGCTAGATGAGTATAATGAGTTAATGTAGTATTACAGTAAAAGTACATGCGTATTGTGCGTTTATTTAATAAAGTTAAGAAAAGTACAAGTACCTCAAAACTGTACTCCAGTGCAGTACTTTATGTCATGTTTCACTTTAAAGGGCCGCTGGAGGGCGACACGTGACCTTCATATATGTGTGTGTGTGTGTGTGTGTGTGTGTGTGTGACTCCTCCCCCCGCCTCCTCGGTAATTTAACCCGCGTTGCCATGGTTACCAGGGAGAAGCGGAGCTCAGGTGTCGCTTCACCTGTCCGAGTCTCTGCTGGACTTTTGACTTTTCCACGAATTTCCACGAATTTCCACGACCGTCCCGCCAGCGCGTTCCCGCCCCCCCCCCAGCAGCAGCAGGGGATGCGGCTCTCCCCCCCCCGCGGCCTGACCGTCCCGCCATGCCGAGCCGCCAGAAGCAGCTGCTGTTCTCCGTGTCCGGGCTGTTCGGCTTCTCCTGCGCCCTCACGGCCGCCGTAGCCACCGGGCTGCCGTTCTGGCTCAACGGGACCACGCTGTGCCGGACCGGGGCCGAGCTGGTCAACGCCACCGGACCCGAACTGGACAAGTTCCTGGGAGGCCTGAGCTACGGCCTGTTCCACGGGGAGAGGCTGAAGCAGTGCGGGCTGGGGGGGAGGCCGTCCCGCTTCTCCTGTGAGTCACGTGATGTGTCAATTATAATGACATTAGGACATCAATCAATAGGGCTATCTGTCAATCAATAGGGCTATCTGTCAATCAATAGAGCTATCTGTCAATCAATAGGGCTATCTGTTCAATCAATGATACGGTTTTTTAATCAATAAGATCATCTGTCAATCAATTTTACCACCTGTCAATCAATACGATTATCTGTCAATCAGTAATACCATTTGTTACTCAATAGGGCTATCTGTCAATCAATAAGGCTGTCTGTTAATCAATTATACCACCTGTCAATCACTAAGATTATCTGTCATTTAGTAATACCATTTGTTAATCAATAGGGCTATCTGTCAATCAATAAGGCTATCTGTCAATCAATTATACCACCTGTCAATCACTAAGATTATCTGTCATTCAGTAATACTATCTGTTAATCAATAAGGCTATCTGTCAATCAATGATACGGTTTTTTAATTAACAAGATCATCTGTCAATCAGTAATAGCATATGTCAATCAATTTTACCACCTGTCAATCAATACGATTATTTGTCATTCAGTAATAGCATCTGTCAATCAAATATTCAACCTGTCAATCACTAAGATTATCTGTCATTCAGTAATTCCATTTGTTAATCAATACCATTATCTATCAGTCAACAAGTTTTTCTGTCAATCATTAAAATCAACAAGATAATCTGTCAATTAATACGATTATCTGTTAATCAATAACATCTATCAATCAGCGAGATTGATGGATTAAAATCAACAAGATAATCTGTCAATCAATTAGAGCATCTGTTAATCAATACCATTATCTTTCAATCAACAAGGTCATCTTTCAATCATTAAACTCAAAGAGTTCATATGTCAATCAATGAGATCATCGATCAATCAGTATTAGCATTGGTCAATCAGTATGTTCAATATCACATGTAAATCACCATTAACATCTGTAAATAATCAATACCTGGGAATCAATTAAATTATCTGTAAATTATTGTAATCATCTGAAAATCATCAGTTATTGTGAATCAATAAAGTTCTCTGTAAATGATCAATATCTAAAAATCACCGGTATCTGTGAACCAATAACATCTGTAAATCAATATCACCTTAATCATCAATATTGTGAATTATTAATATTGTCTGTGAATTATTCACATCTGTGAATCAATAATTCATAATTATTGTGTATAAATAAACAGATGAACTTTAACATGTTACAGGATCATTTTACAGTTTAAATGTTTTAAAACACTAATTAATAGATAGATAACGATGTTCAATACAAAATCAATAGATTTCAAACTAATGATTATGACCCTCAGAATATAATATAATAATATAATGATATAACAGCAGGTTTCACTAACGAACATCTTATCAACCAAACATGTGATTGATTAATGTAAAGGATAGTAGACAGTTGTAACCTCTGACCTCTGTGACTCAATCACTGAGATGTTCATTAAAACCTTTATGCATTCACTGACATGTTTTATTCCATAGTTACAGAGTTTATTTATTCAGCAGATTATCAGTGTTAGCAGGGAATGGAAGCCATGAGCCTCCCAAATACTTCCCTTCACATCTCAAACAAGTAATGAGGCACATATTCTCTGTACAGAAAAACAAAAGAAACTCAAAACAGACTAACAAAATGAATGAGAATCAGCCAAAAGTCCTTTTCTGGAAACAGATTAATACCAGATAAATGGACCTCAGATGGGAAACTGAAGAAACTAGGAAACGTAACAGCTCTGAAAATGAATGTGTGTTTGTCAGGGTTGCTTTTTGTTAATTTTTCTGTGCGTTCAGAGCGTCTTTGTCCGTGTTTAATGGTGTGAGCGGCGAGGGGCTGCAGGTTTCTGCCTGACCGATCACATCGAGCAGAGCGGAGAGAAGCTGCAACACAGGAACACACTCAGACGATTCAGACCTCTGCAAATCACAAATGAATAAAAGAACAAGTGAGATAGACGTGAATGACATACAAATTACAATAGATATAGACATAGATAATATATAATAGACAATCAACTCATCACAATTTATAGTAAATAATTAAAATGTATTAAAGTCATAAATTCGACAAAATGTTTAAACAGAGGGCAGATGGAGTTGATTGATTAGAAGAGTTAACTAAATTGACAAGTTTCTTTTTTGTTGAGAATAATTTCTTTAAATTAGTTGGGTATGAATTTGCCCAAAAGTAGCAGTAACTGAGTTGAGGAAAAATTAAATTAAATTAAACTATTACACGGTTTACGAAGAGAAGCCTGGGAAATAAAACAATAAAGATTTAATCACGATACCAGATAAACCCCCCAAGAACTTGAAGAAACCATATCATTTCCATCCAATGGCATTGGATTTATAGTACTTTTTATTTTTTCGCTAGCATGCAACAAAAACATATTTGTCTAGACTCTGCAAAATCTGCAAAAAATATTGGTAATATAGTGGAAAACACAGAAGCCAAATCATTTACATCACTAGGGAACAATAATGGACCAAGTATAGAGCCCTGGGGGACACCATAGCAGGAGGAATCTGGAGTTAAGTTAAGCATTCCAAGCAATTGTAAAGATTCAGAGCAGGTATCTCCACCCTGGTCCTGGAGGCCCGTGTGGGTGCAAGTTTTTGTTCCAACCAGGCAGTAACACACCTGAAGCTACAAAGGAAGGTTCTTAGCAAAGGGTCTACTGGTCGATTAGTGGAATCAGGTGTGTAACCGCTATTCTCTTCTCCTGCTTCTGCGATTGTGTTTCAGTCTTTCCGGAACTGCTGAGCGCTATCCCGGTCGGCCTTCACGTCACAGTCATCTTCTTTTGTGGTGTGGTGATCCTCTTTTCGTCAGTGGCGACGGGTTTATTCTTCTTCAATGCTTTCGGCAGACCCTACGAGACGCTGCAAGGCCCCATGGGACTTTACCTGTGGACCTTCATCTGCTGTGAGAAATACAATACACTTTTTCACTGATACATCACTGATGTATAGAATAATTAACTAATAATATGCTGATTATACAGTGATAATATGCTGATGATACATTGATAATATGCTGATGATACATTGATAATATGCTGGTGATAAACTGGTAAAATACTGATGATAAACTGATAATATGCTGGTGATAAACTGGTAAAATACTGATGATAAACTGATAATATGCTGGTGATAAACTGATAATATGCTGATGATACACTGATAATATGATGACACACTGATATGCTAATAATACACTTATAATATGCTGATAATACTGATAATATGATGATACACTGATGATAAACTGATAATATGCTTATAATACACTTATGATATGTTGATAATATGCTGATGATACACTAATGGTAAACTGACAATATGCTGATATCACACTGATAAAATCCAGATATTACACTGATAATATGCTGATGATACACTGATATTATGATGATACATTGATATGATAATAATACACTTATAATATACTGATAATACTGATAATATGCTAATGATAAACTGATAATACTGATATGCTAATAATACACTGCTGATAAACTGATAAAATCCTAATAATGCACTTATAATATGCTGATAATACTGATAATATGATGATACACTGATGATAAACTAATAATATGCTTATAATACACTTAAGATATGTTGATAATATGCTGATGATACACTAATGGTAAACTGACAATATGCTGATATCACACTGATAAAATTCTGATATTACAAAGATAATATACTGATGATACACTGATACTATGCCGATGATCAACTAATATGCTGATGATACACTGATGATACATTGATAATATGCTGATATTACACTGATAATATGCCGATGATCAACTAATATGCTTGTCCTGCAGGTCTGTGCAGCTGCCTGGTGATGATCCTGTTTGCCTCGGAGGTGAAACTCCATCGTCTCTCTGAACGGATCGCCAACTTCAACGAGGTGACCTTCGTCTTCCAGACGTACAGCGAGCGATACGACCGATCCTTCTGGCTCTTCTTCCTCGTCTTCCTCCTCCACAGCCTCAACATTGTGCTGATCCGACTGGCCGGCATCCAGTTTCCCTTCCAGGAAAGCAAGGAGCTGGACCTGAGCGGCGGAGCGGCCGACCTCATGTACTGAATCCGCCTGGACTCAACACGTCTTTAATGGACAAAAGAATTAGAGGCTTCATAGTGACCTCACTGACACTTTTAGTTGCATCAAACCAACATCAGCATTAACGTGTTTACATGTGTAGTGATT
Organism: Eupleurogrammus muticus; assembly: GCA_036785175.1. Classification (NCBI taxonomy): domain Eukaryota; kingdom Metazoa; phylum Chordata; class Actinopteri; order Scombriformes; family Trichiuridae; genus Eupleurogrammus; species Eupleurogrammus muticus. The sequence continues at coordinate 482,484 of JAYKQN010000045.1, forward strand.
AGTTTAGTTATATTAGACTTTTCTGATGATTATTATAAAAATGCCCAGCACCACTAACCTGATGTAGTCTAGTCAACAAATATCTCAGATAGAGACCTCAACCCAAATAAAATCTGATTAAAAGTCGGTGATACCTTGCCGAACCAGTAGTGGTTGATGCAGTAATCTTTTATTCAGTTGTAAAGTTGCAAAGGATATCAAAAGAAGCAAGAGAATACAAATTTAGGTTGGAGGTAGAAGTTGAATTGATTGGTTTTCACCTGTCAAATTGGATTGAATTAGAAATGAGTTGTTTAAATGAAGAGGATTCTGAAATCAGATTTTATATATATCCAGCCTTAAGTTTGATTTGGATCAAACCTTCATTTTATGTGTTGTTCAAAACTTTTTAGTAGGATTGAGAGTCCGAAGATTTAAAACATCTGAATTAGTGACACCCCAGCAGAAGGTGGACTCATCGTGTCAGCACCGTGTAATGACTTAAAAACTGGTCAACTAAAACAACTGCATCATGTTTGAAATTTTCCCTCTAACTTTTATAGATACAGCAGGTAAAGTAGATATTTAGATTTTCAGTACAGTAAAAGTTAAATATTTGTGAATAAAGTTTTTAATATACAATGATTTACTGTTTGAAAGAAATGTAAAATGGCAAAAGTGTATATGTCTTTTTTTGGCTCTTCCGACTCGTTTTCTATAGCAAGTACACAATGTCGTGGTATTAAATCATATTATGAGTAGAAAGATTTAGCCATGTGAAAGTCAACTAAATTAATAAAATCAGCTAAATACTTATATATACATAATCAAATCAATATGGATGGTTAATTAATTCATTTAATGGGGCCCTCAAGAGCTCATACAGACTTGTGGGGAGTGACAGATTTAGTATAAACTTAACAGTCGTTTTCTTTGTTCGAATTCAACATGCGTTTAACACCCCTTTACGTCCTAGAATAGCATGTCGCCCAAAAAAAGGTCATATTATAGTATGTTGTCCAAAAAACATCATACTTTAGTATGTCATAGAAAAAGTTCATACTATAGTATGTCGCTCAAAAAAAGTCATATTATAGCATTTCGCCCAAAAAACGTCATTGAATAGTATATCGCTCAAAATAGGTCATACTATACTATGTGTTTAAAAAAAGGTCATACTATAGTATGTGGCTAAAAAAAAGGTCATACTATACTATGTCATCCAAAAAAAATCATAAGATAAGATAAGATAACTTAATTGTTCCCACAACGGGGAAATTTGTCTGTTACAGCAGCGTACAGAATAAGGACAAGAAAAGAAAAGAAAATAAAGGCTAAAGAAGATAAAAACTATAAAAAATAAAAATACACAACACTATGTACAAATTCGTAGAATTTGTTGATCCGCATACACAGTATGCATTATGGACATAAGAATGGAGACAAAAAATTCTAATAAATAGTAAGAAAAGAGTATGCATAAGCAAAGCATATATACATACATACATGCACGTACATACCTACATACATACACATACAGACATATTTACACATATATATATATGGACATACATATCCATGCATTTACACACATGTACACATACATAGCCAATGCACACTTAAGGTGCAGGATGTGTGTGTAGAGAAAAGTGACCAGTGGGGGAAAAGTGACTACAGTGAGTTACACTGAGTTATAAAGTCTTATTGCTGTCGGGATGAATGATCTGCGAAAGCGCTCCTTCTTGCAGTGAGGGTGTTTGAGTCTCTGGCTGAAGGAGCTGCTCAGCGCACCCACTACCCCATGCAGAGGGTGATGGGGGTTGTCCATGATGGATGTCAGCTTTGCCAACATCCTCCTCTCTCCCACCACCACCACCGACTCCAGAGGACATCCCAGTACAGAGCTAGACCTCCGCACCGGTTTGTCAATTTACCTTCTGTCTCCGTCTGAGCATCCGCCCCCCCAGCAGACTACTGCGTAGAACAGGGCAGATGCTACGACGGAGTCGTAGAAGGTCTTTAACAGGGTCCTGCACACGCCAAAGGACCTTAGTCTCCTCAGCAGGTGAAGTCGACTCTGGCCCTTCTTGTACAGGACATTAATGTAAGTGGTCCAGTCCAGTTTGTTCAGGTGAACACCCAGGTATTTGTAAGAGACCACTGTCTCAATGTCACTGTCATACTATAGCATGTCGTCCCAAAAAAGGTCATACAATAGCATGTCTGCCAAAAAAGGTCATAATATAGTAGGTCGTCCAAAAAAGGTCATATTATAGTATGTCATCCACAAACATCATACTATAGCATGTCTTCCACAAAAACGTCATATTATATCATATTGGCCAAAGAGGTTATCTTCTGAGCAGTAAATATTAGTTGTGTTTTGTTAATTGTTTCACCTGCTTGTTAACACTGTTTGTTATCACTTGTTGCATCTGCTGCATTGTTTACATTATTACTGTGATTGAGACCACTTGCTTTCTCTCTCTTATTTTAATCTTTACCATTATGATTATGATGATTATAATCATTGCCTGTGACCCCTTAGTTGGTGGTTAGTAGTTGTATTATTTATAAGTGTCTGTTAGTCAGAAGTGATTATGATTTGTAAATTAATTTTGAAGACAATAAATCCTATTATATCTTAAAGAGAAGTTGTCCTGGTATTTTATGCTTGTAAACTGTGACACTTAGCTGATTGACCATGCCAATCTCCTTCTTCATTGCTCACTTGAAAAATATCAATATTTCCACAAATATTGGTATTTCCACAAATATAAGACTTTAAAGGTGACCACCTTTTCTATATTACCAAATTGGCTATTTGTCCGGATTTTCCGGTTGTGCCAGATTTTTGTAATTGATTTTGATTGAAGTTCATACTATGGCATGTCGTCCAAAAAAGGTCATACTATACTATGTCGCTCAAAAAAGGTCATACTATACTATGTCGCCCAAAAAAGGTCATACTATAGTATTTCGTCCAAAAAAGGTCATACTATACTATTTCGTCCCAAAAAGGTCATACTATACTATGTCGCTCAAAAAAGGTCATACTATAGTATGTCGCTCAAAGTAGGTACTATAGTATGTGGCTCAAAAAAGGTCATACTATAGTATGTTGTCCAAAAAACATCATACTATAGTATGTCGTCCAAAAAAGGTCATTTTATAGCATGTCGTCCAAAAAGGGTCATTTTATAGCATGTCGCTCAAAAAAGGTCATACTATACTATGTCGCTCAAAAAAGGTCATACTATACTATGTCGCCCAAAAAAGGTCATACTATAGTATTTCGTCCAAAAAAGGTCATACTATACTATTTCGTCCAAAAAAGGTCATACTATACTATGTCGCTCAAAAAAGGTCATACTATAGTATGTCGCTCAAAGTAGGTACTATAGTATGTGGCTCAAAAAAGGTCATACTATAGTATGTTGTCCAAAAAACATCATACTATAGTATGTCGTCCAAAAAAGGTCATTTTATAGCATGTCGTCCAAAAAGGGTCATTTTATAGCATGTCGCTCAAAAAAGGTCATACTATACTATGTCGCTCAAAAAAGGTCATACTATAGTATGTTGTCCAAAAAACATCATACTATAGTATGTCGTTCAAAAAGGGTCATTTTATAGCGTGTCGCTCAAAAAAGGTCATACTATACTATGTCACTCAAAAAAGGTCATACTATACTATGTGGCTCAAAAAAGGTCATATTATACTATGTGGCTCAAAAAAGGTCATACTATAGTATGTCGCTCAAAAAAGGTCATATTATACTATGTGGCACAAAAAAGGTCATACTATACTATGTCGCTCAAAGTAGGTCATACTATAGTATGTCGTCCAAAAAAGGTCACACTATACTATGTCGCTCAAAGTAGGTCATACTATAGTATGTCGTCCAAAAAAGTTCATACTATAGTATGTCGTTCAAAAAAGGTCATACTATACTATGTCGTCCAAAAAAGGTCATACTATAGTATGTTGTCCAAAAAACATCATACTATAGTATGTCGTCCAAAAAAGGTCATTTTATAGCATGTCGCTCAAAAAAGGTCATACTATACTATGTCGCTCAAAAAAGGTCATACTATAGTATGTGGCTCAAAAAAAGGTCATACTATACTATGTCGCTCAAAAAAGGTCATATTATACTATGTGGCTCAAAAATAGGTCATACTATAGTATGTCGTCCAAAAAAGCTCATACTATAGTATGTCGTTCAAAAAAGGTCATACTATACTATGTCGTCCAAAAAAGGTCATACTATAGTATGTCGTCCAAAAAAGGTCATACTATAGTATGTCGTCCAAAAAAGGTCATACTATAGTATGTCGTCCAAAAAAGTTCATACTATAGTATGTCGTTCAAAAAAGGTCATACTATACTATGTCGTCCAAAAAAGGTCATACTATAGTATGTCGTCCAAAAAAGGTCATACTATAGCATGTCGCTCAAAAAAGGTCATACTATACTATGTCGCTCAAAAAAGGTCATACTATAGTATGTGGCTCAAAAAAAGGTCATACTATAGTATGTCGCTAAAAAAAGGTCATACTATAGTATGTCGTCCAAAAAAGTTCATACTATAGTATGTCATTCAAAAAAGGTCATACTATACTATGTCGTCCAAGAAAGGTCATACTATAGTATGTTGTCCAAAAAACATCATACTATAGTATGTCGTCCAAAAAAGGTCATTTTAAAGCATGTCGCTCAAAAAAGGTCATACTATAGTATGTGGCTCAAAAAAGGTCATACTATAGTATGTGGCTCAAAAAAGGTCATACTATACTATGTCGCTCAAAAAAGGTCATACTATAGTATGTCGCTAAAAAAAAGGTCATACTATACTATGTCGTCCAAGAAAGGTCATACTATAGTATGTGGCTCAAAAAAAGGTCATACTATAGTATGTCGCTAAAAAAAGGTCATACTATACTATGTCGCTCAAAAAAGGTCATACTATAGTATATCGTCCAAAAAAGGTCATTTTATAGCATGTCGCTCAAAAAAGGTCATACTATAGTATATCGTCCAAAAAAGGTCATTTTATAGCATGTCGCTCAAAAAAGGTCATACTATAGTATATCGTCCAAAAAAGGTCATTTTATAGCATGTCGCTCAAAAAAGGTCATACTATACTATGTCGCTCAAAAAAGGTCATATTATACTATGTGGCTCAAAAAAGGTCATACTATAGTATGTCGTCCAAAAAAGTTCATACTATACTATGTGGCTCAAAAAAGGTCATACTATACTATGTCGCTCAAAGTAGGTCATACTATAGTATGTCGTTCAAAAAAGGTCATACAATAGTATGTCGTCCAAAAAAGTTCATACTATAGTATGTCGTTCAAAAAAGGTCATACTATACTATGTCGTCCAAAAAAGGTCATACTATAGTATGTCGTCCAAAAAAGTTCATACTATAGTATGTCGTTCAAAAAAGGTCATACTATACTATGTCGTCCAAAAAAGGTCATATTATAGCATGTCGCTCAAAAAAGGTCATACTATACTATGTCGCTCAAAAAAGGTCATAATATAGTATGTGGCTCAAAAAAAGGTCATACTATAGTATGTCGTCCAAAAAAGGTCATACTATAGTATGTCGTTCAAAAAAGGTCATACTATAGTATGTTGTCCAAAAAACATCATACTATAGTATGTTGTCCAAAAAAGGTCATTTTAAAGCATGTCGCTCAAAAAAGGTCATACTATACTATGTCGCTCAAAAAAGGTCATACTATAGTATGTGGCTCAAAAAAAGGTCATACTATAGTATGTCGCTAAAAAAAGGTCATATTATACTATGTGGCTCAAAAATAGGTCATACTATAGTATGTGGCTCAAAAAAGGTCATACTATAGTATGTCGCTCAAAAAAGGTCATATTATACTATGTGGCTCAAAAAAAGGTCATACTATAGTATGTCGCTAAAAAAAGGTCATACTATACTATGTCGCTCAAAAAAGGTCATACTATAGTATGTGGCTCAAAAAAAGGTCATACTATAGTATGTCGCTAAAAAAAGGTCATACTATACTATGTCGCTCAAAAAAGGTCATACTATACTATGTGGCTCAAAATACGTCATACTATACTATGTCGTTCAAAATAGGTCATACTATACTATGTCGCTCAAAGTAGGTCATACTATAGTATGTCGTTCAAAAAAGGTCATACTATACTATGTCGTTCAAAAGAGGTCATACTATAGTATGTGGCTCAAAATAGGTCATACTATAGTATGTCGTCCAAAAAACCTCATACTATAGTATGCGGCTCAAAAAAGGTCATACTATAGTATGTCGTCCAAAAAACATCATACTATAGTATGTCGTCCAAAAAAGGTCATACTATAGTATGTCGTCCAAAAAAGTTCATACTATAGTATGTCGTTCAAAAAAGGTCATACTATAGTATGTCGTTCAAAAGAGGTCATACTATAGTATGTGGCTCAAAAAACATCATACTATAGTATGTGGCTCAAAATAGGTCATACTATAGTATGTCGTCCAAAAAAGGTCATACTATACTATGTCGTCCAAAAAAGGTCATACTATACTATGTCGTCCAAAAAAGGTCATACTATACTATGTGGCTCAAAAAAGGTCATACTATACTATGTGGCTCAAAAAAGGTCATACTATACTATGTGGCTCAAAAAAGGTCATACTATAGTATGTTGTCCAAAAAAGGTCATTTTATAGCATGTCGCTCAAAAAAGGTCATACTATACTATGTAGCTCAAAAAGGTCATAAAAGGATTAACATCAAGCTGGCAAAAAACATGAACTAAAACTGAGGAATGTGCATGTCATGCCTATTCAAACTGATACCATAGAGGCGAGCGTGTGCATTAGAACCGGTTGCACGGATACTCTGAAAGGGCTGCGTGCAGGACTTGACGGCTGTGTCAATTAGCAGTGGGGCCGAATGGCATGAAAGCAAAAATTTCAAGGGAGATGCATGTGAAAGCTAAGAATGCACTCATGATACAAGTCTCATATACATCCGCCGTGTGAGGTCTGAGTGACAGCTGACACACTGACTGTAGTTGCTCATGCAGAGTTTGAGCCTTGGGTCCAATGGGTTTAATGGACAAATTATTGCATTTGTCATTCATGCAAAAGGGAATTAATTTCATATATCTTTCAGAATGTAGAAGCAGTCACTTCACTGTTCACTTCTACACAGTTTTCTCATTATGTTATGCTATTCCTTTGTTTCTTTTATTTTTTTCTTTCTGTAAAAGCTGAAAGTACAATAAGATTAATATAATGCAGTACTTTTACTATTAATCTACCCTAAATATCTAAAATTGATTGCATATTGATATTGAAAACTAAAACAATGAATCCTCCTTTTGTTTGTTATTAATAGATATATATAAATAAACAGATACTTGAATAAAATAATGCAGGCTGCATAATGAATTATTAACAACACTGTTTAAGTTTGGGGTTACCCAGTAAATTCTGTGTTTTCCATGAAAGGCCAAACTTTTATTTATCCAATGAGTTACAATAAGAAATAGAAAATATAGTCAAGACAATGACAACATTAGAAATAGGGATTTTTATAAAGAAAGCTCCATCTAATCAGATAACCTGTTTTCTGCTGTGCACAATGGAAAAGAGGAGAACAATAAATATCTGCTGAAAAGTCAAGTACAAAAAAAATAGTAAAATCAGTCAGTCAGCAGTTACCATTTTTACATTTTTGCTTTTTATGTAACGACGAACTCTTCAGGATTTGGGGATTACTTTAGAGATTGTCCTTTGTGAATACGAAGTAGATTTTTTGTTTTTTTTTTGCTTTTATTTTGAAGCTGCGCCTCTGGGTGACGTCACAGGACCGGTTGGCCATTATCCGTCACAATTAAGAAATAAATAATAAACGGAGCGCACTCAGCTGATTCGGAGTCACGTGACTTCTCGCGCGGATCGTGTTTTTTTTTTTTTTCCATGGCGAAAAAACTCTGCGCAGTTTTGCTGCTTTTTGCGTCTTCCGTTCATGTCTGCGGTGAGTTTTTCTGGCTCCTGTTTGTGAATCTCTGCTTCTTTCACCTGTGTTTGTTGTCGGGATTTTATGCCTTTTACACTGATATTTATTATATTTCCTATAATATGAACGCTTAGCTAGCCCCCAGTCTAATTATACAGTTAACACATAAAAAGAGGTTTTTATACACATGGTCAAACAAGAATAAAAAACCCGTGTCTTACAGCTGCTGTAGGTCAGGTTTTATGTTGGTGAAGCTGCTACTACAACTCATCTGATTCTAATTCTGAACTCATTAACAAGCAGCTTAAGCTTCATAAGGGCTTACATGTGTGACTTTAATGAAATTACCTGCTTTCACAATTCTGTGTTGGTATGTTAGGAAGATGTTCAAGGGTCCAATTCCTCACACTAGATAATATATAGTGGTTATATAGAAAGAACTGCCCTATGCATTGAATCCTACAGGAAAACTGGGAAATGCAAAGCCTGGATTTGGAAACATTGCTGATTCACTTGTCATCAATGTTTATGAAAGACCATTAAAAAAACAACCTTTAATCTCTGGAGCTCCAGGGAAACCATGTGAGATTTCTGTTTGAATTTCTGTTCTTTATAAGGCAAATACATCATGTTAGTGGCTTCACAGCTTCCCAAAAACAATCCATGAAAGTGCATGAAATGGGACTTGATGTATGCCAAGTGTGTTAAAAATATGTGACATTTACTTACAGAATTGTAATGCTTTATATTGTTTATTAAAATTAATTAGGCTATTTTAAATCTCTTGTTTCTTATTCACATAATGTAGACGAGAGGATAAACCCAGCATGTAGCCCTTTTTAATTCATTTTAAAAAACTCAATGGAACCGCTATGTGTCATATTTGGCAGTAAAACGCAATATTTTAGTTTTTTTGTGCTGCTGATCAGACAGCAGGTTTGAAGGCATCACGAGTTAGAACATTATTTACCATGAGGCCTGTTGTCTGTGTGTAGATGGGAACGTTTCCTTCGCCTCGTACTATGGGAACCACATGGTGCTCCAGAAGGCTCCGGAGAAGGCCGTGCTGTGGGGCTACGGCCCCGAGGGTCAACAGGTCACCGCGTCGCTGTCGGGGCCGACGCAGCAGAACATGCCGCCAGTCACCGTGACCAAAGGTAGCAAAGCCCTGCTGATCAGAACCAGACGTCACGTTCAGTGACCCTGACACGGTTAATGGAAATTTTGATTTGGAAGCGATGCTTGAATTTAGTTCTTAATCCGACCACTGTGTACAAGATTTCTGTTTTGTGTCTGATGCGCGCAGGCATCTGGCGGGTGACCTTTGACCCCGTCGAGGCCGGCGGTCCCTACGACGTGACGGCGGCCACCGGGAACAGCTCAGCCACTCTGACAGATGTGCTGTTTGGAGACATCTGGCTGTGCGGGGGGCAGAGCAACATGGCCTTCCCGATGTCTGCGGTAGGCGACACCCAGACCATTCTGTGTTTTCCATTAAAAGGTCACACTTAAATTTAACAAATGAGTGGCAAAATAAATAGAAAATATAGTCAAGACATTGACAAGGTTAGAAATTTCTAATCATCCATTAGGTTCTAATGAAATTAGCAAACCAAGTGTGTATTTCTGATCACAGTTTGTATTTCTTCCAAAAATAAGGACATTTCTAAGTGACCCCAATTTGTCTTGTGAACTCTCATTTGTCGTTTCCCCCTCCAAAAGCTGTCCAACTCCACCGAGGAGCTCAGGCAGGCCAGGAGCTATCCTGACGTCAGGACGTTCGTGGTGGCCGAGGACCGGTCGGCGGTGGAGCTGCCTGACCTGAGAGGAGTGGAGCTGCCCTGGTCGGTGCCCACACCGAGTACGAGGAGCATTTATTGAATCCATTCATAGAAGTGTTTCACATCTCGGTTGCAGATCACATTTGTATGCACTGAACTGCAGCTGAGTGTTATACTGTGTGTGTGACACAACCTGTGTATATTACATTTAAAGTTATCAAACAATCACACATTTACAAAAAGATGTGTACTCACTTTTGTGTGTGCACATATATACACACATACATATACACACACACGTGTATGTATATATACACACACATACATATATACACACACACACATGTATACATATATATATGTATACATATATACGTATATGTATATATGTATATATATACGTATATGTATATCCTGGTGACTAGTCAACAGGTGTGTGTGTGTTTCCAGAGAGTCTGTTCGGCTTCTCGGCCGTGTGCTGGCTCTTCGGCCGCTACATGTACGACGCCCTGAAGTACCCGATAGGACTGGTGGAGTCCTGTCTGTCGGGCACGCCCATCGAAGCCTGGTCCTCCCAGAGTGCACTGCGGCGCTGTGGGCTCCAGCAGCCCCCCAAGTAAGAGTGGGGGGGGGGGGGCAAGACATAGGGAAGCTCTGCTTTTAATGCATTCATGTACCCTGCAATGCATTAACTGCTCTTTCTGCTTTTTCCACATGTTCGCTGCTCAGCCACTTTGAGAACAACTCAGTCCTGTGGAATTCGATGATCCACCCGTTACTCAACATGACCACCAAGGGAGCCATCTGGTACCAGGGTACAGTGAGTCAATCTCATGTCGGCTGCGGTCAGAAATCCCCGTTTGTACGTGTCTGAAACTCGTCTTGTGTACTCCAGGCGAGGCAAACGCGGCTTACCACCGAGACGAGTACAAGTGTTCGTTCCCTGCTCTGATCGACGACTGGAGGGCGGCGTTTCACCTGGGCTCAGGAGGCCAGACCGCCATTGACTTCCCCTTTGGGTTTGTCCAGGTATGTTAGAAAGATAAAAAAAAAAAAAAAAAGAGGGGAAAGAAATGTTCAATGCAGTGCAGATCCGGTCGTATTCTAACTCATGGTGTCTCTGGAACGCAGCTGTCCACTTACCAAAAACACTCCACCAGCAACGGCTTCCCAGAAATCCGCTGGCACCAGACGGACGACATCGGCTTTGTCCCGAACCCGAACATGCAGAGGACGTTCATGGCCGTGGCCTTGGATCTGCCGGACGCGGAATCTCCGTACGGCGCGTAAGGCCCTCGGTTTAGGACGCACTTTTGAAACGTGACGCAACACAACGGAAAGCATCTGGTTCCAGTCTGAAGCTGAAACTCCTCCATCTACACTAGTTTACACAATCAAATACTTATTTTCCCCACTGTATGTACTGTATTCAACACACACATAAGGCACCTAACTATAGGGTTTATATACAGAAATAGATATATACACAAATAGAGTGGGAGCTAAACTGAGTTTGGTTGAGCTTTATTTAAGTATTGATTACAAAGTACTTACATGTTTTAATCATCACATGGTAAAACACATGGATAAAACAAGCACACAAGTGTGTGTATTTAAAAATAGAGCGGGGTAATGTCATCAATCAAACCATCAAAGTCCTCATCCTCTGTTTCTGATTCCAACAGCAGCTAAATCTCCATCAAACATGCCAGCTTCACTTTCTTCACCATCAGAGTCACTTTCCTCTAAATGATGCGTTATAATCCGCTGGAAGTTGCTGCGCTACCGTAGTCCTGGTCTGGATGGAGAAATGGCACCGAAACTAAAGCACCAAGACGGAAATGTTCAATTTTTATTTCTTCTGCTGCTTTACTGCTTTTAGTCGAATGGTGACTGTCAGAACGCTTCTCCCACTCGTTCTTTGCTCTGTGATCCACTGATCCAGTCTGTGCTCTGTGATCCACTGATCCAGTCTTTGCTCTGTGATCCACTGATCCAGTCTCTGCTCTGTGATCCACTGATCCAGTCTCTGCTGTATTATATTTATATATTTTTCTGTATTGACTTTGAAATTCCACTAAACTCACCAACCTGACAGTGGATCCCTCTGTTCAGGATCCATCCCCGGGACAAGCAGGACGTGGCCTACAGACTGACGTTGGGAGCGAGGGCGGTGGCTTACCACGAACAGGACGTGACCTTCCTCGGACCTTTTCCCAGCCGGATCACGTCCTCCAGCACGTACGTGAACGTCACCTACAACCAGGACGTCTCCGTCATGCCGTCTGAAAACATCTTTGAGGTGAGGCTGGAAGCGAGGTATCTGGAGAAACGACGTTCCTCAAATCGCTGATGTTACATCATCATTTCTTTTCTTTTTTTTTTTGTGTAATCCAGATCTGTTGCTCTGGGATTTGGGCTCCATGTGGGCCCATGTCCCGCTGGGTTCTGGCTCCCATCATACACTGGGGTCCCAGTACGGTCCAGTTATCCGCCAGCTCGTGTCCGTCCACCGAAGAAGTCGCTGCTCTTCGATACGCCTGGAGAGACTGGCCCTGCGACTTCAAAGCCTGTCCAGTCTACGGCGCCGGCGGCGTTTTACCTGCACCTCCTTTTATCATCAACCGCAGCACCGGAAAAATCGTCTGGAAATTCGTTCGGTATTAAACGAACTGAACCACCACTGTGAGTTATTCCTCTTAAAAAAACTACTAAATCTACCCTGCTATGAAAGGTAGAAAAGTGATGGATGAGTGTTGAGTTGTATGTGTTTTTATAAACTTTTCACAAAACCAAATCATTGTGTGTGCGTTTCTTTCAAAGCCAATGATTTTATTTTAAAGTAAAAAAAAAATAAAATAAGTTAAAACAGACAAAATACTGAATAATTAAGCTTCAATTTGACAACCTGCAACATTAAGTCTGGTACTAACAGTTGTTACAGTTAACACCTGTTTTGTTTTTTTAGCATCCTTTAACATCAAGAGTGGAGAAAAACGTTCAATATAGAGCACTAAACTTACCCACTAGCCACATCCATTTTTTTTTTGCAATAAACAAAATGCGAGCCTCTAAATAAAGAGTCTATGACCAGATCCGTTAATGAGCTGCCGCCTGTCACAGATTCTCAGGAGCTGTAATAGGAGGTCGGGGGCTTCATGGGGGGGGAGGTCAGGTGATGCTGATGGGAGGAGCCAGGAGACTGTGGCGTCTGTCCTGAAGAAAAAACAAACGGGAAGAGAGTCAGTGACGTGCGCCAAAGTTCTACATCATAAAAGTATAAATTGGTAAAACCATGATTTCATGACTATAGGTGCACATTAAAGTCTTTTATTCTCTTCAAAATGTTGGTGCGCCCTATGTCTGTATGTAGGGGGAGTGTGGGCATGGATTGTAGATAAAATAACGGGGATGTGCGTTATGCAGAACATCGTTGTTTAAACAACCTGAAAATGGTAAAGAGACACGCTGATAAAGCACAGTTTAAACTGAAGGAAATCAGCTACACAGCTGAGTTTAAGACATAAGACAGGTGGTACGAGTTGGAGGAAAGACTGGATCAGTGGATCACAGAGCAGAGACTGGATCAGTGGATCACAGAGCAGAGACTGGATCAGTGGATCACAGAGCAAAGACTGGATCAGTGGATCACAGAGCAGAGACTGGATCAGTGGATCACAGAGCAAAGGCTGGATCAGTGGATCACAGAGCAAAGGCTGGATCAGTGGATCACAGAGCAGAGACTGGATCAGTGGATCACAGAGAAGAGACTGGATCAGTGGATCACAGAGCAGAGACTGGATCAGTGGATCACAGAGCAGAGACTGGATCAGTGGATCACAGAGCACAGACTGGATCAGTGGATCACAGAGCAGAGAACGAGTGGGAGAAGCGTTCCGACATTCACCATTCAACTAAAAGCAGTAAAGCAGCAGAAGAAATGAAAATTGAACATTTCCGTCTTGGTGCTTTCGTTTTGGTGCCATTTCTCCATCCAGACCAGGACTACGGTAGCACAGCAACTTCCAGCGGATTATAACGCATCATTTAGAGGAAAATGACTCTGATGGTGAAGAAAGTGAAGCTGGCATGTTTGATGGAGATTTAGCTGCTGTTGGAATCAGAAACAGAGGATGAGGACTTTGATGGTTTGATTGATGACATTACCCCTCTCTATGTTTAAATACACTTGTGTGCTTGTTTTATCCGTGTGTTTTACCATGATGATTAAAAAATGTTAGTACTTTGCAATCAATACTTTAATAAGGCACAACCAAACTCAGTTTAGCTCCTGCTCTATTTGTGTATATATCTATTTCTGTATATAAACCCTATAGTTAGGTTCCTTATGTGTGTGTTAAATACAGTAATGACACACAGAACTGAGACTGAGCCTTTTAGTACGGTGCCTTATGGTCCTGAAAATATGGTAGTCTAATTTTGGCTTCAGAAAACCAGATTTTTTTTATCCACCTGTGATGTGCTCCGTCTTTACGTTCTCGTCGAAGCCCTGGTGTCTCTGGTAGGCGTCGAAGTTGACGGAGGCGTCGTCCTCTGACAGGCTGTGAGGAACCTGGCCGTCGCCAGGGCGACACACCTCAAAACGAATCCACCGGTAGCTGCGTGAACACGACCAACACTTAAACACCAGCCAACATGAATGTGCATTCAAATGAACTAAACTCCAATAGAATGCAAGGTGCAAATGTTGGAATAATCAGTCCCACTCTGGGAGGCACCGAGCACAATCTCTGGTGTATTTTGTCATATAATGATGAATAATCCACGGTCGGTCATCAGGGTGAACTTACTTGCTGCACTTGCGAGCTCCCGGACAACTCTGGATGAGGTTCTGGATGGTGGGGTGGGAGAAGCCAAAGAAGTCTGCTCCAGACGGAACAATGGGAGCAACGGACTTGGAACTAGGAGGACAAACACATGAAGAAATGTTTTTACCATGTGTAAGCACAGTGTTATACATACACACACATATACACACACACAACTGATGAACTGTGGTACCTGACAGACGCGATTGTCATTAGTAGATTGGAGTGGCACGTCAGGGCAGACGAGGCCACGATGGCGTTCTGAGGATCATCTTCAGGCACGATCTCAAACTGAGGAAACAATGGTGGTTTCAATTGTTTCTTATTTTTCAGATTGCAAATTAAAAACATTCTCCCCCCTAAACACGTTGTACACCAGAAGTACAAAGGATGTGGGTAAACCAGTGCCTCTCAATTATTTCCTGTCCCCCCTATGAAGATGAAAACATCTCATGCCCCCCCGCATTTGTCTATAAATTGCCTAAGTACCTCTGCATAACACTGTGTCCTTATTAACATATAAGAGAATAAAAAAGAAAGAAATATGGACCAACTTACAACAAAGAATAGCTTTATTTACAAAATAAAAATAAATGCTTAATTAAACATTTTTGACTGACCATGTCAAACCATATGATACTGAAAAATAAAACTACATAAATGGTCTTATCAGTGATTGTGGTGTAATGTCTTTAATGTCTTTGTCTCCAACATTTCAGACTCAGTAACACACCGGTCTTTCACAGTGAACCAAGCGCTACAGACGCTTCGTCATATTTCCTCGTCTTGGCTTTGGGAGACTTTCGTTTGTCTCTTTATCTCCGTCTCTCTCCGCCTGTCTTCTCATCCCTGTTAAATATGTTTTCATGGTGTCAATTGGTGTCTACACTTCATACTCATACTCTGTGCTGTATGCTCCCTGCACACACTCTGCTGCCCCCTAATGGAGTGGAGGTGCAATTGCAAGACCTTTTTCTCCTAATACCCATTTCGCAGATCTACCAGCAAATTAAAAAACATTCAATTAGCTTATTTATATTTGTATTACATGCATACTAAATCCATGTACACCTGTAATAGGTATGGCATGTGAATATATGACATGATGAACTACAGCAAACCACAGTAGGGAAAATTCATTTTTAAGACCTTGCTGGAACCCTGTTTCTAACAAAGCAACAGCAGATGTGGAATTTTGTGGTGTATATCCAAAAAAATTTAAATTTCACCTCCAATAAACTGAAACCTCTCTAGAGTAAATCCCGAGCACGCACCTGTGGACCCGCCCCCCCGTCCTTGATCTGGCAGGTGTAGAGACACTGCTGGTCGGGGTTTTTCATGCTGGCGAAGACCCGGGTGCTGCAGAATCCAACCGGGTAGATGGCGCACTCATCGTGGAACAACATTCTGTCCGTGATGATCTGGAGAAAAATCACTGATTTATGGAATCTTCTAGAACCAGAACCTGAACACTTTAGGCTTCTAGCCATGAAATAAAAGCTCGCCTTCCCCCCTTCCACCGAATTAGAAACTGGACCCGGCATACGGGACAGGTCTGTGACGGCGTGAGCGTTGCGGGACACTGACCTCCCCCAGGCTGTAGACCGTGAGGCCCCCCAGGACGATGGGGAAGACGGGGCGACCCGAGGAGTCCAGAGCGATGGGTTGCACCACCTTCCGAGAGCCGTCCGCCAGCTTTCTCTTCTTTGTCATTTTCTTTGGAACTGAAAAAACGGGGATAAAATATTGCTGAATAATCATATTTACCACACGAGTCTCATCTATTACTACCGTATATTCACTACTATAAGGCGCACATTAAAGTCTTATACTTTCTTCTAAATGTTCGGTGCTCCCTATGTCTGTATGTAGGGGAAGTGTGGGCATGGATTGTAGATAAAATAACAG
Organism: Eupleurogrammus muticus; assembly: GCA_036785175.1. Classification (NCBI taxonomy): domain Eukaryota; kingdom Metazoa; phylum Chordata; class Actinopteri; order Scombriformes; family Trichiuridae; genus Eupleurogrammus; species Eupleurogrammus muticus. The sequence goes on from JAYKQN010000045.1 coordinate 498,998, forward strand.
GGATGTGCGTTATGCAGAACATTGTTGTTTTAACAACCTGAAAATGGTAAAGAGACACGCTGATAAAGCACAGTTTAAACTGAAGAAAATCAGCTACGAGGAGAAAACATGGAAATCGAGCAGCCGCGAGAGAATGTAAGATTAATGAATTGATGTTTCGCAAGTGGAGGAAGCTGGAAAACAAGCTCTGACAGGTCAATAAGACGCAGCTGAGTTTCAGCGGACATTGTTCCATCTGGACCAGGACTACGGTAGCACAGCAACTTCCAGCAGATTATAATAAACAAGAGTGGAAGGCAGCGTCGGGCAAGTTACACCACAATCTGTGAGTAGATTGTAGACGCTTGGGCTAATGTGTCTGCTGACACTGCTGTTGGAGCTTTAGCAAAAGCCGGCATCATTTAGAGGAGCTGCAAGGTGGAAAGTGACTGGCAGTGAAGAAAGTGAAGCTGGCATGTTTGATGGAGATTTAGCTGCTGTTGGAATCAGAAACAGAGGATGAGGACTTTGATGGTTTGATTGATGACATTACCCCGCTCTATTTGTGTATATATCTATTTCTGTATATAAACCCTATAGTTAGGTTCCTTATTTGTGTGTTAAATACAGTAATGACACACAGACTGAGCCTTTTAGTACGGTGCCTTATTGTCCTGAAAATACGGTAACTCTACTTTGACGGATCACCACAGTACTCACGTTCCTCCTTTCCGTTCTCCCGTCCTCGCTCCTTTCTTTCTTTCTTGGGTTTTTTAAGCGGCCCCTCGTCCCCCGTGGAGGCTACAGACGGGAGGTTCAGAGCCCCGGACAGGCCCGGAGCCCCCGCCGGACCAGGGGTCAACGGCACCGGCGGCACAGCTGGATGAGAGCTGGCTGTGGGTGTTGGCAGCATCTCCCCCTCTGAGAGAGACTGGTACTGCAACAACGACTTCAGCAAGAACCTGAAAAACACAAAGAGTGTGAATATAATTGGACTTTTTGAGGTCAACGACTACAAAAACGACTTATCAGACATTTTTAGAGCATGCTAAAAATCATTAGTACAGCTTAAAACTAGGGGGGGCTTGATTTTAAAAAGTTAATCTAATAAATTGCAGGTCTTGGAATTAATTAATACCATTAGAATATTTGCTCCAAAAGCTAGATCTATTATGTAGATGAATTTGTGCTTGCTGTGACGTTTTTTTGCATTTTAAAACAGTATCATAGGGTTTTATGCTTCTGTGAAATGCAAAACTCATTTCTGCAGTTTGCCAACACCCATCAGGCAATTTTTTTGAACAGAAATTTCGCTGTTGTAGCTGGAGCCGTGTGAGTCAGTCATAACGTTTTATTTTCTTTGTAATTAATTAATTCTTATTACTCACTCACTCGTCGCTTTACTCTACACACACATCCTGCACCTTAAGTATGCATTAGCTATGTATGTGTACATGTGTGTATGTGCGTATATATATATGCAAATATGTAAATGTGTGTGTATGTGTGTAGGTATGTACGTGCATGTATGTATGTATATATGCTTTGCTTATGCATACTTTTTTCTTGCTATTTATTAGTATTTTTCTCCATTCTATGTCCATAATACATACTGTGTATGCTGATCAACAAATTCTACGAATTTTGTACGTAGTGTTGTGTATTTTTATTTTTTATAGCTTTTATTTTCTTTTTCTTTACTCTGTACGCTGCAGTAACAAGCAAATTTCCCTGTTCCCCGCGTTAACTTCAATCTTAACCCACCTGCGCTCCTCCTTTGCTCTGAGGAACTTCTCCTCTATGTGGGCGACCTCATCACAGAGAGCTGCGTTCTCCTGTTCACAAACAGCACAAATCATTAGAGCTACAAATCTGAAAAAGTACAAACACGCCACACGTGCCAGCGACTCGGTTTTCCTGCAGGTTTACTCACAAAAATCATGGTGCGTGCCGCTTTACGCAATCTCAGGTACTTGAGGCGGTACTTTTCGTTCTGGTTTTTCCGCTGACCTCTCTTCATCTTGCCCTTGTGCTCGGAGGAGCCGGTCGGGGACGGGAAGGCCGGCGCCGAGGCCCCTGACCCGGAGCCGGAGGTGGCGTTCTGCTGCGGGGAGCTGAGGAAGGACTGAGCCGTGAAGGCTTGCAGGGCCTGCTGCCGCTCCTCATCGGTCTGGGGACAGAAACAGAGGGAGACGTGGATCTGGTCCTGAGCAGTGGAAGAACCTGAGGCTGGTACCAGAACCGCCTCCAGGATGCTGGATGAACACACACTTGGATGCAGATGATACAAATCATAACTGATGCAGCTTATATTTAAAACTTCTATATGAGAAGAACAAGGTTACTGAAACCAAAAGGGCAGAAGATAGAATACTTCTACTTAAACCCAAGAAAACGGCTCAGAGATGCTGCTAACAATAAATTATCGTATTTTCACGACCATAAGGCTCCGTACTAAAAGGCTCAGTCTCAGTTCTGTGTGTCATTACTGTATTTAACACACACATAAGACACCTAATAGATAATAGATATATACAAAATTACAGCAGCTAAATCTCACACATCCCCGTTATTTTATCTACAATCCATGCCCACACTTCCCCTACATACATACATAGGGCGCATTGCACATTTTGAAGAAAATATGACTTTAAAGTGCCCTTATAGTCGTGAAAATACGGTAATACAGATCTCAGCTCTGAAAGCACAAACATACTATAGAATTAATTAAGGGCTTGTTAGTTGTTGCTGCAGTGCCGCTACATACTAAAGTCAAAGATTCTGCTTCTGTGGAGCGTGCAGCTGCATTTCTGCATCAATAACTCTGGTCTCGATGACAGATTTATAAGAGGCAGTGACGTGCAACTGCAGATTTCATCCATGGCAAGTAGTCAGAAATGTCAAAGGTCAAATGCATATTTAAGTTTAGTGTGAAGTTGGCTATCGTGTCCCTTAAAACTCACCAGCAGTGCAAAGACTCCGTTTCTGTTCTCAATCCTCTTGAACCTCCTGCTTCCTTTTTGTGTCTGAAACATAACATGAGACTGAGGCCAACGCACTGGGAGGAGGGGGGGGGGGGGTGGAAAAGCCCCCAAAAAGCTGGGGATTCCACTTCAATACATGGTACATCAGGTTTAAGGGTTGGATATTTCAGTGCAAATAATCTTTTTTCTGATTACACAACATTAATATATTCCCTTCTTTAAGATGGCACTGAAAAAATGTGGAAAAAATAAAGATGAAGCATGCACCTCAACGACTGAACTGACAGAAAGATGAATGGAAGTGCACTTTATTATACTGAACAGCAGAGGCTGCTGTCACACAGAGTTTAAAAATGCTCCTCACCTCACGGTACATGACGGCCTCCAGACTCGATTTAGCACTGGCAATAAGAGAAGAGCATGATGAACCTCAATGTTGTCTTTGCACAAACTTTACAATCAATACAAGAATATAATTCAGTGGTTTCATGTGCATCAATGAGCACGAAATGTAAGAAATCACTGTACTTGGACTGAACAAGTCCTCTGTCGATGATCCTCTGTTTAATCTCCTTTATGTGCATGGGGCGTCCCGCTTCCTCCAGGACGATCTGCACCAGGAACAGAAAACAAACACCTCAGTGATTGCTGTCCGTTGTTACTGAAACTAAAAAAAAAGAAGCTCTAAACACGCTGAATGAGTGTCTGATACCTGGGCAGCGTCCAGCCACGTGAGGTTCGGCTTCTCTGTGATCTCACTGGGTGTCTCACTGCAGATAAAAAATTTAAGCTTCCTCTACTATACAAGAGACAATAGGTGGCACCTCCTGCTTTATATCAAATCTAAATAATAATAATGCTAATAATAATATTAATGATGCTGATGGGATGATCTTGTTTGGAGCAGTCACACTGGGCCACTGAAATGTACAAATACGCAGTGGTGGAACGGAACTAAACACAAGCACAAATTTAATGATTAAATGACAGTAACTAAGCGCATGCGTATAGTGCCTTTTTTACGTTATAAGTTCTATGGGTGATGATTTGTGTGTTAGAAGTTTTAGAAATTTACTTGTTAAAGAGAAATGTAGTATGGTAAACAATTATACTAAATAGACCTCCTCAGATTTTATAGATCACTTAAGGCCAAAATTATTATTAGTCAAATACAAGGGATTTCTTTATTTTTTCCACTTACAAATTAGTATTTCACCTCAGTTTTTACTTAAATAGAGGCAAAGAAAGTCTGAAGCCATAATTGATTTGTGTTTTGTTAGAATGTGTAAATAAACGGAGTGAAAACCAAAAATCACATCAACAAATGACTATGATATAGAAAGCTCCTGCAGGGCATGCTGGGAAATCTGTCTTTATATATATATACACTTTATAGTTGAGTATAGTATTTAAGTAAAAACTGAGGTGACATACAAATTTTTAAGTGAAAAAAAATCCAGCAATCCCTTGTATTTGACAGGAGTAGGAATAGGTTTGGGCTTAAGTGTATATATAATTGTCTCCATATTGGTAAACTACAACATCAAAATGCTCTAATGCCTTAATGATTAAAACAAGTGCTAGACTAGAATAAAATGAGGCAGTCTGATGATAAACCGTCTGTGCTGGGCTTTTACTTGTTTTTCACAGTATTTATATTTGGAGATCCTGTAAAAACGCCAGAAAGAAGAGGGGGATGAATGAATCAGAGTTTTCCCTACAACCTCTCCAGGGTCTCCGCCGGCCCGGACAGGCTGGGGATGTTGTCCAGACCAGGGAACAGCGAGTAGCTGCCTTGTCCGTCCGCCTCCATCTCAGACTCGAAGCTGTTGAGTGACTCCATAGGAGACAGGGACGAGCCGCTGTCCTGCAGGGAGACGCAGGAGTGGGCTCAGACCCCCCACGAGCACAACACACACACACACATACACACAAACACCACAGAACACACACGAGCCTGCTAGCCCGCCACACTTTAGCAATTAGGCTAATGCTAATTGCTAATCATAAATGCTAATACCATCACACACAGGAGTAGCGGACAGCTACGATAGGAGAAACAAACAAAAAAATAATAAAAAAGAAGGAAACACACACACCTTGAATATACAGCTGCAAACAAGCTGAAGTCAGCGCATGCTCCGTGTTGTTGTTTCCGTGCGTCAAACCGGAACCTTCAGTCGACGAAGCGCCTTTTTTTCGGGTTTTTTTCTACGCGCAGAAAAAGCTGAAACTTAGCGATATTATTTATCTACATTATAAATATGGTTTGTAAAATAGCGCGAACAGAAGATTAAATAAAATGCAAACAATGTAGTGTAAACGCTTAATTGTTTCACCGGACATTATTTCCCAGAGCACTCGCACCGGATATCCGGTTTAGTTTTATTTTGAAGGGTTCTTAAAGCCCTTTGGGGACAGCGTCAGAAAAGTCCTAAAAACGTTGTACTAGATAGTTTTACTATCTTAAAAGTTTTTTTTTATTTAAAAACACATGCATGCTGATAGCATTTATATTCTAATCAAATATTTTAAAAAGTATTATTCTTTCTAAATTACACCATTTTAAATTTAGAGTGTCTGTAAAAAAGAGCCTTTTAAATTAAAAGAAACCAACATGAACACAAAATGTGCATTTTTAGAGACCTGGTGAATCCTTCTTAAAATTGTATTTTAAAAGGTTTTTGCAAGAAGGCCATTGTTGGTTTTTAATTAGACAAGACAAGTAATTAAATACTAAGCATTACTAAGAAGAAACTGAACTAGTGATATAATCCCAGGGTGACTGTACCCTACAGTCTATGGTTTGTTCTATAATGCATCATATCTGACAACCAAAGTCTGTGTAAAAGAAATTCCAAGTTTGTGGCTGTATAAAAAATATTAAGCTCTTAAACTCCCCAGTGAATACATATGACCTATTTATTGAGTGGTTGAATCATGTTGGTTTATATTAAAATATGCAAATTCTAAGACTATTGACTAAAACTAGACTAAAATATGTTTGACTAAAACTACACAAAAATGCCAAGACTGTTCGTTGAAATATTACTCAACAAAACAGAAATACAGTTGATTAAATATGAGTAAATCTAATAAGGACATCTGACACAAGACTAAGATTAAAACTGGATTGTGACTTGTCAGTTTTTTTTTCTCACATTTGACATGTGAGCAAAAGATTGTCTTTTATTCAGAAATTTGGAAAATTTTCACCAAAAAAAAAAAAAATGAACTCACTATCTTGTGCCGTCGGTGTGTGAATGTATAGAAAATGTGTGTTGAAAAGACTAGAAAAGCGCTATTATTAATGCAGGCCATTTAACATTTGCAGGCCATTTATCTGGAGTAAATTTTTTTTTACATATGGCAATATTGAAAATTCCTAGTGCAATGAAATCCTATTAAATTACATAGTATGAAACTATCCTGAGATTATATGCACATATATATATATATATATATATATATATATATATATATATATATATATATATATATATATATATATATATATATATATATATATATATATATATATATATATGCATATTGGTGTCTGTATCTGAGTTAAATTTAGCAGCAACAATGAAAGCATTGACAGCCAAAGACAGCAATGGACTTTTTAAACGATGCGTCTAATAGATGCTGAACCTCGACTCCTTCAGGATCTGTTCAGTAAATCCGAGCCGGTAACACAGTGTCATTCCCAGAACGGTTTTGCAGCCCAGAGGCGGCCGGCGTCGTAGCCGCCTGGTGTGAAGGAAGGGCCAATCCACAAATCTATAAGGATCAGTGGTGAGTGGTGAAGGGTGCACATGTGGTGCAGAGGATCGCCGAGTGGTGGAGCGCGTCCAGTTCTCTGGGATACGTGGCCGTGTGAACGTCTGATGGTGGTCATATGTAGTGGGCAGTACACAAGTATGTGATTTGAAGCACAGCATGAATTCTTAGTTTTTTCCCCCTATAGTCACACACAGTCACTGAAATCCCTGATTTGTGACAATTTTCAAATTTACAGCCAGGTTAAATAAAATGATGCCAGTATGATAGAATTGAGAAGTCTGCCCCACAAACAGTCATCATATTCTAATGAAAACTACAGAGAGAGAGATGAGATGTAACAGAGACATAGAGATAGAAATGGACAATAAAAGATATAATAGTTAAAAAATTAAACTGTTTTAGGTGTGCAACAGAAAACTTTCACACGCTCACCTGAAACCTTCGGATGCACACACGAGTCTTTGTGGTGCACACCTGAAATGTACATTTTCTTTTTTTGTCTCTTTAGGGGCTTAATAGAAAGGGGATTTTAAAATGTGCTTGCTCACATTTGGTGGGTGTGTTAACAGCAAATAAAGTAGCTCACTGGTCCAGTCCTGATCAGAACCGTGTGGAGTTGTTTGTCGTATGATGGATCCAACAACATTACTATTTCGTTGCGTGAGACATTTTACTATATTCATTCATGGTTTCTATCGGATTTTTCTTTTGATTTGCAGGCAAAAAGAGAGAAAATAGGTCAAAATGTTGTACGCATGTGTCACGACCGCCATGTTTAAAGTGACAGGGAGCGACCTCGCTCTGGTCACATGTTTACCCCCCGGGGGGGGGGAGTTCTCTGGTGGAAAGAGGCTGCTGCAGAACGAGAGAGGACGAGAAGTCAGAACCCCAAAAGCAAGTTTAATGCTGGCGGCTTACAACAAAAGTAGCTGACAGACACAATGCTTCTCTTCTTGCATCTTTTTTTCCACTCATAACCTCGGGAAAATTCTGAAAACGTCTCCTTTAACCCTCTTCACTTCAATCATTTATTTATTTATTTATTTTTTTCGCTCGTTGGCACCTTCATTTTTCCCACGTCATGTTCCAGCGTTTCACTGCTGCAAAAATGACCTATGTGGTACGTGTAAATGTTTGTGTAGTTGAAAATAACATCCCCAAACCTTATGTCGACCGCGAAAATTTTAGAGATAGATATTTCAAAACTTGGTCAAAACCAAACCAAAAGACATCATGAGATCCAGTCAGGAAGAAATATCTTTGTTGTAATTTGGTTGAACCGCCCTTTAAAGCTCCCCTGCACTTGGTCACCTCGTTTTGTTTTTTCTGTTTAGTTGTGTAACTCGACAGGACTCTCCCATGCACACACACACACACACACACACGCACACACACACACGCAGCGCTAAACTATAAAATCCTTAATTTGTACATGTTCATGAAAACAGTAGTGACTCAGCTCTTCTATATAGGATCTCCTCCCATGTGGCCACGGCTGAGCTAAACAAGCTCTGTGGTACTAATTCTAAAATTGCAGGCAAAAGGCGGGGTTCAGCTTTTAACCCATTACTGTGTTTTACACCCAAAAAATTGTGCAATTTAGCTGAAATGAGCTAACCCCTCTTAGCAAATACGCTCACCGCCCCAACATTCTTTTTCAACCTCCACACAGAGAAAACGAGAAACGGGTCAAAGATTATTTACAGAATTGATCGACAGTTGTTTGCCATCAACTCAGCAACCAACTAGAAAAAATCACTCTGAGAACTGTTTCCCCACATTAAAAAACACTGAATACCAATAAACTAGTGAGAGGTCATTGATGAAATGCATCGAACTTAGTCGGTGGTGGCGTCACGTCGCTGGACTTTCAGTAACAGTTGAGCCAGCCGTAGTTGAGCAGGACGCGGTTCACGGTCCTGTACGGCAGGTTGTACTCACTCTGTCGGGGGCCGTTGGAGAAGTATAGGTATCCTGTGGGAGACAAAAGTTCCGTTTACATGCAAATATGCAGTTGAACTTCAGGCAGGATGAACTTTTTTTAGCCATTTGGTCATTCAGAATATAATCGATAATCAGTTCTTCCTTTCTTGATCTCCACCAACTCCTGAGGAAAATATCTGCTTCTTAAGCTACAGCGGTGGTTCTCAAATAGTGGGGCAGGGGGGCACGAGGCTCCATCAAGGGGGGCGCGTTTGACCTCGGGGAACATACTTTTTTATTTTATTTTTTTAAATTTGTTATGATCCTAGAATAAAGTGCAATTGCACCTCCACTACATTAGGGGGCAGCAGAGTGTTCACAGAGAGCATACAGCACAGAGTATGAGTATGAAGTGTAGACACCAAGTGACACCATGAAAACATATTTAACAGGGATGAGAAGACAGGCGGAGAGAGACGGAGATAAAGAGACAAACGAAAGTCTCCCAAAGCTAAGACGAGGAAATATGACGAAGCGTCTGTAGCGCTTGGTTCACTGTGAAAGACCGGTGTGTTACTGAGTCTGAAATGTTGGAGACAGAGACATTAAAGACATTACACCACAATCACTGATAAGACCATTTATGTAGTTTTATTTTTCAGTATCATATGGTTTGACATGGTCAGTCAGAAAATGTTTAATTAGGATTTAATTTTATTTTAATTTCAGATGCACTTTAAATCTTTTCTGTTAGTTAATAAAGCTATTCTTTGTTGGAAGTTGGTCCATATTTCTTTTTCTTTTTTATTCTCTTATACGTTAATAAGGATACAGTGTTATGCAGAGGTACTTTTAATATAGTCGTGTGGGGGGGCGAGATGTTTTCTTCTTCCATAGGGGGGACAGAAAAATCTTGAGAAGCACTGAGCTACAGAATGCTCTATATTTAACAACTTGTCGCTAATTTCCTCTTTCTGTGGTGTGGTGCAGACAAGACGAGTTTGAAAAGTTGGAAACCAGGGCAGTCAGGGTGGTGAGAGTGAGACAAAAACAACAGTTGCAGTTTTAGGCCACAAAACCACAACACTAACCTGATTTATGGTATTAAAATAAAGGGAGAAATTCCTTAGAGCTATGGGGGAATACAGAATTGATTCATAATTTTGTATGTTTGCCCCTCTGGTCCTTGGGGGGTGGGGGGTGTGGGTTGAGCTGTTTGTTCGAAAGCATTGTGCCTTCGATGTTTTTCTCTCTCTCTCTCTCGCTCGCTCTCTGTGTTTATGAGCGACAGTGACATCACGAGGCAGAATCATCTTGCAGCACTACGATTTCATTGTGTGGCGCTGCACCACACAATGAAATGGTCAATGTGTGGGAAACGCTGGTTTGATGGCTTCATCCTCAATAACCTCAGGTTAGCTGCTTCCCCCCGTTTCTAGTCATAATTCAAAGCTAACAAATTATATCCTGACTGAAGCTATATATTTAATAGATATATAAGTAATATATAAGTGTTATTCAGCTTCTTATCTTACTCTATGCAAGAAAACAATACTCCAGACTCATAACCTGTTCCTAATATAAAAATACTGATTATTGCAGCTCTAACTCTACGGCAGAATTTTCTGTCCTAACCATTGTGCCTTGGCTTAACACACAGCAAAATAATGAATGAATATTTCTCACCATAATTCTCAAACACTGCATCTACTTTGGAGCCAATGCCAGGGAAATCGTGGGTGATGTATCGTGGGTATCCAGAGTCCATTTGGTTTCTGCCCTCATCATAGCTATTGGAGAACAGGGAGATGATTACCATGAATGTTTGTAGGATTGTAGCCCTACCTGAAAACTATCTTAGTGTTCCACATGAGGATTCCTACAGGGATGCACATGCAATACTCAAAACAAAATAAAGATTTTATGAAGACTGGATCGTGACCAACACTCACCTCCAATACTGGTTTTTCACAAAAAATAGTGTTTTCCTGGTCGCTGACACATAGACGGCTGCATCCAGCTTCCTGACTGTGGAGGGCAGGCCGAGGGTGCTGATAGACTTTGGATATCCTGAGAGTTTCCTCTTTGTAGAAGCCTTTATGCCCCAGTATTGACGGTCTGTAGAGACGGATGCTGGTCATTATATGTGGATACAGTACTTCAATCATCCAAGTTAGCATACTGAACAACTTTAAGAACGTCACCTTCAAAAAGATACGCCACATCCTTGTATGGGACTTCGAAGGCAGCGTCGACCTGGTTGATCCCTGACCATTTTGAGCTCACTTTAATCAAACGGATTCCGTGGAAGCTTGAACTCTTCCTCCAGTAGTATCTAGTGAAGAAATATAATCGGAATGTAAAATTTAAATATATATAGGATTTAAGTTTCACTTCAACAAGATGACCCTTACATGTTCAAAACGTACCCATTTTTGAAGAAGAACAGGTCTCCTCTGATGGATGTGGCGGCATCAAACACCAGCTCCCTGCTACACTGCTCATTCCGGGGGTTGGGCAGAGGGTCTGGGTTTGGTTCCTCTGTGGGTTCCTCTGGTTCTGGTGCTGGTTTGGGTTTTGGTGCTTGTGTTGGCCGAGGATTGCGGCTGCCTGGGAGATAGAAAAAGAATCATACCAAAAATTCACAACATGCATTGATATAAAACTAAAGCAGCAATGATAAGCTGATTCATTGATTAGCTGTCTCATTCATTAATCAGACACAGTTTGTAAATGTGACTCATTTAAATGGATCTAATGTGTTTTTTACCATAAAGGGCTTGAACCCCACGCCTGTCGTCATCTGGCAGCCTGTATCCGTATGTGTTGACGTATTTATACGTGGGGTACATCAGTGCACGTCTGTCCCTGGAGTGATCTAGGCCGAGAGCGTGGCCAAACTCATGGGCCGCAACCAGCAGCAGGTTCACACCTGAAGACAGCAGTTTGCAATAGTGTGAGGCAAGTCAAGCCTCGAAAGGTGCACAGGCGGTACAACAGCTGATTCAAGTGGTTTCCAACAAATTAGCATTCCAAATTTCTGTTCTGTAAGGGAGCAAACATGAAATTCTTAAGAGATTTTCTGCCAGGATTTCTTTACCATGGTTTGCCCCACACAGCTTTCAGCCCTTATTCAGACTCAAACTGCATTACAGTGATGCTCCACAGATCATAGGCGCTCCCAGACCAAAGGGTTCTGAGGACTCCCTGAGAGGAACTACCCACTGGGAAGCTCCCAAGAATATAATTTGCCATCAAAGACTTTTTTTTCCCCTGCTTGCATATGTGCTTGTGTTGTGATGGGGGAGCGCCCACCCTGAGGGAGCTAAATATGTCCCTCAACACAGCCTTTTAAGATCTGTGATGGTTCCCATTTCCTGCAGTGCAGACACAATAAAAAGGGGTTAGTTTCACCAAAAGTCCTTGGTACTACCAGTCTAGTAGTTGTACTGTACAAGCAAAACAAGGAACTCACTATCTTATTAGGCTTTCAAAAGGTAGGCAAATGGTACATCTGGTCATATTTTTCAGTGTGCAAGTCAACCACACTACGCTATCCCAGAAGGCACTGGGAGGACGAGATAGCGGTGCTGTAGTACATCACAATTATGTCTTCTATTGGCTAACTTTCTACTTAGAAGCTACTACTGTGGCTTCAATTAGTAGCTACTGGTTAGAAAGCAGTGCTTCTAAGGTTTTTGACATAGCCAACCAAAAGGTGCCTCCAGTCCAACAAAGCCTCACGTCTTTCCCAAGAAAGTTTTGTCCAAGTCCAAGGCTAGTCCTTCATCGATCAAATTCTATTGAATTGTGTGACTAAAATAACACTAGAATAACTTTACCTCTTTGGCTCAAAGTCCAGGTTTCATCTTCATCAAAGTGCGTGTCCCCCCCTTGCCCCTGTCCAGGAGAGTTAGCATGAGCCAAGACGCCTCCTGCCCCATCAAAAGGGTAAAAGTCCCCATGATCTGCAATGGGAAAAAGAAGATAATGCAACATCCTAAGAATATACCTGTATTTCTAATTTATTTTTTATATTTCCTAGTATGTGTAGCACAAGGGTCCCCAACCCTGGTCCTGGAGGGCTACAGTGGATGCAGGTCTTTGTTCCAACCAAGCAGTAACACCTGATTCTACTAATGAAGGTCCTTAGCAAGCACTCCAGTGGTTGATTAGTAGAATCAGGTGTTTCAGACTCACATCTGCTCTGGAACAGGATCATAATGTCCGCTGTGCCGCTGTAGATCTGCTTGAAGTCCAGAGGGATGACGTCACTGTAGAGCTGGAAGGCCTTAGCAATGGTTGCGTCCACCTGACTCTGGGGCAGATCCTGAGTGTACCGCGTGATCCTGTTCAAATCATGTTGTAATAATCGTCATCTTTGTCGTTATTATCAAGGGTGATGTTGATATATTCAACCAGTCTTCACAAGTCTTCACAATATGACACCTGTCTGAGGTCCAGTTACCTGTATGTAACAATCCTCTGGGTCCATTTGGGTTTCCCATAGAAGTGTCCATATCGGCTGATGTCTGACACGCCACACCTGGGTTCCTTCATCAACTCCACAGTCTCTTTATTCAAGACGCCAGTCACCTGGTTTGTAAATTATTTAAATCTTCGTTAGTGTTCAGGTGATTAGCAATGATCATTGAAGGCAACATTATGTCTCAACATGTTATCCATTCTACAAAGTATGAAATGAAACTGCTCACACCACACCTGCTCTGTGTAGTTTACCTTCACCCTTTTACCCCATTTTGCGTTTATATGGTTGTATTGTGTGTTTTGTTCACCTAACCCAGTGCTACTCAAATTTAAAGTGCATCTGAAATTCAAAAATAACTTAAAATCTTAATTAAACCACAAACATTTCTGACTGACCATGTCAAACCATATGGTACTGAAAAATATCAGCGTGATTGTGGTGTAATGTCTTTAATTTCTATGTCTCCAACATTTCAGACTCAGTAACACACCGGTCTTTCACAGTGAACCAAGCGCTACAGACGCTTCGTCATATTTCCTCGTCTTAGCTTTGGGAGACTTTCGTTTGTCTCTTTATCTCCGTCTCTCTCCGCCTGTCTTCTCATCCCTGTTAAATATGTTTTCATGGTGTCACTTGGTGTCTACACTTCATACTCATACTCTGTGCTGTATGCTCCCTGCACACACTCTGCCAATGAGAGCGCCACTGCCCCTAATGGAGTGGAGGTGCAATTGCACCGTAAAAAAATCACCCCATTCCCACTTAGACCCTGTTCTAAGTGGGAATGGAACCCACCAAGAGACCGAGAAGGCAGAACCCCCGATACAGATGCCTTACACCCCACTTATTATCAGCATTGCCATGTCATGTGTGAACAAGCACAAGGAGACAAACTCACTAGTGGTGCCTGCAACCCAGTAATTTACTGGAAACAAAGTGTGAAAGGGACAGAAATGTTTTCCCAAAAGTGTGACTGCTGTTTTCCTTGAACCCGATGTCCAGGAGAGAGACGGTTATGGTTACCAGCAAGTTCATGCTAAGTCATTTTTAGCCTTTTTGGTTTTAATGAAAGGGACCGTGCTTTAGTACTAAACCCCCACCTCCGTCTTTGTTCACATCTGCTTTTATGAATTTATCCGACATTACTGCTGCTTTATGAGTATGTAAAAGCAACCAATTTCATCCATTGTAATTACACAGAGAGAGGATGGTTGCCAAGGCAATGGGTTAGGCTCCAGTGTTATCCTCTGTTTCATGCTGTTTCTCACCACTTCTACTCACTGCTTTTTATTTTAAACAGATACCAACCAGGACAAGGACAAGCCTGAGACAGAGGTAATTTGCTGTTGGCTTTTGCTGGTGCCACTTGGACAATAAACCACAAAAAAAATAGCTGACTGCTTTGCATCCGTGAATGAAAGGCTGAGATCGAATTTCCTCAGACATACGTTGTAATTTCCAGGCAAAATGGGAAAATTAAACAAAAACACTGGGGAGAAGAGGCAAGTGATGTGTTCCCAGTTAGTCCACACGCTCCAGACTCTAGAGAGTCCCACAGCAAAAATGAGATATGGGTTCCTTACATTTTGCCACTACTTTTTCCTACATTGTGGATGTCGGCATAAAAAAACAGTGATTAACACTATTGACACTGTGATCGAGGACATACCTCTAAACAAACAAACCTTTAGTTTTTCAGCAAGCAACAATCTGGTTTGCATCGTATCTCCAAATGTCTCAGGACAGGGGTCAGAAATCAACACAATCAATACTGCATACATCTATAGGACGCTATAGAAATGTGTGTTTTGCATTGTCCGTGGTAAATAATCGAATGAATGTGTAAAATAAAGTACCTCCAAGCCAAAGAAGGCTTGCATGGCCTGCAGATCCTCGCTGAAGGAGTTGTTAATGAGAGTTCGAATTGAGGAGTTTCTCATCCCGACATCCGTGTAGAACTGAGACAGATAATCCTGACACGCAGAGAGGAAAGACGATTGAATTGCAAATGACATTTATGACACATTTTGGTTTTGTTCATTTTCTTTCTTCACAACCTCAATTCATAAGCTTTTGAATGCACCTCTCTATATGGAACCAGAGGATTCTAATTTTCTAATAAGGATGCAGGGCGCTGTGCATTACCTGAGCCAGGTCTTCATCCTGTGGTGAAACCGTTGGAGCGACGGTTGGCGCCGCGTGAGAATGAACTAAAAAACACAGCAGCACTAACCAGGAAGCGGGGAGAGACATCTTAATTCCCAACAAACACCGTCTTCTTACAAAGCCGACCTGGACACCGATGGACGTGTCCTGGTAAAAGCGACTCGTACAGTGTCCTCTGGGACGTTCCAGTAAATATTGAAGACAAGAGGGGGAAGGGCAGTAGAGAGTGACCCTCTGATAACAGATAAGAGCAGCTGGTATAAACTGATAATGACCAGACATTTGTCAAACAGTTAACTTTGTGTTGATTCTTGCTGAGATTCTTTCATGAACCCTTTTTGGTTTTCCGTTTTTCTTTGCTATCTGACATTTTTACATTTCAGTCTAATAAGGAACTGAAGCTGCAGCAGAGACACACATGGATTAACGTGTTTCACCAAACAAAATCAAAAACCAAGCTGCAGTAGTAATGACTGATTGTTGGATATGAAACATCCTCCACCTACGAACTTTCACTTTTCTAGTTAAGCAAATAAACCAAGAACAAGAAACTAAATTATCACTGCAAACCTCAACCTTCCACTCGCTTAAGAAAAGCATGAATTAATACATGGATCTCTATGTTTTCTTGCAATCACCTTTGACGTAGAGCTATAGAGACCAAAGTCCAGCGTGGCTGGTAAACATGACATGTGTTGTTTGCAGTTTCCTGATGTCACGTGACAAACTGAGTTATTTCTAGGCACTGAAGTCCACTGAACTCATTCTTAATGGGATTTGGGGTGCCGTTGCTGCCAAATATGCTTTGCAAAGAGTTGTGCATTAGCTGAGCTACAGTAAGTGTAAATCTCAATTAAAGCTGCAGCGTGGGGCTTTTGTCTCCCTCTGCTGGTTGTAATAAGGTAATTACACAAACACTGTCCACACATGCTTACATCAGATATTTAGATAATATATATTATCAGATATATATTTTCTACTTTAAAGTTAGAAGACTGCTACTCTGTGCATGCTCTGCCTAATTGAAGAACTACATTTGTAGAATGCATTCATCCTGCCGGCAGGGGGCAGCACCACCAACACCAGACCAAACTACATAAATGGTCTTATCAGTGATTGTGGTGTAATGTCTTTAATTCCTTTGTCTCCAACATTTCAGACTCAGTAACACACCGGTCTTTCACAGTGAACCAAGCGCTACAGACACTTCGTCATATTTCCTCGTCTTAGCTTTGGGAGACTTTCGTTTGTCTCTTTATCTCCGTCTCTCTCCGCCTGTCTTCTCATCCCTGTTAAATATGTTTTCATGGTGTCACTTGGTGTCTACACTTCATACTCATACTCTGTGCTGTATGCTCCCTGTGAACACTCTGCTGCCCCCTAATGTAGTGGAGGTGCAATTACACTTTTTTCTAGGACAGTAAACGGAGCCTCACTATTTGAGAATCACTGGTCTAAATTAAAATACAGTGATTTACCTGGTGGGGATCAAATCAATCAGCATTGCATGAACTCCTATGGCATGAACTCGTATGGATTGGGTGTGAAATATGTAAAAGTTCTTCACTGCTGCTTTACATAGTAGAAGTGTTTGTGATCTGTATTTCATTTTATATATGCAGTGTAAATGTTAATATTTTAAAATGTGTGTGTGTGTGTGTGTGTTCGTGCAGTATAAAGTGTGTTAAGGCCTCGTGTTGTTTCACAACGCAAGAGGTGAAAAGTGAAGATTTCTGCTCGAGTTGCGCGTTTGTTCCAGAACTGGGGCTTAGTGGTGTTTTCCCTATAAAAGTGGGTCCACTGCAATAAACCCAACCTCACCCGTCCGCACCTAAACACAGAAAAACACAAACAATTACAAGTTCTATTTCAGCCGGGCTATATTCTATTTGTGTCCTGCTGCTCAGGTCCACATTATACAAAGTTCATGACCATAAACTGTCACTTTTTTTTTTTGCTTTACCATGTAAGTTAAATGCAGTGTTGAGCCTTTTGGGGATTCCACTCCGGGGAAGCCGTGGTCTTTCCTACTCCTCCGTACACAGCCTCACGAAAAAAAACAAGCGAAACAAAAAAACAATACAGATATTTTACGTATTTTTATTTTATTTTGTGAGGCGAGGTAATTCCTTAATTAGCTAATTTTAATTCTGATATACAGGGTAACGCTCCATCTTTTACTGTGAATTCCCATGCATCCTGCATTCAGCACCAGGTAGTACAGAATGCATGGGTCCGTTTGATGAAGTTCTGCTTTAAAGCAAAATGAGTTGCAGAATACATCAGTAAATTAATGCACGGGTACAGAAGTGTGTATTTTGCAGTATAGAAGCCAAAAGCCAAAAGCCAAAAGCATATTTGAATACAGATTTTGTATATTCTGTGAGTCAGATTTTATCTAGCCTATTTCAGAATTCATATGGAGCTGCATGATCACTAATGCAGCCAAAATACTCGCTGATCCATCCAGAGACAAACCCACTCTAAAGCCAATAGAATCCCTTTTCATTATCATGTTAAAACAACGATGTTCTGCATAACGCACATCCCTGTTATTTTATCTACAATCCATGCCCACACTTCCCCCTACATACATACATACGTACAAAAAACTTTAAGGTGCCCTTATAGTCGTGAAAATACGGTAAAAGCTGCAGTTGGTGAGAAGATGCAAACATCATATGTCGGTGCATGGCAGCTCCAACCCGCCTTCTCTGGAGGAGAAGCTCCTACTCATGGATGACTTTTCCTGCATGACTTCTCATCTTAAGCTATTGAACCACCCGGTACTTATGACCTGGAAAAACACGGCCGTGTCACTGTGCTTCAGGACGCTGTGAAAAAAAAAAACAGCAACACACACACACACCACAAAGGGCTGCCCAGCTCAATGAGCCTCTTGCATGAACTGCAACACTTAAGGCTGCGCTAGGCTGTAATTTAGGGGCGGCGTTGTGTTCTCCTACTGGAAATCCAGCCTTGTCATGTTGACAGGGCCTAAGTGATGCTTTGCAGACTGCACATTACTCTACCAGCAACGCGTACGCCACGCCTTTGGCAGGGATGACATGAGGCGGCACGGCGCTGGGTAGAATACCAACGCCGTGTCAGGAGACTCCAGGAGGTCAAACGTGTTGTACACCTGCAGGGTAACAAAGATGTACTTTCTGATACAAGACAAACAACAGCAGAATAAAAAATGCTAAACTGTCTTCTTCCCATAGGCATTTCTGTTCGATGTTTTACTATTTTTTTATTTAAACAAATTTGTATTCAGATATACAGGGTAACGCTCCATCTTTTACTGTGCATTCTGCACCAGGTTGTACAGAATGCATGGGTCCATTTGATGTGAAGTTCTGCTTTAAAGCAAAATGAGTTGCAGAATACATCAGTAAATGAATGCACGGGACCTTCTCTTTACACTGGAACACTGGTTCTTAGCGAGGCTCTGTAAAGGGGGGGGGCGTGTCTGACCTCAGGGAACATGTTTTTTATTTATTTATTTTTTTTTTAAGTCCTAGAATAAAGTGCAATTACACCTCCACTACATTAGGGGGCAGCAGAGTGTTCACAGGGAGCATACAGCACAGAGTATGAGTATGAAGTGTAGACACCAAGTGACACCATGAAAACATATTTAACAGGGATGAGAAGACAGGCGGAGAGAGACGGAGATAAAGAGACAAACGAAAGTCTCCCAAAGCTAAGACGAGGAAATATGACGAAGCGTCTGTAGCGCTTGGTTCACTGTGAAAGACCGGTGTGTTACTGAGTCTGAAATGTTGGAGACAAAGACATTAAAGACATTACACCACAATCACTGATAAGACCATTTATGTAGTTTGGTCTGGAGTTGGTCATGCTGCCCCCCTGCTGGCAAGATAAATGCATTTTACAAATGTAGTTCTTCTATTAGGCAGAGCATGCACAGAGTAGCCGTCTTCTAACTTTAAAGTAGAAAATATATATCTGATAATATATATTATATAAGTGTCATATAAGAGTATATATATATAAGTTATATAGGAGTCTGAAATGTTGGCAGCGGACATTTATCTTTTATGTCATTTTATTTTTCAGTATCAGATGGTTCGACACAGTCAAAAAAATGTAGTTTAATTAAATATTAAATATATTTTATATAATATATATTAATGATTGAGATTGCTGCACTAAAACACTAACACTTCAATAGCTTTGACGTCCAATATTTGAAATGGGAACAGCATCCTCAGGAGGAACGATGGGTTCCCTTAAACAGCACAGGTATCCATAACTCCATGTTTTAAATGCATATTTCTACTGGGCTTTTTCTTTCATATTGGAGTTTTCTGGGGGGTTGTCTCTCTGTCCTAGGTCTACCTGACCCAGTTTTCTGGAGGATTTTGTGGTTCAATCCTCTCAATCAAACGCCTGAGCTTTCTGTCTCTACTGGGTAGAGAAGTGTGTATTATGCAGTATAGAAGCCAAAAGTGATGTTTGCAGACGATTCAAACTTAATTTACACTCATTATATTTTATATAAGACTCCAACGATGTGATGTGCATATAAAAAAAACACCACACACACATTATCAGGTTTGAATTGTAATTTTTTATTTTGACAAAAGGTAGCGATAAATAAAAGTCCACTCAGAGGCGAAGAAGCACAGTGTGTTTTTCTCCTTTTTCTTGTTGCGTGTCGATGAAACTGCAGCATTTCAACACCCGAGCCAGGAATTAGCTTTCTCAACCCCGACAACTTGTTTCTGGCTGTAGTTGTACTTGAAGACTTGTGGTCCCACAAAGAAGTAGATGAAACCTAAGAGGAGGGAAAAAATCCGATCTGTAAGAGGCGAACACACATCGCCGCTAACAGGTTTGATTAACATAGCGATAACAGCGATGAGGACGAGGATGAACTCAAAAAAATCTGCCTTTTTTCAGCTAGCAGCTGAAATTACAGCATATAGTACGGAGGGCTGTGAGTGGTAAAGTGGGTAAATTACACAGTTTGAATCGCGGAGGGGAACCACACGTTCTGTAAAAAGATACTGCATGCAAATTAGCATTCCTGTGCCACTAATAACAATGCGACTTGCAGAAGCCCCTCGAGCTAAAGTCTCGGATGTTTCTGCAGAGATTCCAGCGACCTGCTAACTCAGGCTGTGCGTAAGCTTATAAATGAATGTGCAAGCGCTCCGTACGGCGCTAATGACTCACCCTCTTTATGAAAAGCTGCGTTTATTGTTGTCGTGTTGAGTCCTGGAAAGCCCTCACTGATGTACTTGGGGAAACCAAAGTCCATGACTCTTCTGTTTTCATTGTAACTGGAAAAGACATTTTTCAGTCATTTAGTTTTCCTCCTTTTTCTCTCTCTGCGCGTGTGAGGTCCAATTTGACGGACATCTTTCATCAACTCCACCAGCGCTTTGGGATTTGTCTCCCGTGACGTGATTATACTTTACAACACAATTTCAGCAAAAGGCTATTCATTTAGGCTAAAAAAGTACAGCGAAATATGATTCAATCAAGCAAGTGACTTAAAAAGGGAAAACAACTTATATGAGTGTCCTTGTGCTCGAAGCAATTGGCTGGAAAACTATTTGCTGAAAATACCCTGAGAGGGTCAACATCTGCAAAGTGAAATGTTTTCTGTGTGAGTGCATGTGAGGGGAAATGGGTTTATGCAGCGTGGCGGTTGCTTTCGCCGTTTCACCTCCAGTAAATGTCGTGCATGAAGAAGAGGGTGCGTGAGGTTTTCACGACGTGCACCGCCGCGTCCACATCCTGGATCCAGGCTGGAAACCCGAAGTGGCTGAGCGCTCTGGGCTTCCCCTTCACCACGGAGCCTTTGACGGTCCAGAACATGGATTCTGTCAGGAAAAAAAAAAAAAAACAGGCGTCAGATCATAAACCTTTACGATGCACGGTTCACACTGAAAAGCTGAGAGCCGGATGGTAGAAGTTACCGTGGATAAGGTAGGCGGTGGACCTGCGAGGCACCCAGAAGGCCGCGTCGATTTTGGATTCGATCTTGGGCATAAAGTTGGTGATGGGACCTTCCTTGATGTCGTACTGCTCATTATGTTTAATCCAGAGATATCTTGTTAGGGGAGAAAACAAGTCAGTTACTGTTAGAAAAGCAGGAAATTCCAGTTTTCAGAGAGAAATGCGTTATGTTGAAGATAAAAATCATCCTACTTTTCCTTGAAAAAGAAGGTAGCGTCTCCAACAGTGGACACTGCATCGAAGGTCAGATCAGGAGCACATTTATCCTGCATGAGTCGGGGGTAGACGGATCCTGACAGCCAGGGGTTGTACTGGGAGCCCCAGGCGTACCTGGACAGGTAGTTTGGTCGACTTCTGACCGGACCTAACACACGAGAATCGAGTTACAACTACCGAATCTCACAACTATAAGGCACACATTAAAGTCTTCTATTATCTTCAAAATGTTGGTGCTCCCTATGTCTGTATGTAGGGGAAGTGTGGGCATGGATTGTAGATAAAATAACGGGGATGTGCGTTATGCAGAACATCGTTGTTTTAACAACCTGAAAATGGTAAAGAGACACGCTGATAAAGCACAGTTTAAACTGAAGGAAATCAGCTACACAGCTGAGTTTAAGACATAAGACAGGTGGTACGAGTTGGAGGAAAGACTGGATCAGTGGATCACAGAGCAGAGACTGGATCAGTGGATCACAGAGCACAGACTGGATCAGTGGATCACAGAGCAAAGACTGGATCAGTGGATCACAGAGCAGAGACTGGATCAGTAGATCACAGAGCAGAGACTGGATCAGTGGATCACAGAGCAGAGACTGGATCAGTGGATCACAGAGCAAAGACTGGATCAGTAGATCACAGAGCAAAGACTGGATCAGTGGATCACAGAGCAAAGACCAAATCACTGGATCACAGAGCAAAGCCCGGATCAGTGGATCACAGAGCAAAGACTGGATCAGTGAATTCGACTAAAAGCAGTAAAGCAGCAGAAGAAATGAAAATTGAACATTTCCGTCTTGGTGCTTTCGTTTCGGTGCCATTTCTCCATCCAGACCAGGACTACGGTAGCACAGCAACTTCCAGCGGATTATAACGCATCATTTAGAGGAAAGTGACTCTGATACTGAAGGAAGTGAAGCTGGCATGTTTGATGGAGATTTAGCTGCTGTTGGAATCAGAAACAGAGGATGAGGACTTTGATGGTTTGATTGATGACATTACCCCGCTCTATTTTTAAATACACACACTTGTGTGCTTGTTTTATCTGTGTGTTTTACCATGTGATGATTAAAAATGTTAGTACTTTGTAATGAATACTAAATAAAGCACAACCAAACTCAGTTTAGCTCCCGCTCTATTTGTGTATATATCTATTTCTGTATATAAACCCTATAGTTAGGAGCCCTATGTGTGTGTTAAATACAGTAATGTTAGTACGGTGCGCCTTATGGTCGTGAAAATACGGTGCACTTATAAAAGCAGGAGGTCAAAACGTGACCAGACAGGTGCATAGCTGCTTACTGTAAAGTGCGTTGACGTTTGCGACGTCCTCTCTTGATAACAGGCTGGACGGACGGGATGATTTGTAGTTGGGATACATCAGCGAGTCCGGGTTTCTGGAGTGCTTCAGGCCCAGGGCATGGCCGAACTCATGCGCCGCCACCAGGAACAGATTAAAACCTGGAACGGCACAAAGGGAATGCATGGGAAACGAATGGAGGATCACGAGCGTTTGTGTTTTTTCCCTGCTGTGGCTGGGTTCTACCTGTCCCGCCCGCCGTCCAGTGCTCGTCGTCGTCGAAGTGCGTGTCCCCGCCGACACCCAGTCCCGGGCCGAAAGCGTGAGCCAACGTTCCCCTGGGGCCGTCGAACGGGTACAAGTCACCATGTTCTTCATGATATAATCCAGACCGAACATGAAATAAGAGACCACAGGGAAAACCATTTTCTCTCATGCCAAAGGAAAATTACTGGCCTCCGCCCGCCGCATCTAAATGAATCTGTCAGCGTGGAATTTACACACCGCTGCCGCTACGACTTCTTTTCTGTGAATACCGTCACCGTCATGTGTGAAAAGGAGGAACAAACACGCACCCCGGGTCACAAACTCCACCATGATGTCGGCGTTGCGGGCGTTCACCCTGACGAACGTCAGCCCGCTGGCTCTGGCCCAGACGCCGAACGCCGACTCGATCAGGGAGTCGACGGCGCTGCGGGGCAAATCTCTGGTGTACCTGCCGACGCTGCAACGGCACATGCAGAAAGTCTGATCAAAAGCATTGACGGCACAGGAGGACGCGATTGAGAAAACTTTCATGTTCACTGCAATTGTTTTCTCACACAGCCTCGTGGAAGTCAGCACTTTCCTGTTTTCATTTTCAACAGTCTCTTATATATAGGTCACGTATGGTGAACCTTAACAAGCCCCAAATGACTCTGGAGGTTTGTTTGAACAGTTGTTATACACTTGATGTCATTCCCTTCCACCTCTAAATGTTCCTCAACTATTGGCAGGGGGTTGTTTTTCTTTTACCCCCATTCATAAAACACACTTAACAGTCTAACACACTGTCTATAAATTGTTAATAAGTACCTCTGCATAACCCTGTATCCTATAAGAGAATAAAGAAAGAAATATGGACCAACTAACAACAAAGAATAGCTTTATTAACTAACAGAAAAGATTTAAAGTGCATCTGAAATTAAAAAATAAAATTAAATCCTTAATTAAACATGTTTTGACTGACCATGTCAAACCATATGATACTGAAAAATAAAACTACATAAATGGTCTTATCAGTGATTGTGGTGTAATGTCTTTAATGTCTTTGTCTCCAACATTTCAGACTCAGTAACACACCGGTCTTTCACAGTGAACCAAGCGCTACAGACGCTTCGTCATATTTCCTTGTCTTAGCTTTGGGAGACTTTCGTTTGTCTCTTTATCTCCGTCTCTCTCCGCCTGTCTCCTCATCCCTGTTAAATATGTTTTCATGGTGTCACTTGGTGTCTACACTTCATACTCATACTCTGTGCTGTATGCTCCCTGTGAACACTCTGATGCCCCCTAATGTAGTGGAGGTGCAACTGCACTTTATTCTAGGACAGTAAAAAAATTAAAATAAAAAAGCATGTTCCCTGAGGTCTAACCCCCCCGCCACCCACTATGTAAGAACCAGTGGCCTCATGTAAGTCAGTGCTTTCCTAATTGCATTTATATATATAGTTATATTTTTCAGTATGTAATCCAGCAGGCTTGCTTCACACTGAACTTTCAAGGAAACGGACGGGGGTTTTCACAGACAGTCTCTTATCTAAGTCATGTATGGCGAACTTGGCACTTTAACAAGCCTCAAATGACTCTGGAGGTTAGTTTGAAACCCCAAAACATGATGTGAGACAGTTGCTATACACTTGATGTGTCATTCCCTTCCACCTCAAAATGTTCCTCAAGTATTGGCAGGTGGTTTTTATTTGCAAGTTCGTTCTAGGTCAAACAAAAGCATATATATTTATATATATATTGATTAAACCATTCCCTACTTGTAGGTGATGACGTTCTTGTTCCAGCGGGTCCCCTGGACGTGGCTGTACTCCTCCACGTCGGGGACGCCACAGCGGGGGCTCCTCATCGCCTCCAGGGTCTCCGGGTCCAGCAGACCCGTCACGTTGATCCCGAAGAATATCTGCATGTCCTTCAGCCTGGAGGCGAAGGAGGCGCCGCTCCGCTTTGGGCGTCCCGAGGGCTCCTCTTGCAGGTTGTAGTACTGCTGAAGGTATTCCTGCAAAGGGGGAGAAATGAATCGGTCCTGTACAGCTCAATTAGAACATAACTGCATGTTTAATTCCCCTTGTAGACAAAGATTATCACACGTTAAATATATTTTTGTGTCACTTGTGAGACATGTGGGATCTGTCATTTACACTTTCTCTAATTACAACAAAAAACATTCTACACCAGAGACTTGACAAGCAGCATTGGTGATTAACTCACATGCAGATTTGTTTAAAAGCATCTGTGATATAAAAATTGGCACGGGGGGGTTTGCTGAGAGAATCAGCCAAACCGTGCAACACAGCAGCTCGGAGGACTCGGAGGGCAGAGCGTCTACTTACCTCCGCCCCCCACCCACGCAAAAACCAAAGAAATAAAAACAAAATCTGGTCATTCCGTGTGCAGGCAGGAGCGGATCCTCAGAAATGAGCTCAGCCTCGGAGGGAAAACACCTCAGAACGTGCACGTTTCGAGAGATCAGGTTGGAAAGATGAAGTCGCGTGAAGTCCAATCTCGAATAGATGCAACGCTGCTCATGCAATTATGCACTTACTGTGGCCAGCTTCAAGTCAACCTGTGGTTCTGTGGAAGGAGAGCTGTCCTCCTCCGGAATCAGTGTGGGCGCCGTAAAACACGGACCGGGCATAAGCAAGACCAGGAGACAGCAAGGCAGCAGCATGACATGCATTTCACGGACTTAACACCGGCGGCCTAGTTTAAACACACATGAAGAAGTTCTGGTTAATGAGAAAGCCTTTTAAATGGTTATTGTGACTCATGGCACTTGCAAATCCAAAAGAAGCCTCAGACAGTACTATGGAATTAGGGAGGGGTTTGCAGGGAGCCAAGGACAGTGGAAAAAAAAAAGAAAAGAAGACATGACATTTGACCATTTTTGTCATGTGACACGTCTGCAGCGGGGATGATTTATGGGTGAAACATGAGGAATGTTCAGCGTGCGGTTTCATATTTTAACACCTTATTGAAATTGTGCAAATTTGAGACTTTCGTTAATTATAACGTGATGCGACGGCGGCTGCTGTGACTCACAGGTGATCACCAGAAGAAGTGGTGAAACCACGGCGTGAGGAAAGAGATCCACTCTGCACAATCCGCTCATTACTGTGGGTGATAAACACGTCCATATTGCCGCCAAGCAGCCCTGATATTGAGCAGATGATTTACTCAGCTGAGCTGCGGTACATCACAACACAATGAGCTGGGTGGCACCCCCCCGCCAGTCCCACGCATTCTGCACGGGCTCCCGAAATAACGCCATCAAAGCCCGTTCTCGTCCCGTTTTAGCCGGAGCATGTAAGACCTTTCATTGAGAGAGTTCGCTGGAAGGAAGCTGAAATTGCAAGGGTGGATTTTAAAGCTCTTTTTTGAAAAAAAAAAATGGCCGCCGGCCAGGACGCCTCAGACTGGCGAGGGTGGTGCCGCGCTGAGTCCAAGCTGCAATTAGGGTTGATTGGTCATTGTGGAGCTTTACGGGACCAACAGCATTCCTCTGCGGGGCAACATGAGCCGCCTTGTTTTTTTTTTTCTTTTCATTTCAGAGAAGGCCACGCCATACGCAGAAAAGACTCTGGTTTTACAGACGGGGTAATGAAGTCATTATGAGTCGGGGTGACGAGCAGCGAGGTTACAGGCTGGGAGAGACGCGGTGATTAAACCGGCAGCAACGTCGAGTGTTTAGTCACAAACACGAGTTTTAACGCTCCACAACGACAGAGAGGTTATGCATCAGGAACCGTGAGACGGGCAGCATCTGGATCTCTGACAGCGTCTGTTTGGTCCACGATGATCTGTGATAAATCTGCAGGTCATCAGAATCACAAAAGAGCAGAGTTGGGGAGAATCCATGCATGGGGGGGGGGGGCAAATTGGCCAAATTGTTGAAAAACTGCCATTTAGGGTGCCTAAACATGTGCTAAAATGTCTTTATAGGCCAAAAGGCATGTTGAAGTGCCCTCTTAGAAGCTAAAACAGGTGTTAAGGTGGCCGCCAGGAGCCAAAGTGCAAGCTTAAGTGTCCTCTTGGTAGCTGAAAAGCATGTTAAAGTGTCCTCTAGGAGCCAAATGTGTGCTTAAGTGGCCTTTATAAGCCAAAAGGCATGTTAAGGTGCCCTCTTAGAATCTAAAACAGGTGTTGAAATGCCCTTTAGGAGCCAAAGTGCAAGCTTAGGTATCCTCTAGGAACCAAAACATGTGCTAAAGTGGCCTTTATATGCCCAAATGCATGTTAAAGTGCCCTTTGAAAAGCTAAAACAAGTGTTAAAGCGCCTTCTCTGAGCTAAAGTGCAACCTTAAGTGTCCTCTTGGACATGTAATAAAGTGCCCTCTTTGAAGCTTTATAAGCGAAAGGGCATGTTAAAGAGCCCTCTTAGAAGCTAAAACATGTAATAAAGTGCCCTCTTAGGAGCTAAAACATGTAATAAAGTGCCCTCTTAGAAGCTAAAACATGTAATAAAGTGCCCTCTTAGAAGCTAAAACATGTAATAAAGTGCCCTCTTAGAAGCTAAAACATGTAATAAAGTGCCCTCTTAGGAGCTAAAACAGGTGTTAAAGTACCCTCTTAGAAGCTAAACATGTAATAAAGTGCCCTCTTAGAAGCTAAAACGGGTGTTAAAGTGCCCTCTTAGAAGCTAAACATGTAATAAAGTGCCCTCTTAGGAGCTAAACATGTAATAAAGTGCCCTCTTAGGAGCTAAACGTGTAATAACGTGCCCTCTTAGGAGCTAAACGTGTAATAAAGTGCCCTCTTAGGAGCTAAACATGTAATAAAGTGCCCTCTTAGGGGCTAAAACAGGTGTTAAAGTGCCCTCTTAGGAGCTAAACATGTAATAAAGTGCCCTCTTAGGAGCTAAACGTGTAATAAAGTGCCCTCTTAGGAGCTAAACGTGTAATAAAGTGCCCTCTTAGGAGCTAAACATGTGTTAACGTGCCCTCTTAGAGGCTAAACAGGTAATAAAGTGCCCTTTTAGGAGCTAAACATGTAATAAAGTGCCCTCTTAGAAGCTAAACATGTAATAAAGTGCCCTCTTAGAAGCTTTAGAGGCCAAAAGGCACGTTAAAGTGCCCTCTTAGAAGCTAAATCATGTAATAAAGTGCCCTCTTAGAAGCTAAACATGTAATAAAGTGCCCTCTTAGGAGCTAAACGTGTAATAAAGTGCCCTCTTAGGAGCTAAACATGTAATAAAGTGCCCTCTTAGAGGCTAAACACGTAATAAAGTGCCCTCTTAGGAGCTAAACATGTAATAAAGTGCCCTCTTAGGAGCTAAACATGTAATAAAGTGCCCTCTTAGGAGCTAAACATGTAATAAAGTGCCCTCTTAGGAGCTATACATGTGTTAAAGTGCCCTCTTAGGAGCTAAAACAGGTGTTAAAGCACCTTCTCGGAGTGCAACCTTAAGTGTCCTCTTGGAAGTTAAAACATATGCTAAAGTGGCCTTTATATGCCCAAATGCATGTTAAAGTGCCCTTTGAGTAGCTAAAACAAGTGTTAAAGCGCTTTCTAGGAGCTAACATGTGGTAAAGTGGCCTTTATAAGCCAAAAGACATGTTAACGTGCACACTTAGAAGCTAAACAGGTTTTAAAGTGTCCACTACAAGCCAAAGCGCAAGCTTGAGTAACCTTTTGGAAGTTAAAATGCATGTTAAAGTGCCCTTTATAAGACAAAATGCATGTTAAAGTGTCTTTTAGGAGCCACAACATGTGCTAAATTGCCTTTTATATGCCCAAATGCATGTTAAAGTGCCCTCTTAGAAGCTAAAATAGTTGTTAAAGTGCCCTCTAGGAGCTAAAGTGCAACCTTAAATGTCCTCTTGGGAACTAAAAGGATGTGCCATGTTGGAAGTTAAATTCATGTTAACGTGTCATCTAAAATGTAAACTTCTTGGGGGGGCAAAATTCACACTAAACCCCCCTAAGGTCCTGAGTCATTAAAGCCCCCCCACTAAAGCGAAAACCTGTGCCCTCTTCATGATGGGGACACTATATGTGCCTATTTCTTCCCTTTTCAGCCGTGCTCTTCAAAAGGCCTGTGCTATAACATAAAGCAACCCTTATAAATGCACTTTAATTGTGTTCTGCTGCAACGTGACATCAAACACACCACAGAATTGAGATAAATTACGGTCCCCTTACAGCCACTATATGCAAAGCCTGAACATACCCAATTTAGGTGGCATCATAAAAGCCTGTGGTAGACTACTACAGATACCCTATAGTCTTCAGAAGAGTTTATATGGATGTTATAAACTCTCCTGAAGGCAGTTTACAATCTATAAATTATAGTTTGGATGGACATAACAATACATTTTCATAGCAGGAGCATAATTACACACTCAGTGGTGACTACATGATAATGTTGTAACGTGTAGTCATCATGGTGTCTACTCCTCACTGGATAAGACATTCTGTTCAAGGAAAAACATGCTTGATTCACTTTAATACAAAATACCCCCCTCTTGAAAGGGAAATATTGCTTTGGAGGTTCAAAAATATTCCACACAGAATTAGTAAAACGTGTATTTATGCTCATTTTTTTATATAATGAAATAAACGTGACATTGAATAGATAGGGCTCAGTTTAACTAATTTTAATTTAACCTGTGATTTGGCAGGTTATACATAATGATAAAAATAATAATGAGGATGATGATAAAGAGGCTGAACACTAGACACTGAAAGTCTCTGCTGCCCTCTGGTGGTTGCTGTAAGTACATATACGACACACAGGAAACTCAGCTAACAACAACATAATACATAATATTCCAGAAACATTGAAATTAAAATGTTGTGCGAGTGTTTTTTGCCAAACATAAAACTTCCCAGAATGTTCTGGTAACATAACAATAACATTGGGTTTTAAGGTAGGAGAGAAAAAAAAACTATGCAGGGAAGCTCAGTAAAAAAAAAAAAAAAATCCCCAGAACCAAAAGCAAACAAACATTTTGGCTCGCTGGCGACTGCGGTTTGATTTTTTTTTGTGCATTCTGAGCGCCTGATGGTGTTTTATATGTGAGCTGTGCACTGCTTCTATTTTCATGGTGTCCTGGAGCTGCCCCCCTCCTCTTTACAGTCAGTCAAAGCTGAGTCACATCGCGGCTCGCTGATCGTATCGGTTCTCCAGGTCCGTGCATGCCAAAGAGATATAAGCAAATAACACATTAAAGGGAAAACCGGGCGTTTCTCGTATCTCTGTTTTCTTTTGGCTTCTTTTCACAGTTGACAGTGAAGTAGGTGGGAGACAGGAAACGACGATGGTCATGACATGCAAGAAAAGTCCCTCGAACCAGGGATGATGTGGTTTTGCAGCATCACAGCAACCGTAGAGCTGCTCCAAGGCATTCGCACATATTCAGTTCAGCTACTTACTGGATCAAACCCATCTTTTTTTGGCACCCTGTTGATGTCATTATTACTTAAGACTCAACGCTGGTTTGGTTCCTCTCTGTCAACCTCTTTGGCTTGTTGGATGAAGTCAGGTTTTGCAGGCAGCTACATGGATGGATTAGGAGCTAAAACGTGTGCTTTATAAGCCATAAGCATGTTAAATGCCATTTGAAAAGGCTAAAACAAGTGTTAAAGTGCCTTCTAGGAGGTAAAGTGCAAGTATAAGTGTCCTCTTGGAAGTTAAAAAGCATGTAAAGTGTCCTCTAGGAGCCAAACGTGTGCAACAGTGCCCTTTATAAGCCTAAATGCATGTTAAAGTTCCCTCTTAGAAGCTAAAACAGGTGTTAAACTGCAGCTTTTTAAGCCTGAAAGCTGCACAGAACTGCAGAACTCTGCAGTATTAAGCACCATGCTGACGGGAATATTAATGGTTCTGCATATATTTGGTAAACTAGTTCAGTACCAGTAGGAAGTATGTATTCCTATAAAAAAGGTAGAAGCTTTGGTAGATTTTTCCTGTTGGCTAAATGAGGGTGTCTGTTAAATACGTACAGTAATAGACAAACTGTACATTGGGTAAGACATGGACTGCACTGAGAAAAGGAGAGATATGCAAATACAGTTATCTATACATTTATAAATATATGATTACTCTCTTACTTTGTACTGTTTCCTGTATAGTGTAATCATCTGGGCATGTTCTGCTATATATGTTTATAAGTAAATGAGTTTAGGCCCATATTCTGTTCTGTTAGATGATAGTGCTGGGATAGCCAGGGCCCACAGTAGCTTCCATGAGGAATAAAGTAGCAGCTAATCCAGCTAACATCTTAGCATGTGATTTTTGATGGCAGTTTAAATTTATTTATATCGGCTGCACTGTCAGTGCAGGAAGAAACAAGATAATGGAGCTTTGAATTGTAGTGAAAGCGCTGGGAAGCAACATGAGGAGGAGACTCATGACATGTACTCTGTGAGTACAGCGCTGCTGCAGGATAGCGCTGTGATATGCAAGACTACAGATAGAATTTTAGGTTTTAATCATAATAATGATGTTTTGAATATCTATATAAAAATGTTCGTAAACAAGGATATACACCATTATAGGACAACTGACTCACAGACACTCCATTTTATATATATATATGTATATATATGTGTGTGTATATATATATATATATATATATACATACAAATACACTTAAGACCAAAATTATTCATATCCCTATTATCTTGATTTTTTCACTTAAAAATTTGCATTTCACTTCAGTTTTTACTTAAATAGGACACAAAAGAAAGTCTTCTAATTATAGTGTATATATATAAAGAAAGTTTTCCGTCACAAAGCATGGCCTGCGGGAGCTCTCTATATCATAGTCATTTGTTGGATGTGATTTTTGCTTTTCACTCCGTTTATTTACACATTCTAATGAAACACAAATCAATTATGGCTTCAGCTTGGCTTTGTGTCTATTTAAGTAAAAACTGAGGTGAAATCTTAATTTGTAAGTGCAAAAATAAAGAAATCCCTTGTATTTGACAGGGGTAGGAATCATTTTGGGCTTAATATATGTACACACACACACACACACACACACACACACACACACACACACACACACACATATATACAAAACTACAGTTTGACAGTTTGAACCCTATAATATGAATGAACAGACTCTCTGTTCAGCAGTATAAACCAGAGGGGGAAACAGTCTCCCTCCCACACACACACACACACACACACACACACACACACAGTATTTTGGCGGCTCTCCTCTTATCCAAAGACGTAAAAGTTGTGTTTGCGGCTTTTTCACTGCGACGGTGGCGGCTGATCGTTTGAGAACGTACAGGCCGAACGGACTTCATTACAGCTGTGCAAAGTAAGCGCTTATTTCCCGCTTCCATCAGCTAAACGTAGCTGTAGCGAATGTATGAACGCTGAATCCCAGATGATGACCGATCACTAACTCATGTAAATGTGTGTGAACTACAACACTACCACATACTTGCTCTACATGCTCAGGCCTGTACAGAAGCGCCTGTCCTGTCCTCAGCTGAAGGTAAACTCCAGTTTGTCTTTTTGATGTTGTGTAGAAGGTAGTATTCAACCAGAATATTATATACCCAAATATTCTTCCACCAAGGCCCCAAACACAAGCAACAGACATAACCATTACGCCAGAAAACACCTTAAAACACACAGTTATCTACTGTGTTATCTGAAATCCCAGTCACTTTAGGAGTGTGTGTTTTTATGCCTGTGTGTGTATAGGCCTGTTCTCCTAAAAGCTGTTCTCAACTTTCAAAATGTTAAAACAAATAATAAAACATACTATCAGTAGTTGATGATGTTAAGCTGAATCAGCATCTTAGTCAGTGAGAACATTCAGAAACCGACTCACGGACAGAAAGTCCATGTTTACTCTCTGTCCTGCTTCAGCTTTTCTCTGCCACAGATGGGAAGTGGTCGGTTTCATCAGAGCTCACGTTAGTGTTTTCACAACCAAAATACTACGATAGAGCAGCACAGCAGTGACAACGAAGAAGTGGATTTTACCAGAACTGTGACCGTCGTTCCACCAATCACAGAAATATATCAGTAACCACCGTTTCACATTTGTGGAAACGACAGTCGGGAAATTAAAACAAAAAAACAAAAACCCTCTTACATAACCTGTGGTGGCAAGTAACTCAAGTATGTGTATATATTTATATATATATATACACAAGTACTCAAATACTGCACATAAGTGCAATTTTGAGGTATTTGTACACCCATCTGACTACTTACTTACTTTATACTTCAAGATCATTAAATTTCAGGGAAACTGGTCTTTCTACTTCACTTAATTTCTGGCAGCTTTGGTTATTTATCAGATTAAGATTTTTACTATTTTTGGTTAATAAACTTAGTTTTTATATTATCTATATTATAATAACGGGTTACTCTTTTCTTTATTTCTTTTGCACTTTGTGTGAAAGGTGCCAAATACTATGATGCAGTCTCATATTGACTCCACACTGATAAGATGAAGCATTTAAATGCTCTCACGCATATAATACTTTTAATTAAATAATACTTTTAATTCAGCACTTTTTCTTGTTATTGAGTATTACTGGTAGTACTTTGGTCTGCTACTAAAATATTTATATAGTTTCGCTAATGTTGAGATCATTAAGTTTTAATCTACATCTGTAACTAAGTCATTGAATTGTCCCATCTGGACAGTTGAAGTCTTATATTATCTTCAATTTAACTTTAAATACAGAGGGAGGACGCGTAAGACGCTGTTGTTGCTAATGATTTTAGAACAACCCTTTCAGATTTAACACACCTTATATTAAAAGGCAGAGTCTGCAGGAAACACTGAATTAACCCAAAATGCATAAATCCCTCAGAAACGTGTGTTTATGTGCAGAGATTCTGTTGAACCTCCGTCTGTATATTCTCCTTTTCTCATTGTTTTTGGTGGACCGGGACATCCCGAAAACACACCAAAACAATGAGAAAGTAGAAAATCCAGGCACAAAAGCACAAAAAAAACCCCCACACACACACACACACACACACAACCACACACTCCTGGATAATGTTTTCAACAGCAACTTCTCCTTTGTGATCATACAAATTTAGAGACAGAAGCCAAATGAGTCCTTTCTATTTATTCCTCTTACGATTTGTCCTCAGCTTGTTAAACATAAAGGAAATTAAACAAGAATGTACTGCTGTTAAGCTGGAAAAAAAAGCAGCGTTATCGTGCAACTAAAAGCCTCCCGGAACATTTCTCTGTGGGGTCACAGGATGGTCTGTGCAGGGGAGTAAGATATTATCTGGAGGAGATGGAGGAGGTTAGTTTTAGTCTGAGAAATTTAGAGAGTGGGAGGATAAAAGCAGGTTCAGAAGATCTACTAGACATGGGGAGTGGTAATACTTGATACCTCAGCAAGCATGTAAATCTTTTCTTTTATTACCCTGTCTACTGGCACCATAGGTTTGATGGAGAAGGTATTACAGCAACTCTGAAACCGTACATTTACTGTACTTTCAGGACTATAAGGCACCGTACTAAAAGGCTCAGTCTCAGTTCTGTGTGTCATTACTGTATTTAACACACACATAAGGCACCAAACTATAGGGTTTATATACAGAAATAGATATATACACAAATAGAGCGGGAACTAAACTGAGTTTGTTTGTGCTTTATTCAAGTATTGATTACAAAGTACTAACATTTTTTAATCATCACATGGTAAAACACACGTATATAACAAGCACACAAGTGTGTGTATTTAAAAATAGAGCGGGGTAATGTCATCAATCAAACCATCAAAGTCCTCATCCTCTGTTTCTGATTCCAACAGCAGCTAAATCTCCATCAAACATGCCAGCTTCACTTTCTTCACCATCTAAATGATGCGTTATAATCCGCTGGAAGTTGCTGCGCTACCGTAGTCCTGGTCTGGATGGAGAAATGGCACCGAAACGAAAGCACCAAGACGGAAATGTTCAATTTTCATTTCTTCTGCTGCTTTACTGCTGTTAGTCGAATGCTGACCGGCAAAACGTCATCCCACTCGTTCTTTGCTCAGTGAACCACTGATCCAGTCTATGCTCTGTGATCCACTGATCCAGTCTCTGCTCTGTGATCCAGTCTCTTTTCTGTGATCCTCTGATCCAGTCTTTGCTCTTTGATCCACTGATCCAGTCTTTGCTCTGTGATCCACTGATCCAGTCTCTGCTCTGTGATCCCCGTCCAGTCTTTGCTCTGTGATCCACTGATCCAGTCTTTGCTCTGTGATCCACTGATCCAGTCTCTGCTCTGTGATCCACTGATCCAGTCTTTCCTCCAACTCGTACCACCTGTCTTATGCCTTAAACTCAGCTGTGTAGCTGATTTCCTTCAGTTTAAACTGTGCTTTATCAGCGTGTCTCTTTTCCATTTGCAGGTTGTTAAAACAACGATGTTCTGCATAACGCACATCTCCGTTATTTTATCTACAATCCATGCCCACACTTCCCCTACATACATACATAGGGAGCACCAACATTTTGAAGAAAATAGAAGACTTTAATGTGGCCTCATAGTCGTGAAAATACGGTATTCAGAACTCACTGCTGTAATCCCTAAATACAACAAGTGGGTCACTCACGACACAGGTCAAGTGCCCATGTTTCCTTAAATGCTCAGTGAAGGACAGTTTTTAAAATACCAGGGGAAAAAAAATCCCCCAACCCAGCCAACTTCCCCCCTGCAATGAGTCAGGACCACATCAGTTGACCGCAGTGAAAATATGCGTCTCCGTTTCATGCTTGAGTGGATTCAGTGTTCCCTGCACATCATACATGATATCACTAATAGGACGCAGACGCAGGCTGTAATGCACTGTGTACACCAGATAGAGGGTATTTTTATCCCTTAAATGAAGAGCATAAGGGATGAATATAGGGTGTTTAATGGTTTTGCAAATTACCACAAATACCGTTCCTGCAGCTGTTTGAAAGTTGAATCTCTTAATGCACACGCTTATAAGATCACAGTCATTCACAAGTCTGTCCTAAAGGATAAGACTGTTCCGTATATGAAGGATTTATTAAAATAATTTTAAAAAACTAAAAACTGAACAACGCAAATGTTTTGTAGCTGAAAACCACCTGATCTGGCAGCAGCTGTCATACCTGTCACACTAACAAATACGTCATAAAACACAGAGCAACAGCCAGGAGCATGGAGGAAGGCAGCACCACAGCTATGAGCATTAACACAATGTGATGGAGAAGTCAGTAATGACCCAGACTGAACCTTAAGGACTACAGTCCTGCTTTTATTTTACCAATAAACACCATTTAAGCAGCAGGTTTTCCTGGTTTCCAGGTTTTTATTAATTGTAGTAAGTGTTTATTGATCAGCTCCATTGATTGTCTAGTTACCTTAGCTGGTACAACACCTGGATAACACCTTCTTCCATTTGATAAGAGAGAGAACCTGATGTGTTGACTACTACTACTTACTACTAAAATTAATTGAAAAAAACTAAAAACTAAACAAAACATGACACACACCTACAAGTTATTAGTGCTACTGTACCATAATGAATAAATGATGAACAACCTATGTTCTGGTCTGCATCATTTCTCCATAGGAAGCTGTTTCATGATATCTACAAAACCCAAAATCTTCAGCAGATCAACACATGTGAAAATAACGTGATGTTGTGATGTAGAATTATTGACAAAAAAAAAAAAAAAAAAAAAGGCATTATATATATATATATATAGTTGAATATAAAGTTAAATATAAAGTTGTATATATACTATATATATATATATATATATATATATATAAAGTTGGCATTTATATAATATAAGGGAGATACCTGAGTTAGTCAAATCAAGACGATTTATTCCTCAGGCTAAAGTAAAAAAAAATTCCCTCTTTTGTGTCTCGCCGGAAAGTGTTTTTCTGTTCAGCGGCAGTGGAAGGATTGGAACAAAAAGAGGGAAATTTGTACTAAAACCGTCTGTAACTGAGACATTGAATTGATTTGTCCCGGACAGTTAAAGTCTTCTTTTAACTTTTACACATAAAGGGAGGACGTGCAGGATATTATTATTATACAACCTTCCAAAATGAAGGCTAATGATGGGATTTAAAAAAAGAAACTTCCCAGATGTGCGTGGAATGTTGATAATTTAATTCAGAAGCTTTTTTTCTAAGCTATATTTCCAGCAGCCTTTTTTTTACTATGCTTAAGTTGAGAAATGACATTGTTGTGGCAGGAGCTAATAATTACTAACCTGCTGTAGTTGCGCGCACACACACACACACACACACACACACACACACACACACACACACACACACAGTTGAGGGCGGCATGTCTTTACCTGCTCAGGTAACTACAGGCTACTCATACTCTGTCACTGTGTCTGATTGTCTGGAATGATGGTCTCATATTGTCAGTTCCATTAAACAGACATAATCTTTTAAAAACCAATAAATGTAGTATTATAATTATATCATCCGCTTTATGTTGTCTAGATATTACAGATCTCCTCTCATCCCTTTAAATCTGATTATAAGTCTTCCACCCTCCCTTATATAAAGATTTCTGTATATTTATCATCAAAAAGCTAAATTATTCAGCATTTTGCATTGTATGTTTTTCCTTGTCAACTCAGGGTTGTAATCAGCAGTTATTTATAGATTAATTCGTGTAAATCAGCGTGTTTTCTGTGCTGTTCAATAGTAATCTTCCTGTCTATAGTTCCCCATAAATAGAGATTCGTCGTGTGACGTGTTCATCCCAATGACTGTGAATCACTTACAACACTGACAAACAGGAAAAAACAAAAGTTTACATGATACCAAACAACAGAATATTTGTCTGCACGGAACCCGCCTGTCACCATAGCACGAGAGCGCACGTTTGATAACAAACACAGCTGTGTAAAGTGTAATAAAAATCACACGTTTCATTCATATTATGTGTGTTTTTCTTTTGTGTGTGTTTTTTTTTCCCCATCGCGACGTGTTTGTTAGTCACTCAGGATTAAACTCTGAATGACTATCATGGGACAAGCCATGGTTTCACAACCCTGAAATCATTGCCAGAGTACACGGAGTATTTATTATTAGTATCATAGCTATTACCCAACTAACTAAAGATAATGCGTAATTACTCATTTATTGAAATCCTCATTAATGGAAGTTCCTCTAAAAAATTCTTGTCTTGTCTGGCTCTAGAGGAACAAGATTGTAATGTTCTTTTTGTTTTTTTTATCTTTGCTCCATAGACATTTTTGAGTCACGGCAAAATGTTTTTATCATGTTAGAGTACAGATGTGATCAAAGTTGACTCTAACCACAGCAGCTGTAGTTTTCACATATACAGGCACATTCTGAACAGAGGAGGAAGTGGCTAGGTGCTTTTACATGAATCATGGGATCCATTGAAAAAAAAAAAAAAAAAAAAAAGTGGACTGAAAACACTATAAATACCGTCCTGAGCTGCCTGACGCCAATGAGTGGTCTGGACAACACAGGGATGACAATGACGGCTCTGCTGCTGCTGGCGCTGGTCGCTCCTTCCTTCACGCTGCCTGTTCCAGCACAGAACACAGACAACCGGTTATTAGCAGAGGTAAGAACCACCGTCTCTGTTTCAGACCTTCAATTCAGGTGCTTGGCTTTTCTTCTGTAATGCTTCATTTCAACAAGCAAAAAAAAAAAGTGGGCATCTGCACACCGACGCTCGACTTTTCACGCCACCGAAACCGACTCGGGTGACAGTGTTTTTCCCCGCTTTCGATGCAGAGATACCTCCGCCGGTTCTATGGCCTCCCAACCGGTCTTCAGGGTCGACAGAGTCCCACAGGCAGCTTTCAGTCCAAGGTCAAGGAAATGCAGAGATTCTTCAAACTAAAGGTGACCACACGTACCAGAAATCCAGTCGACCGAGTGTTGTGAGACGAGAGAGAAAAATGTATCTGTCCAGTACGTTTTCAATTGTAAACCTACATCCAAATGTCAAACTGTAGTTTTTGGTAATTTCCAACACATCTTATATTAAAGGCAGAGTCTGCAGGAGTTCCCTAAAAATACTAAATTCTTTTCTGTTGTACCTCTGCCTGTATATTCTCCTTTTCTTATTGTTTTTGGTGGACCGGGTCTGAGTCCTTTCTATTTAATCCTCTTACTGCTTGTCCTCAGCTTGTTAAACATACAGGAAATAAAAAAAAAAGTACTGTTGTTAAGCTGGAAAAAAACAGCAACCATAGTTATTAACTAACTAAAGGGAATGTGTAATTACTCATTTGATGAAAACATCATTAATTTTTCTCATTTTTGCTTCATAGACATTTTTTGATGAGTCTATTTGGTTTTGATGCGTTTAAGACAATTTTGATGGGTGGTCAATTCAGTTTAATAATAAATAATCTGTTTTCCATAGCCCTTCTACATTCTTTGATTTTCAGAGGGATTCTAAACAATTACACTTCACATGAGGACTACATCTCATTGAAGGAGGACATCTTAATATCTAAGGAATAAGAGCTCATGAGACTAATGCTCTTTACTGCAAAAACTGAAATGTTATTAAGAGTTGAACATTTCTTTTATTCCAATATTAAGTAGAATTATCTCATTCACACTTGACAGATAACTTCAGAATTTTTTTTATCTGATGTGGGTGTTCTTAAAGAAAAGGTTAAACTGAATAAAATAAAAAAGAAGCTTATTTTTTCACCAGTGGAATAAGATACTTCTACTCTAAACTTGAGTCAAAAAACAAGATATTATATTTTATTTGCCGTATTCATATCTCCACAAGTATTTAAGTCACATATTCTCTTCTGTTTCCTCTTTTTTCTAAGGTGACGGGACATCTGGATGATGACACTCTGGATCTGATGAACCAGGCCAGATGTGGCGTCCCAGATATTGGCGAATACAACCACTTCCCCCGACACCTCAAATGGCAGAATAACAACGTCACATTCAGGTAAATTATCCACTCCGTGTCACTACGACGTAATGCCAATCAATGGCCAACATCCATTTTTGTTGTTTATTTACTCACTCTCCTTGTGATGTTTTCAGGATACTGAATTACACACCAGATCTGAACAAGTCAGACGTGGACAGAGCCATCCGCTCTGCGTTCAACGTCTGGGCCAAGGTGACCCCTCTGACCTTTAAGAGGCTGCGGGAGGGCATCGCTGACATCATGATCAGCTTTGGAGCAAAAGGTACAGTCCACCTACAGCAGTGCTTCCCAATTATCTCCTGTCGCGACAAATGTAGTATCATTTGTCTATACAAATTGTTATAGGTACATCCCTGCATAACACTGTATCCTTATGCTGTAAATAAACACCACATATTTGTAAATGTAATTCCATTAGATCTTTAACAATAAGACACTTGTAAAGTACAATAAGTCTCCGGATTCTTTTTAATCAATGATGAGTGTTTTCTTACCATTAATCCTGGTGCTGCCTGGTTTTTACAAGACTTTCCTTGTGTGTTTCCGTCTGTTGATTTGACATCATGATGGAACTGATAGCAAAAACTTCCTGCCGACAGAATGCTATATATAAATGCTATATATAGCACGATGCTAATGTAGCATAGCATGGTATATTTGACCGTTTCGTAAGTGGAATTTTATACTTTTCATATTAGACAAACTGCAGAACTCTCTGTAGAATCCCTCTGTCCATTCCTGTTGAAAAGTACGATACTCCTCGTGTTTTTTCTTTCTTTTAGCCATCTTCTTAAAATAGTTTTTTTATTGAGTTAGCAAACAACGCTAACCGAGGGAAGTTTACTTCCTGGTCTCACGAGAAGCTGCTGTGCGATTTTTTTTTTTGCATATGCGCACATCTACCGCTATTTTCTAGAGAAAAATACGGCAAATTCCACTATAACATCGTGTCTGTTCATTTGTGTCGCCTATGACATTAATATTTAAATAAATAGATAAATAGAAGACACGTAGGTTCGCCACTTTCCCGCTGAAATGACTGCGAACCGGCTTTATAGTTCGCGCATGCGCACATGGGTTGTACCTTTTTTATCAATAGATTGCAAACATCAAAGAGCCACATCTGGCTCGCGAGCCACAGGTTCCCCACCAGTGACCTATAGCATTATTTCTCATATTCATTTAACATAGTGGTATGGGTAACCTAAATAATTAAAAGGGAAAAAAAGAAAAAAACATAATCAATTTTATGATCACTTTTTATTATATATATATATATTATTAAGAAATATGTTGAAGTAGTAAATAAAATGCTCAGTTCATGGTTATCAGTCCCGAGAGGAGAGATACACACACGCACGCACGCACACACACACACACACACACACACACACTTTCACCTTAGGAACCCAATTTGCTAAATCCACCACTACATATACTGTATTTTCTGAATTGATACAAAAAAATACAAGATATTGGCGTGTGTTTTTTTTCTAGAAGAGTAATCACATGTGCGAAGAATATAATTATTAAATTCCAATTCAATTTTTATTTGTATAGCCCAGAATCACATCGTACAAGGTAAAACTCCCTAAAAAAAACTTTAATGGGGAGAAAAAAAAGAACCCTCGGGATGAGAAACGGACAGGCTGCATCAGATGATGTTTGCAGGATGGAAAAAATAGATTCAGAACATGAGAACTGAAATCATACTAGTATATATTTAGTTTGATATACTTTACCCTGTTTATTTCTATGTAGAACATGGAGACTACAACCCATTTGACGGGCCTAATGGACTCCTTGCCCACGCTTACCCGCCCGGCCAAGGCATCGGGGGGGACACCCACTTTGATGAAGACGAGAACTGGACCAAAGACACGTCAGGTAATCTTCGTGCACAGATGTTCGACAGGAATCCTGTCTGTATATCCAGCCGTCTCACCTGACGCAGCGTCTCTCCTCTGCAGCTTACAACCTGTTCATCGTGGCGGCCCATGAGCTGGGCCACGCCCTCGGCATGTCTCACTCCTCGGACGCCGGCGCCCTGATGTACCCGGTCTACTCCTACGTCTCCGGCTTCCCGCTGTCGGAGGACGACATAGAAGGCATACAAGCCCTCTACGGTAGGGGGAAATTTTTAGACTTAATTCTAAAGTCTAATTCTGAAGTCAAATTACAATTAAACCCTTTAAGGCCATTATTTCACATCCGAACGCAGGCCCCAACCCAGACCAGAAGAAAGTGAAGCCTAAACCAGACGCCCCGGAAAAGTGTGACCCCAAGCTGAGCTTCGACGCCGTCACGGAGCTCAGAGGAGAGACCATCATCTTCAAAGACAGGTGCAGTAAGAACCAAGATGAACATATAGATGTAGCCTCTGCTCAGCCAACACCAGACCTCATATCAGTGTAGACCAGTGGTGTGTTTGACCTCAGGGAACATGCTTTTTTATTTTATTTTTTTATTATTTTTTACTGTCCTATAATAAAGTGCAATTGCAACTCCACTACATTAAGGGGCAGTGGTGCTCTCATTGGCAGAGTGTGTGCAGGGAGCATACAGCACAGAGTATGAGTATGAAGTGTAGACACCAAGTGACACCATGAAAACATTTAACAGTGATGAGAAGACAGGCGGAGAGAGACGGAGATAAAGAGACAAACGAAAGTCTCCCAAAGCTAAGACGAGGAAATATGATGAAGCGTCTGTAGCGCTTGGTTCACTGTGAAAGACCGGTGTGTTACTGAGTCTGAAATGTTGGAGACAAAGACATTAAAGACATTACACCACAATCACTGATAAGAGCATTGATGTAGTTTTATTTTTCAGTATCATATGGTCAGTCAAAAAATGTTTAATTAAGGATTTAATTTTATTTTTTAATTTCAGATGCACTTTAAATATTTTCTTAGTTAGTTAATAAAGCTATTCTTTGTTGTAAGTTGGTCCATATTTCTTTTTTATTCTCTTATACGTTAAGGACACAGTGTTATGCAGAGGTACTTAAAACATCAATGACGATCAAATAGTTTAGCCGCTAAAAGTTTTTCAATTTTCAAAATAAACTTGCGGCCTAAATTACCTAGAAGACTTTCTAAGGCTTAAAAGGTAAATTACTGTCTGCGTGGTTATTTGTGTTTCATCATCATCCCCTGTTCTGTGATTAGTTCCCACGATAAAGGGCAAATCCTTCAATTTTGCAGAATTTCACAGCAAAGAGATTTCACGTGGAATGAAGTATGGGTTTAGCCAGACTCCATAACGTGAGCAAAACTGAATATTGCATTGGACAGCAACAGCAATGCATGCGTCCTGTTCCAGATCCTCAGTGTTCTGATCATTGACCCTGTTGCTGCAGGTTCTACTGGCGTCTGCATCCTCAGATGCCCGAGCCGGAGCAGACCCTCATCAAGTCCACGTGGCCGTCCATCCCCAGCAGGGTGGACGCCGCGTACGAGTACCCGGAGAAGGACGTGGTGTTCATATTCAGCGGTGAGTCGTTGGAACGAATGAATGAAAGGCTAGTTTATTATCTCTTAGATGGATGATATGAAAACGCCGCTTGGTGTTAATTCCAGGGATCAGGATGTGGGCTCTGAATGGATATAACCTGGTTGACGGCTACCCCAAGTACATACACAAGCTGGGTCTGCCCAAGACTGTGAGGAAGATCGACGCGGCCGTCCACATCACAGACACTGGGAAAACTCTACTGTTCACCGATGAGGAATACTGGAGGTATGTGGTCGAACACCTGACACAGTCGCACTTATTTATTAATTTGGCGCAGAACAATATTTTTAGAAAACAGAGTCGTTTTTTTCACCCACAGCTACGACGAAGCCACGGCCACCATGGATGAGGGGTTCCCAAGATCCATCGAGGAGGATTTTCCGGGGATGGACGACGAGTTCGACGCCGCCTCCTATCACTACGGTAACAACAGCACCTCAAACGGTTCATTATTGAGCGCAGAAATTGATTTGTCGCCGGACTTTTCCACCCTGACGTTTCGCTCCCCTCTCAGGATACTTGTATTTCTACCACGACGAGATCCAGTACGAGTACAGTTACACTTCGAGGAAGGTCATGCGCATCATGAGGACGAACTCCATCCTCAACTGCTGAGGAGGCAGCTTCAAATAAAAGCAGCTGGCTGCGTGGAACGTCCTCATCATAGGAAAAATACCCACAGATGCATTAAAACACAGGGAGATGCAGCCAGT
This sequence comes from Eupleurogrammus muticus, assembly GCA_036785175.1. Classification (NCBI taxonomy): domain Eukaryota; kingdom Metazoa; phylum Chordata; class Actinopteri; order Scombriformes; family Trichiuridae; genus Eupleurogrammus; species Eupleurogrammus muticus. The sequence continues at coordinate 543,218 of JAYKQN010000045.1, forward strand.
GAGAGATGATCTGGGATCTGAGAATGTTTATTTCTACCCGTGCTGGACACATAAAGTTATACAATTTGATAGACACAGAATGCTGGAAAATTCCTCGTAAATGTACGTGTTTGGATTATTTATTTGAGACTTAGCATGTGTGTGTTTCTTGTCAGGTACAGTTGGTGTTAACGGTGTATTATAGTGTATATGCCCTTTGACTTTTTTGTAAGTTTTGTGAATTACAATAAAAGCAGAGATGAACAATAAAGCTGCATCGATGATTTGTTAAAGAGCCAGATGTTGGAGGTTTCAGGGTTGCTGAACACTTTTGATCCTATTTTGCCACTTTCCTAGTTTAATATTTCATCAGCCATATTTTAATTTTTTGGGAAACACTATTAATATTTTCACAGTACATTGAACCAGATGTTGTGAACAACTAGATCCATCATCCGTTGTCTGACAACTAAAAAATGACTTAGGCACAATTGTGCTTTGACTTTTGGTGCCCTCGTTAAATGTTTGTGTGTGAAAAAATGACTTGTGACTTAGAAATTTCTTAAAAATGTCTAAAATGCCTACTGTATTTTAAGGACCATAAGGTCACCGTACTAAAAGGCTCAGTTCTGTGTGTCACTGTACTGTATTCAACACACACATAAGGCACCTAAATATAGGGTTTATTTAAAAATAGAGCAGGGTAATGTCATCAATCAAACCATCAAAGTCCTCATCCTCTGTTTCTGATTCCAACAGCAGCTAAATCTCCATCAAACATGCCAGCTTCACTTTCTTCACCATCAGAGTCACTTTCCTCTAAATGATGCGTTATAATCCGCTGGAAGTTGCTGCGCTACCGTAGTCCTGGTCCGGAATGGAAAAATGTCCGTGGAAACTCAGCTGCGTCTTCTTGACCTGTCGTAGGTCGTTTTCCAGCTTCCTCCACTTGCGAACCATCAATGCATTTATCTCAAATCCTCTCGCGGCTGCTCTATTTTCCTTCAGTTTAAACTGTGCTTTATCAGCGTGTCTCTTTACCATTTTTAGGTTGTTAAAACAACGATGTTCTGCATAACGCACATCCCCGTTATTTTATCTACAATCCATGCCCACACTTCCCCTACATACAGACATAGGGAGCACCAACATTTTGAAGAAAATATAAGACTTTAATGTGGCCTTATAGTTGTGAAAATACGGTATTTGTCTTTATAGTGACTTTTTTTAAGTGTAAAGATTTTTTTTGACCAGTTATTTTCTATACTATTATAATATACTTGCTAACAGCTTTACTTGTGTACAAGTCTCTTCATGGTCTAGCACCAAAATACATCTATGACATGTTAGAGCCATACGAGCCATCTAGGACCCTGAGAACCTCAGGGACTGGTCTCTTGCAGGTGCCCAGAGTCAGGACTAAACACGGTGAAGCTACATTCCAGTTTTCTGCAGCTAAAATCTGGAACAGTCTTCCAGAGAATGTGAGACAGGCCTCAACGCTGACAATGTTTAAGACCAGGCTGAAAACAGTTCTGTTTAACCGTGCATAAGAAAACTGAAAGTATCTTATCTACACTCTTCACCCTTTTTAAATTAATGATGAATTCTATGTTTTATGATTTTCCTTTTGTGATTTTATGTATGTTTTGCTCTCCTTTTGTGATTTTGTGTAACTGTAAAGCACTTTGAATTGCCCTGTGTATGAATTGTGCTCTACAAATAAACTTGCCTTGCCTTGTTAGCATCCGTTCTAACTCTTTAGCATCCGTGCTAACTTGTTAGCTTCCGTGCTAACATCCGTGCTAACATCCATGCTAACTTGTTAGCATCCATGCTAACTTGTTAGCATCCGTGCTAACATCCGTGCTAACTTGTTAGCATCTGTGCTAACATCCGTGCTAACCTGTTAGCTTCCGTGCTAACATCCGTGCTAACTTGTTAGCATCCGTGCTAACATCCGTGCTAACATCCGTGCTAACTTGTTAGCATCCGTGCTAACATCCGTGCTAACATCCGTGCTAACCTGTTAGCATCCGTGCTAACATCCGTGCTAACATCCGTGCTAACTTGTTAGCATCCGTGCTAACATCCGTGCCACCATCCGTGCTAACTTGTTAGCATCCGTGCTAACATCCGTGCTAACATCCGTGCCAACTCTTTAGCATACGTGCTAATTCTTTAGCATCCGTGCTAACCTGTTAGCATCCGTGCTAACATCCTTGCTAACATCCGTGCTAGCATCCGTGCTAACTCTTTAGCATCCGTGGTAACTCTTTAGCATCCGTGCTAACATCCGTGCTAACTTGTTAGCATCCGTGCTTACATCCGTGCTAACCTGTTAGCATCCGTGCTAATTCTTTAGCATCCGTGCTAACTTGTTAGCATCCGTGCTAACATCCGTGCCACCATCCGTGCTAACTTGTTAGCATCCGTGCTAACATCCGTGCTAACATCCGTGCTAACTCTTTAGCATACATGCTAACTCTTTAGCATCCGTGCTAACTCTTTAGCATCCGTGCTAACATCCGTGCTAACTTGTTAGCATCCGTGCTAACTTGTTAGCATCCGTGCTTACATCCGTGCTAACCTGTTAGCATCCGTGCTAACTTGTTAGCATCTGTGCCTCTGACACTGTGGACCATGATATTCTTTTACAGAGGCTGGAGAACTGGCTGTGAATCTCTGGTCCTGCTCTGAACTGGTTTAAGTCGTATCTTGAGGACAGAACTTACTTTGTTGATATTGGAAATTGCATTTCAGACAAAATGTCTGTGACCTGTGGTGTTCCCCAGGGCTCGATTCTGGGGCCCCTCCTGTTCAATTTGTACATGCTTCCGTTAGGCCAACTAATACGCAGCAACAGTGTGTCTTACCACAACTATGCAGACGACACTCATCTATGTGTCTCTGACAGCAGGTGAACATGGGCCTGTGGATTCACTCTGTTGCTGTATTGAACAAATCACTGTGTGGATGCAAAACAACTTTCTCCAGCTAAACTCAGAAAAAACTGAAATAATCGTCTTTGGGCCACTGAATCAAAGAGAACGTGTAATCAGTCACCTTCAGTCTCGTTCTCTAAAACCAAAAACACAGGTTAGAAATCTAGGGGTGCGAATGGACTCAGACCTGAACTTTCACAGCCACATAAAGTCAACAATATCAACAGCCTTTTACCATCTAAAAAACATTGCCAAAATCAAAAATATAGTGTCTAAACCAGACTTGGAGAGACTGATCCATGCATTTGTCTCCAGCAGGTTAGACTACTACAATGGCCTGCTCACTGGTCTCTCTAAACGAGCTGTTAAACAACTACAGAACATTCAGAACGCTGCAGCTCGAGTCCTGACCAGAACCAGAAAATATGACCATATTAGTCCAGTGCTCATGTCTCTGCACTGGCTTCCTGTCACTCAGAGAATAGACTTTAAAACAGCTTTACTTGTGTACAAGTCTCTTCATGGTCTAGCACCAAAATACATCTATGACATGTTAGAGCCATACGAGCCATCTAGGACCCTGAGAACCTCAGGGACTGGTCTCCTGCAGGTGCCCAGAGTCAGGACTAAACATGGTGAAGCTACATTCCAGTTTTCTGCAGCTAAAATCTGGAACAGTCTTCCAGAGAATGTGAGACAGGCCTCAACGCTGACAATGTTTAAGACCAGGCTGAAAACAGTTCTGTTTAACCGTGCATATGAAAACTGAAAGTATCTTATCTACACTCTTCACTCTTTTTTAAATTAATGATGAATTCTATGTTTTATGATTTTTCTTTTGTGATGTTATGTATGTTTTGCTCTCCTTTTGTGATTTTGTGTAACTGTAAAGCACTTTGAATTGCCCTGTGTATGAATTGTGCTCTACAAATAAACTTGCCTTGCCTTGCCTATTGTTATCCTGTTACACATTGAAGCAAAAAGGTAATCGTAAGTTTAAATACACAGTTCTAAATCTCATTGATTGACTGAAAATGAAAAGAAATATGAACTCTCACATAAACAATAACATTATTAAAAACATATTTAACAGGGATGAGAAGACAGGCGGAGAGAGACGGAGATAAAGAGACAAACGAAAGTCTCCCAAAGCTAAGACGAGGAAATATGACGAAGCGTCTGTAGCGCTTGGTTCACTGTGAAAGACCGGTGTGTTACTGAGTCTGAAATGTTGGAGACAAAGACATTAAAGACATTACACCACAATCACTGATAAGACCATTTATGTAGTTTTATTTTTCAGTATCATATTTGAGGGTTAAATTTTGTTTTTTAAATTTCAGATGCACTTCAAATCTTTTCTGTTAGTTAATAAAGCTATTCTTTAGTGTAAGTTGGTCCATATATCTTTCTTTTTTATTCTCTTATACGTTAATAAGGACACAGTGTTATGCAGAGGTAACAATTTATAGACAAATGATTGTATTTATAGTCGTGCAGGGGGACGACAGAAAATAATTGAGAAGCACTGGTTTAGCAAGAGATTGTAGGTTTTCCATTTTAAATCAACAGCACAGGAAGCTCTTGTCATGCAGTTCTCCACATCGCCCACCGGTCATATCGGCTGTGAACATACCAAGCATCAAGCAGACTAAGCACTAATCTCATTAATGAAGGGCCACTACACAGAGAGCATTCATCCCGCGGCTGCTGAAACGTCTTGAGACGAGCTGAAGGGCAAAGTGTGTATGTTTTATGAAGGTTTAGATCATAGCGAGGCGCGAGCTTGTCCAGCTCTAAAAAGGTCAGGAACGTGTCTCCGGTCTGAGTGGAGGAGTCCGCTCAAGGCCCCGTCATGTGGATGTGATTACAGCGCGGCGGAGCAGTCACCTCGTCTGTTCGTTTCTGAGGTGGAAACGCTTCACCAATCCCGCGTGTTCGTCACCGACGTGGGGCGTCCTGTTTACGCAAACACAAGCGGACAACACACCTCAAATCCATCAAACCGAGGTTATGATTTGTGCGCTTCTCTTCGCGTTGTTGGCGGTTAACGCCTCATGTGTTTTAAATAGAAATCCTCATTTTGCAGAGGAGGCAGACGTGACTAACAGCATGGTCTGAGAGGCTGCTGCACAAAATTCTCCACTTGTTTGGTACAATTTATAATAAGTAAGCTTTTTTTCTAAAATACATTATTATTTTATTGTGAGGAGTTTTTTTTCTGCTATTCTTGGATGTGTTTTGGGTGGGGGGTTGTTACTGAACAAGGCAGTCTCTTGTTCTGCATATTTACCACTGACATGCCCTCAGTGTCGTCCTGCTCGTGATTTTTTTTTTTTGTGGAGCCTTGCGACTAAAAAAAAAAAAAAGCGAATAATCAAAGTGACTTTGGGCCACGGTCGACTTCAGAGGTCACGCGAGTGTCTGGTTTCACCTCTGGAGTCGTGAGGATTTGAGCTGGTGCCTGGAGGAGAGATAATTAACCCCGGATGTGAGCGGTTCTCCACGTCAACATGACGTTCAGCTGAATTTCTGAGTTCATACTCAGCCAGGACAGGAAATCAGACTGTGCTAGACGGCTAGAAAGCTAACTCACCATCACTTTTTAACATTTATTTAAATAGATGTGACACACAAGTTGAGATATTGATAGATAGATATAATAACTCATAATATGTCCATTAAAATGTGCAAGAACATCAGCTTCAGGCTAACTGGAGATAATATATAGTCCATAGAAATGAGTGTGTGAGTGAATGGTGTTTGACCTTTGACCTCTCTGGGGATTGGCTCCAGTTGACCCCTGTGACCCTTAATGAGGAATGAGGAGAGTATAGAAAATGACTGGTTGTGTGTAGAATACTTAAATCTGTACCTGAAAAGTAACTGAAGTTGTCAGATAAATGTAGAGCAGTGGTTAAAAAAATTGAAGTAGAATCAGGTGGAAATACTTAATTAACAAAGTACCTCAACATTAACATGGCTAAATGTGCTTAACTGAGTTAACAATTGCTTTGTAGAACTAACTAACCAACTAACTAATCAATGTGTGTGTTTCCACATGCAATAATGCAGAAGTTAAATCAAGTGCCTGAAAAATTGCATATGAAGAAGTTTGAAAGAAAATGCATTCAATGTCATATAAAACTTATCAATTACAAATTGTTTGGAACAGCAGCAAATGCTGTTTTCTCATGCAACCAGAAGGACAGTAATTCAGGTCTATAATATACATTTTAAGATTTTAGTTTAAGGTTTCATTCGTACACCGAAGTTGCAAAAAAATACGTTTTACTGCTAAACATATTTAATTAACAGAATGAAACTGAAGTTATCAATATGGTGATAAATGCAGAGAAGTGGTTAGAAAGTATGAAGTAGCATCAGGTGGAAATTTGTAGAACTAACTAATCAAATTGCATTATTGCATGTGGGCACATGCAATAATGCAGAAGTTAAATAAAGTGCCTGAAAAAATGCATAGAAATCACCTAATTGACTGATAAAGAAATGAATGACCAAACTGGTTGATTAATTGATTGATGATGTTAACTATTGCATGTGTTTATTATTATTATTAACTTCCAGGTAACAGCAGCAGATGTTAAAGTGGCTGCAATGACAGTGACTGTTTAATGAGATCCAGGAAAAACAGCAAAAAAAAAAAAAAAAGTGGCGTCAACCTCCCCGAGGAAAACAAAAACAACCCTGACTGAGTCCAGCTCAGCAACTGCTGATGGAAACCAGGTGGAGAATAAGAGGGCAGCAGGATCAGGATTTATCCTCCTCAGACCACCAACATGAGCCGCATGATGCAAGACTGCAGCAAGCGACAAGCAAATGCAGCTTTTTATCCACATTTTCAACAAAAATAAAATTAAATCCTTAATTAAACATTTTCTGACTGACCATGTCAAACTATATGATACTGAAAAATAAAACTACATAAATGGTCTTATCAGTGATTGTGGTGTAATGTCTTTAATTTCTCTGTCTCCAACATTTCAGACTCAGTAACACACCGGTCTTTCACAGTGAACCAAGCGCTACAGACGCTTCGTCATATTTCCTCGTCTTAGCTTTGGGAGACTTTCGTTTGTCTCTTTATCTCCGTCTCTCTCCGCCTGTCTTCTCATCCCTGTTAAATATGTTTTCATGGTGTCACTTGGTGTCTACACTTCATACTCATACTCTGTGCTGTATGCTCCCTGCTCACACTCTGCTGCCCCCTAATGTAGTGGAGGTGCAATTGCACTTTATTCTAGGACCGTGAATAAAAATAAAAAGCATGTTCCCTGAGGTCTAACGCGCCCCCCCTTGATGGAGCCTCACTATATAAGAACCACTGGTCTAAGGACAGGTTATGATGTATTGCTGTAAAAGCCCAATGAGTGAAATCTGTAATTTGTGATTTTTGGGTCATACAACCAAACTTGACTAAAGGATGACCTGCACTCCTGACAACTTCCAGGTCTGTCTCATGATGCTATTGGGCTGAAAAAGCATTTTTCCCATGATTCACAATAGAAGTAGCCTCTATAAAATGGTAGAAAAAGAAGCTCAGAGCATCTCATGAGGCCAGCCAGGGCCGGACCTAACTATACGCTTCTTCAACAGGAACGTTTTAACCTGTTCTTAAATATAGGAAACTGGAAGACGATTCCACAGGAGAGGAGCCTGGAAGTTGAAGGCTTTGGGCCTTCATTCACCACTGAGTAACTGCATAGGAATGAATGGGGCTCCGCCTCAGACACTGAGGAAAACAACAGGCTGGGTGCGCCCAGAGACAGATGATGGATCTTTGAGCGTATGCCTGGACCCACAAGACCTGAGGAAAGCAGTTTAATAAAACAAAAAAAAGAGCTACGTCATGTTTCCACCAGAGACGAGATGGGGTCACGGTTTGTGGTTCCAGTCTTAGACCAAGTGGGCGGAGCCAAGACCGCGACAGATGACGTCATCGACCGGGGATCGACCAATTTTGATGCGTGTAATGAGGTGCACAGGTGGTCATGTGATTTACTTTCTTTTCAGGAAAATTGTGACGATTGCAAGAGTGAAAAATGTCAAAATGATTGTTTTCCAGAAAGCCACAACTCTTTTTTATTCTCTTATACGTTAATAAGGATACAGTGTCATGCAGAGGTACTTATAACAATTTATAAACAAATGATTCGATTTATAGTCACTAGATGTTTTCTTCCTCCATAGGGGGTGATAGAAAATAATTGAGAAGCACTGCATTAAACCATTCAACCACTGACACAGCTACTTGTGTTTTCCAATGTCGTGATATTATCCTGCATCCAGCTATTACAGCTGTTCGGCTGTACCAGGAGGATTGACCTCATTGTGTTTTACATGCAGACGTTAAATCTGCGTTAAAAACAACCACACTTCGGGTACAAATATCAAAAGTTCAGGCGACGTTCGTGGATGGAACGACGACGTCGTGCGGCGGCACGAACCTCGACGGCTTCACAGGCAAATCTTTGTGTCCCGTGACGAGAGTGGAGCTGATCTTTTGTTTGTCTGAAAAACAAAACCTCAGCTGAGCTGCAGCCGCTGACGCAGAGCCTCGGTGTCTGTTGCCCCAGGCCGATTTTATATATTTTCATTTATTTTTTTTCTGTTTTGCTGCTCTACATAATAAATATGGAATACCTCTTCAACCACAGGGTTATGGACTTAAACCTGGATCTGAAGAAATGGTCATGTGAGGTGATCAAAGAAGAATCAACCTATGTTGCTTATTGTTTTATTGTATAAAATTGTGTTTTACGACAGACAAAAATTCATTATTTGAAACCTGAAAAAAAAAAATCAAACTGACCCAAATCAAGAAAAAAAATAAACCTTGAAAAAGATAACTTATCTGCAATGCAAAGTTCACTGATTGATAAGATAAAGGTTCAAAGAATACGTAGTCCATAGAATCCTATAAATCACTGAGGATCATTAAGAACATGAAGAATATTTTCTGTAAATGTTTAAAAAGGAGCCAATTAAATAATCCCACAAACAGCTCCAATCTAAATAAATCTCTAAATAGTGGTTAGTTGCAGCTACTACTGATATTATATTAAACTATTTTATTATTGTATTGATGATGTGGATATTGATGATATATATTGATGCTGTAACAGTAACATTGGGTTTCACTACATGGTTTGATAATGCTCTTATAATTTAAAGGTTGTAAAAAGGTTGTAAAAATTAAATTATCAACTAGTTGTATTTTTGAGGTGGATTAAATATGTGAAATTACCCTTTTTGGTTACACCATTTGGCATTTCATGACAAAAAAATGCACAAAACTGTGATTTTTGTGAATACAAATGGATTATTAAATAATAAGAAATTAACATGAACAGCTGAAGAATGCTTCCTAAAACTGTATTTCAAAAAGTTTTTGACTTTTTCATTTTGCCGAACATGATTTGTCACACGTAAAAATACTTTATTTGGTGTTACAGCTGAGGTTTTCTCATGCAATACATGCATAAAACTCAACGCTGCCTTCGTTTCATGGGGTTTTGATTGTATCAGGTTATTATTCAAATATCAGCTATTTCTATCTGAACAAAAACTTCCTTTTAAAAGAACATTCTTGCATTTGACCGACTCCTCCGGGGACTGAAAAAAGAAAAACCCTCGCAGTGTTCGGGCTCAGTATGGGCTCATTGTTGGAGGAAAGTGAATTAGCTGCTTGGGTAGTTTGATCCCCAGGAGGATCTCCGCCAGGAAGGTCGAATTACATTTGTTTGATAGTTTGTTCAGGCAGGAACGGAGCACTTAATAAAGACACCCTGGTTCTGCTTGCCCGACTTAATTATGCACAGTTCAAAGCTCCCAGCCGCTTTGAGGTAATTAGTGTTAGAGTCGCTCCACTGCAGGAAACAAGTCATTACCTTTTCATTCTCTTTTTCCCTCACTCCTGTTCTTTGCCCCCATGATGTGCATGACATGCCTGAATTAAAGCAATTTCAAAAAAACTGAGATTAATTGCGATTAAATTAAAATCACGAACAAAAAAAAGCAGGCTGATGTGGAATGTGGAGTCACTTTTTTATTATCATTATTCTGTAAAAGCACATGAACGGGGGCCGTTCGGTGGGGGGTCACAGTGAAAATTGCAAGAGACATACCTGCAAACCCCTGTTTTATTCTTTAAATCAGAGAGTCCCAGCTGACCCAGGTTCAACCCTGAAAAAAAAACTGATAAAAGCTCCTCTGTTCTGCTGATTACCCCCCCCCATTGACCAATAGTGATTTACAGGAGCCGGCGCTTTTGTGTGACGACATTAACCTCGCTAAACAAAATCAAGGTGCTCCGAGGAGATAGCGTCCTCGGCATCAGTTTTCAGTGTGTCTGTCGCTTGGTCTTCACAGGAAGTTAACCTCCCGTTAATGCAGTGGTTCTAAAATAGTGCCCCCCCCCCCACGTCAAGGCTCCGTCAAGGGGGGGCGCGTTAAACCGCAGGGAACATGCTTTTTTATTTGGATTTTTTTTTACAGTCCTAGAATAAAATGCAATTTCACCTCCACTACATTAGGAGGGAGCAGAGTGTTCACAGGGAGCATACAGCACAGAGTATGAGTATGAAGTGTAGACACCAAGTGACACCATGAAAACATATTTAACAGGGAAGAGAAGACAGGCGGAGAGAGACGGAGATAAAGAGACAAACGAAAGTCTCCCAAAGCTAAGACGAGGAAATACGACGAAGCGTCTGTAGCGCTTGGTTCACTGTGAAAGACCGGTGTGTTACTGAGTCTGAAATGTTGGAGACAGAGACATTAAAGACATTACACCACAATCACTGATAAGACCATTTATGTAGTTTTATTTTTCAGTATCATATGGTTTGACATGGTCAGTCAGAAATGTTTATAGTTTAGGGGGCGAGATGTTTCCTTCTTCCATAGGGGGGGCGTGACAGATAATAATTGAGAAGCACTGAGTTAATGGAACGTGAGGCCGTTCCAGCCAGACGTCGCTGCACCGCTCCGTCGCCGCCGCCAGGTTTTATTTTTTTCCTGTGTCAAACAGAAATGTCAACACATCTGTTCCAGCTCCACATGTTAACATAAGATCAAAAAGAGACTGACCCTGCAAATTGTGTTTCATCGCGGGTTTTCTCTGGACTGGAGCGGTGCGCCCATGTGTGACATCATTTTCATCAGCTGGCTAGTCTATAATTTATCATACATGTTGCATATTTGCGATGCTTTTTAAGGACATCTGTGCATGTCCCAGACTGCACACAGAGGGACATTGTGAGGACAAACCGAAGACATGTGACACGATCTTAATTTAGTGTGGCTTTCTGATTAACTCCTGATTTTCAGCTCTTAACACATTGTTCTACGTATCAGAGGAGTGAAGGACACGGCAATCGTCAGATTGGAGGGGGGGTGGCGTTCATGTTTAAAGAGCCACAAAAGGTGGGGAGAGAAAAAAAAAGCGAGAAAAAGAAATCCTACTTTTGGTTTGAAACCTGATTTGTTGTGCTGTTGCATTCCACGAATGACTCTGCAATTTTCACAGTTTAGCGTCTATCCCGGCGCTGACAGGACACTTTCTGATGGACGGGCTGAGCCCTCGGGTGTCAACATGGAGACGGACCAAAAAAAAAAAAAAAGAAGGAAAGCGCAAACATCTGGAAGCATTTTGTGCAAACGGGGTCATCCAGCGAGGGCTCAGAGTAGTCACATCCACAGAATAAAACCTTCCAAAGCTTTAAGATGAATTAGGTTCCCATAAAATCCTAATCAGGACCAGACTAGGACCGCTTTATCCAGTCTACCTATATATTCCCAAAACCTGTTTTTTTGTAGAGATGTAGAACACGCAGAATCCTGATGCAATTCATCAAAAAAACCCAGCCCCCTTTTGTTTTTGGCCCAATTTATGGTTGTCTTAGAGATTTAAAAGAAGATGTGTCACAGGAAAGGAGGAGTTACTCACACACACACACACACACACACACACACACACACACACACACACACACACACACACACACACACACACACACGGCTTTTTTCTCCATTCCCAGTCACCTCCTTGGCGGGTTACCAGGCCTGTGTAGCAGTAACCTGCCAAACCCCAGACAGTCTGCCCACTTCGGTGCATTTTTAAGGGCCATTCAAGACCGCAAGTGTGTGTGTGTGTGTGTGTGTGTGTGTTTTTTACCCCACAGACAGGTTTAATGTCAGACAATATTTTCAGGGGCAGGCGTTTAAGGTGTGTCGGAAAATACAACTAAATATGACATGACCTGCATGAAAACATAATTATAATAAACACGAATCATGACGTGAGTGACGTCATCTCTGCCCGCGACGCCCTCTGGTCGCTATGGTAACGTCTAAACGCGCCTTCAAAATAAGATACACCGCGAATACAAAGTGCGTGAAAACTACAACTCACCACAAATGCTGAATCAGGGGGAGCCCTGAGCTTGTTTTTTTTCTGCATCCAGGCAGGTTCCATCCAGGGGGAATAGGAGACAAAGACACCCGAGGTGTGTGGTTTATGTCCGTAATTTACTTCGTCATTTTGTTTCGGTCTTCGTCACCGCAGAAAACCACCGCTTCACGCAGGCTATATTAGCGTTAGCATTACGACATGATGCTCTCAGTGCACTGTGGCCCTCAGTAAATGTTTCTGTCCTTCTTTTCTTTCAAAATACTCCGAATGCTTGTATTTTTTAATGCAGGGTGCTTGGTCTCCAAGTGGCGAAGCAGTTTTGAGGTTCTTCGTCGCCTCGTTCGGTCGCCGCATATTCGGCTTGGTGCGTGGGAATCTCCCGTTGGGATAAATCCGTATTTTTAGGTGCTGATATTGTCTAATAAATGTAGTTTACTTTTTCTTGGAAGTCGTTAGGCTCCTCTTCTGTTTCAAGGCTAGAAAAAGAAACGTTCCTTCTTTATTCATTTTGCTAGCTCGTGGGTTACGTTTTAGCGGCAACCTGTCACGTGACGTAGACGGATGTAACAGGGAGTTTGGTAGTTTTTTTTTCAAAATAAAATATCTTTTCGGATTCCGCAATGAATAAAAGTAAAGTAATGCAAGTTATTTATACTTTCTGTGTGGCCCGGTACCGGACACTTGTGGAGGTGAGGACTGTGAGATCCAAAGCTTTTTCCTCCTGGTCTGGTGGAGTCCTTCCATGAGTCAGTCCTGTGTTAGGAAGAATTTCTAGAATTAAAACAGGAGGCAGAGCCTTCAACTATCAGGCTCCTCTCCTGTGGAATCGTCTTCCAGTTTCCAGTTTCCTATATTTAAGAACAGGTTAAAACGTTCCTGTTGAAGAAGCGTATAGTTATATCTAGTCATAGTGATGCTGTGATAGGTTAGTCTGGTCCTCATGAGATGCTCTGAGCTTCTTTTTCTGCTGATGATCCACTATTGTACTTTTAAATCTGCTGTGTTTTCTCTTTCACAGAGCATGCTGCAGTGCAGCCACTGAGGGATCTACGGATGTTGGAGGGTCTGATGCTGTCCTGGTGAAACCTGGAAGCTGTGATGGATCCTGCTCCTCATCCTCCACTTACACCAACATTCATCACATTTCTGTTTGTCTCTTGTAATGTCCAACTTTCCTGAGGGTTGTTTTTTTTCAGGGAGTTTTACCTTGTAGGATGTGAGGGTCTAAGGACAGGTTGTTGTGTTGCTTTTGTACATACTGTAAAGCCCATTGGGGCAAATGTGCAATTTGTCATTCTGGGCTATACAAATAAAATGAATTGAATTGAAGTGAATAAAATCACACGGTGCTTCGGAAAAACAGGATTTCTATCAAAACCTTACACATGGTGTCTGACACAGTAATTCCTAGGAAGGTTAGTTTCTCTCTTTCTAGTGACACACCCGAATCCATGAGAACATGAGTAGCTGCAGTCGCCTCGACCGTGTGAGAAAAGTCAATTTATTACACATATGGTTCATATATAAAGTTACGTACAGTATAGTTACATACATATAAATATAAAACCTCTCAATTAGCCAACTGATAAGGCGGATTTCCTTTAGAAAATTTCAAAACTGAAACAAAAAAAAAAACCCTAATATGCAGTCTTGAGGCTGATTGTTTTTTTGGGTCCGCACGGATTAAAAAAATACAAATAAAATAAAGTAAAATTAAAAAAACCCCACAGGAATGCCAAGGTAAGGTTACACATGACCGACAGTGCAGCCGCGTGTTCAGAGATCAACAGATACTGGCAGGTACGACTTCCTATTACCGAAATATGTCGAACTTTATTGGTAAAACGTGTTTAGACAAACAGTCACGGCCTGTTCGCTCCTGTTGTGTAACGTGACCCGAAATGAACAAAACACAGGTCAGCGTGGCTGAATTCTGCTTTTACCAAATTTAAGGGTGGAAAAATGTAAAGAAAATTAAAAAAAAACACAATAAACTGGTTCTCGGGTTCGAGCTGGCGTTTGTTGAGGCAATTTCAAGTAATAAAAATGGTCGTTTTGTGGGTGTAACAGGAGAAAAGGATCTGTACACTCACCAGGGTTTAGTTACGCTGTGTGACAGGTCTTTACTGGACATTTACAGCTTCTTGTTATAGGAATTATAATAAACTCTTTTGGTAAATACCATTTTTTTGTTCTCCCCGATAACACACTCACAGATCTGTACGGCAGGCGTTAGCTTAGCCTGTTAGCTTAACCAGTTAGCTTAGCTTAGCATGATAACATTAAACAGGGGGGCACTACTAGCCTGTCTGTGTCCAACAGTGATTAAAAAAAATCCTTTTTTTATACTCTTTTATCCTAATTTTATAGCTCTCTGATACAACAATAAGTGTAAAAACAACAATTATGTTGCAGGGTAATGCTAACTAGCGAAACTGGAGGCTAACCTCCTGTAAAACCACAACTTTTAATTAAATAAATGAGATGATTTCACTATAAGTTCATTAGTTAGCTAATAGGCTCCAGAGGTGGTGATTGTCATAGTTTTGTAGTCGTGATAGAGCCAAGTTGTCTTAATGCTAAACTAGGCTAATCTAGGCTAAGCTAAACAAAAATGTGAGAGTGTTATTTTTTTCCATCTCATTCTCAGATAGAAAACAAATATATGGATATTTCCCAAAATATGAAATGATTTGTTTTAAATCATTTAAATAAAGCATCACATTCAAAGTCAAATGAAAATTCGTAGTGGTCTTAAAACAGTCTTAAAAATACGTTTCAGTGTGGATATTTAAAGCAATGCATAGAAGGTTCTTTATTCCACTGGATGTCGTTTGGCCGTGTATGTGCATTTTTTATACCTTTGTGACTGGAATTAGTGCAAATAATTCTTAACGTGGTCCCGTTTTAACATTCAAAGATAACTTAATGTCTTGGATTCATGGAAGCTGCTTCACCGGTTCAGACGACATGTTAATATGTGAGAGGAGCAGATCTGTGCTGTTTACTGTAGATGTACACGTCTCAGAGTTCATGGAGGCTACATCAAACCGCTTAAGACGTGTTCCAAAGTTTCAGCTTGGAACAGAGGTAACCGATTCAGATCACACACACACACATTCACACACACACACACACACACACACACACAAAATAAAAGTGTCTTGCATATGGAAGCAGAGAAGGCACAGCTCTGGCGTCCGAATCGTTTTTTTTTGCGTTCTCACAACACGACGCCGTCCACGTTGCAGCTCAGCACCTCGACGTGCTGGGCCCGGCCCAGCTGCCGGTGGAACTGTCCCTGTTTCTGGGTCCGCCAGCAGCGCACGCCGCGGCCCAGCGCGATGCTCTTGATGCCGGGCAGGTGCGTCAGCGCGTCGCTTGGCAGCGCCACCACCCGGGAGCCCGCCAGGTTGAGCTCCTGCAGGGACTCCAGTCCGCTGAAGACCGCCGGGCCCAGCGAGTCCAGCTCAGGGTTGTTGGACAGGTCCAGCACCTGGAGGCTCCGGAGGCCCCGGAAGCCGTGCGGCTCGATCTCCCGGAGCTGCCGGAGCCCGCTGAGGGACAGGTAGACCAGGTCCCGGAGCTGGGCGAAGGCCCCCTCCTGGATGCGGGCGATGGGGTTCCCGTCCAGGTTGAGGTACCGGAGCGGTAGCCCCGCCAGCGCCGGCGCGCTGCGCAGCCGGTTGGCCGTCAGGTTCAGGCTGCGGATGGGCGGCGCCTTGCCGTGCGGGGACGCCGACACGGCCGTGAGCTGGTTGTGGGACAGGTCCACGCTGACGGGCTCGCCGTTGGCCTTGGCGGCGAACACGTCCATGTCGAACTGGCGGAAGCTGTTGTGGCTGAGGTCGACCTCGGCCAGCGGGAGGCCGCTGAAGCAGCCCGGGGTCAGGCTGTCCAGGCCGTTGTGGCTCAGGTCCAGAGTCTCCAGGTAACGCAGCTTGGACAGAGCGTTGGGGCTTATCTGGAAAAAAGAGTAGACGAGAAAAGAATATGAGTTTCTACTATTGTGTGTGTCCCCATATAAACACAGTCAGAATTCCGTGGACGGCAACGTGACTCCGAACAATTTTTCCTGCCGCACGAAAGTTTCGCCATGGCGTGCAAGCTTTGTTTCATAGTGCGTGAGAATTCCGTGCGAATAATCCACATGGAAATTCGTACTTGCAGCGAAGCGGCCGTTTAGGCCATCCGATTAGCTAATTTCTCACGAGGAAACCGTTAAAAACGAAAGATTAACGCGTCGGCGGCGTGCTAAGGTTGTATCCGAGTGAATCACGATAAACCCGTTACGCGAGCGGGTTCTCGGAAATATCCGACAATGTCCATTTCTGGTACTAATCGTGGTTGTTTTTTAATGTAAGGGGTCAGGCCCATGCCGGCGTCAAATCGCCTTCAAATGCACAAGGGATCCACAGCAAGGCATGCATGTAATCCAGTGTAATTTATCTGATTGATAACAGCCACAGCTCGCCGATGCTACATGCGAGCGGAATGGAGTTCCTGCCGAAGCGAACGGAAAATCCTGCTTCACAGTTGCTGCCGTTTCACGTTAACAAGAGAAAAAAAACTAAAACTAGCATCTTATCTGATCTAACACGAAGCCGCCTCAGGGAAACGGCGTCTTCTCACTTCTTTATTAATAGGTGTCTTTGTTGAGCCGCGCGTCAACAGTTCCTCTTTTATATGAATTAGCGTGCAGTGTTTGCTGTAGCAAGCGCTGTTACCATGGTAACCACGGGGTAAGAAAAGGGAAGAAGAAGAAGAGGGTTCGTCTGAGCTCTGACCCGCGTGATGTGATTGCTGCTGAGGTCCAGGCTGACCAGGGTGGTGTAGCCCGGCCCGGACAGCATGGTGTCGCTGAGCGGGCCCATGGCGCCGGACGACAGGTCCAGGTGGGCGGTGTCCAGCGGGATGGGGACGGGCATGGCGGCGCCGGGCCCGAGCCCCCGGCAGTCCACCCGGGTCAGGCTGAAGCTGTCGAACAGGCCGAAGCTCTCCACGTCGCAGCGGCAGCCCGGGTGGCAGTTCTGGACGGCGGTGGCGTGGACGCCCGCCAGCAGCGACAGGCCGAGCCACAGGAAGAACGCCATGGTGCTCTGGAGAAACAAACAGACAGATGTGATAAATGCAGTGCTTCTCAGTGACTTTCTGTGGCCCCCCTATGGAAGAAGAAAACATCCCCCCCCCGCGTGACTATAAATAATATTATATGTCTATAAAATTGTTAGAAGTACCTTAACGTATAAGAGAATTAAAAAAAGAACTGGACCAACTTACAACAAAGAATAGCTTTTATCACGCAGATCATTCATCCCAACAGCAATAAGACTTTACAACTCACTGTAGTCACTTTTTCTCTTCACGCACATCCTGCACCTTGGCATTGGCAGTGTGCATTGGCTATGTATGTGTACATGTGGGTATGCACGTGGATATGTATGTCCATATATATATGTAAATATGTGTCTACGTGCATGTATGTATGTATATATGCTTTTGTTATTCATACTTTTTTCTTGCTATTTATTAGTATTTTTTCTCCATTCTATGTCCATAATGCATACTGTGTATGCTGATCAACAAATTCTACGAATTTGTACATATTTGAATTTGTACCTGTTGTGTATTTTTATTTTTTATAGTTTTTATTTTCTTTAGCTTTTATTTTCTTTTCTTGTCTTTACTCTGTACGCTGCTGTAACAGACAAATTTATCCGTTGTGGGATCAATAAAGTCTTATCTTTATTAACTAACAGAAAAGATTTAAAGTGCATCTGAAATTAAAAAATAAAATTAAATCCTTAATGAAACTATAAAAATTTGAGTGACCACTACTATTTGAGGTTAGCAGCGTTTACACAAACTTCGTGTTTCGTGCCTTTTGGAAAAAAGTGCACGGATTCCGAGTCGCTGGATCGGATCTGTTCACACGCCGCGTCCAAACCTGCTTCTCTGCACACCTCGCATGTCGTTTTTTTTTAGGAAGGATTAGAGCGATTGTTGTTCTTCGGGTGGTTTTATTTAAGCTCTGTGAAAGGACTTTCAGCTTTAATCATGCAACTGGAGTAGCCCCACTTTCCTTCCTCCTCGGCCTCCCGACGGGTGTGACCCAATTTCTGTGATCAAAGATTTCATTTAGTTTACACGTTACAACGAGTCGTGCGGGTGAAAAATTGGGAGAATTTTCGTGCGCCGAGGCATATCTTGCATTTTAATCAGGCAGAGAGACCTGCCCACATCCAGAGATAAAACAGAGAAAACTTCATGTGGAAGAAACAGCAGGAGGAGAAAGGAACAACAAGCTGTTCAAATGCTTTTTGATAATCACACTGTGGATTCATGTACCGGATCAATAGTTAATAAAAAAGGAGAATGAATGAAAGGAAAGTAAAAACCTTAGATCCAAACCTTTCTTTTAAAGCTGGAGAATAAACAGAAATGTCACCACGTTCACGAGTCGCTACGAGGTCCCTGGTTGTGGATCATCATGTGTGAATGAACTGTAGAGCTCACCTTGCACAATATAAGCACACACACACACACACACACACACACACACACACACACGAAATACACTAAAATTGGTCAGAGGGTGAGAGTTGTGCAACAGGTGGAAATGAGCAGACGTTTTCAGGTCGTCCTGCCATGACACAGCAGGATGTGTGTTACAGATTAAAAAGAATTCATGCTTTAGCTTGTCCTTAAATCAGCGATTTACTAAACTACCTGGTCCTATTGTATTAGTTTAGTTGAGTTTTTTTCTTCCTGCCAAAGACAACTTTCCCTCAGGGGGCAACAAAGCATATCCTATCCTATCTTTGCATGGGAAATTCATATTAGAGCCTCAAAACACGGATTTAAAGCCTAATCAATCTCTGATCCGTCAAAGTCGGCGAGTGGAAACGCAAAACTCGTAGGCCGTTACACGACGGCGCAATAAGAAAAGGGCATCGCCGCACGGAGCCGGGTTCAGAATGAACAGAAAATCGAAAGGAATGAGGGGGAGGGCAGAGAAAATGTTTCTAAGAAAGCCGTGTTTTTCTCTTCTTCTAAGAATGAGCCAGACCTTTTAAAGGAATATGCATTGCATTAGAGGAACAGAATGAAGCAAGCGTCCCGTTGAAAACTGTGTAACTCAGGTGCATCGTCTCTGGGTTAATGTTGTTTATCTTGGCTTATGTAACAGGATGAGGGTCACAGCTTCAGCACATCGGCTCAAAGTCTACGCACACAGGCCGTCGCCTTTGTGCAGCTAAACTCTGGCTGCTTATTTAAGAGGGTTTTTTTTTCTTTCATTAAGTTGGCCGACACACACACACACACACACACACACACACACAAGTGCAATAATGAAAGGAAACTTCATGGACACACTGTTGTGTTGAGTTCATGCATAGTCATTAGTTCTATTGGATATTGTTGTGTTTTAATGCGACATACAGAGGGTTGTTTATTTGTACGTGTGTGTGTGTGTGTGTGTGTGTGTGTGTGTGTGTGTGTGTGAAGAGTTGAGCTCTATGAATGTCTGTATGAAACTACCCACACAGGAAAGTCACTAAAGGTTTCACAATAATCTTTATCTCCAGGATCTAAACAGTAGACGTTGCACGCAGGGAAACAGAAAATCCCCCGTGAAGGTTGTGACCCGACTACATTCGCTGTTTTGGAAATTAGTTTCGCAACTACAGTCTCTATAGCAACTGCCAAATGCTGTTTTCATTACTTCATTAAGCGTCATGAAAATAACGGTTATCAGCCCCTCCGCCTCCTCTGCGATGACTAGCTGCCTTTTCTTCTGTTTTTCTCTCTATCAAACTAAACTAAAGGCTTCAGAGAGATCAGCTTGTCGGAAAATTACAAGGAAGCTGTAACACAGACTAAACATGGGAAACGGCCAGAAAAACCAAGTGCTCCTGAGTGGTTTTTAGCGTCTGCCACACTGGCCTCGCCGCCTGTGCGCGGGTCTGCAGCCGCTCGCCTCGTCTGACGTGAACTCTCGCACCAGGTGTTCCCCTGGTCGTCTCGCCAATAAATCTCCGCTGCCTTCAAATCACACACGTTCCCCTCTCCTCTACTGCAATTATCCTACAGCCAAAGCCGCCAAACCCCCACCCTGAGTGGACAATTGGCAACTTTTAAGGCCTGTGAAATCACGCCTCGACACCTTCTCACTTTCAGGTCTTTAATCCTGGGAAGCTGCTGCGCTGATCAGCGGTAAATGCTCCTCTGTTCAACTCACAGCCTCGCGCTTATCACCACGCCACTATTGTGATGATACAATTACAGCTGTTGTTATCAGGTACTGTGTTGAATGTCAATATAAAAGCACCATCTGAGGTTGCGTCGCGGGTCGCAGAGTGAATGTACCTGACGTTATGTCTGTTTATAGACACCGATAGTTCACCTGCATCTGTGCCAGACCTCGCTCTGCCTTCACTTTGTTCACTTTCCTCTGATCTATTCTTCAAGCCACTGAGGCCGCTCCGTCCCAATTTAATCTTCAAGTTGAAGGCTGAAAACTGTAATTAGAAGATGGATGCCACACTAATCCTTTTAAGCCAAATGAATGCATGACACTGAGGAGAAGGCCGTTTAAATTAAATTGATGGCACTTAAGTGTTTTAAAACAATTAGGCTGCATTGGGACGCCCACACGTCTGTTGAATGAAGAAGTTGTCGGGCAAGGAGGCCGCTCGGATTCAACAAAGTAGATTTGGGCAGAAGAGAGGGAGGATTATGAAGGATGCGGCGGGGGGACGCAGGTCCTGATGTAATTGCTGATCCTGTCACCGAGGCTGTCAAACACTCACTTAGCGGCGAGACGTAATGTGGCAGATCCCTGGCAAAGGAAAAAAAAAGAAACGAGCCTGACCTCCGCGTTAAGCGTGTCGCTCGCTTTGGGATAAACAGATTTCTGAACAGTAAAAGCTCTGCCTGCTCTCATTGAAGAAGAAGATGCATCCTCACATAATTATTCTGCAGCACAGCTAATCGCCCAAAATCTAAGCTGTTTGCAGCTTACTTGAGTATGTCCATTTACATTTCTACTTTACTACATTCATTTTTCTCCTGCTATATTTATTCAACAGCTCGAATTAAAGCAACTTTGTGCATTCAAGTCGGGCTTCTCTATTAACCGTTTTGTCAATAGAATATTAAAAACAACATTCAGTCCTACACCTCATGACCAAATAAAGAAGGTGAAACCAGCAAATTCTTGGTATTTTAGTGCTTAGAAGCATAATTCAGTATTAAAAATAGTTGCTAATCAATGCTCTCAATCAACTAATCAATCAATCTTTGGAAATCCTGATTAAACATGATTAACCGACCACCACCAGTAATAACAATATAATCATGAGAATGAACTACAACAGTATAACACAGACATAGTGCAGAAGTACACAGTGATATGTTTTTTTTACTAAGATCACATTTTTGTGTGATTTTGTGACATAATTAAAAATAAAAAAAAACATTTTAGAGAGTTCAACTATCTGCTACCAAGTTTTTAGGAAAACACCACATGTCAGTTTAGGACATTGTCCCATAAATAAGTTAAAATGCTGCGTCTCTCTAACATCTAACTAAAGTTATTCATTTTAAATAGTAATAGATTGACATAAAACATGGTATTTTTGGCTTTTAAAAGACGCCACATATAATCAGGGCTATAATAGTTATTAGATAAATATAAAGTGTTACCTGAAAAGCTATTGCCACAAAAGCAGGACTTAAAAATAAAATAAACTTCCTCCAGCAGTGTTTCTATTGGCAGCAGTCCTAACCAAATAATCCTGATTGAGCTCCTCTTTTGTGGCTTATTATGTCCGTTTTGTAATCTGTCACTCACACACACACACACACACACACACACACACACACACACCCCTTCCTCAGCCCTGGGGGGTCCAGCGCTGCTGCTCCGGGGAAGTCGGAGCAAGAGGCGGGCGTTCGGGCATCGGGTTTCTCAGGCTGTACGTGGCAGCGACTCGGAGAATCGGCTCCTCGGAGACTCGGCTCCTTGGGGAATCGGCTCCTCGGAGAATCGGCTCCTGCAGCCTCTTCTTCCTCCAGATAAAACATCCAAAGACACTTATCGCTGCCGCCGGTGCGGCCCCGCCCCTTTCCAGCCGTCAATCA
This sequence comes from Eupleurogrammus muticus, assembly GCA_036785175.1. NCBI lineage: Eukaryota > Metazoa > Chordata > Actinopteri > Scombriformes > Trichiuridae > Eupleurogrammus > Eupleurogrammus muticus. The sequence continues at coordinate 565,724 of JAYKQN010000045.1, forward strand.
CAGGCTCCCGCGTGCGCCCCCCCCCCGACCCCCGCCCCGCCTCATCACTCTCATCAGGAGAGTTTTCACACTTCGTAAAAAGTTGGTCCCGTTCTGCGGGGGATGTTTTTTTTTTGCGGTAACGCCACGCACCGGAGCCTGGTCGGTCCAGGGGCGGATTCTTGTGAAATGTGTAACCTGATCTGACCAGAGGGTCCCTCCGCTGCGTTTTTTTTTTTGCGTTTTTCCACCCCCCCCCACCCCCAAAAAAACTTCTACCACCGATAGTTTTTTTTTTATACACGACAAAAGAGTGAAATTAAAAATGAACACACACACACACACACACACACACACAGCCGTGTACTTGATGACTTTTCCCGTTATCCGGTAACCTACTTCGGTGCCTTTCCCCCAGACGGACGCTCCTCTCCTCGGCCGCTTCTCCTTCACTTCACCGCTCCCATGCCGCGGCCCCCCGCAGCGCTGCTGTGTCCGGGCCGCGGCCCGTGCGGGAGCCGCGCGGGTCCCTCTGCGTGTCCGCACCGCCACGACGAGCCGGCAGCAGCTGCAGACGCTGGGACACGCTCGTCCGTTCCCATCACACACAGTCCCGGCTGGCTGGGCTTCGGCTCGCTTCACCGCGATCAAGTCCGCCACGCTACAAAATAAGAGCATTTCCCCTCGGCGGCTTTTCAAAATAAAAGCGCCCTGGCGTCAACGTCCTATAGAGGGTCTCTCTCTTTGATTTAACTACGTTGGCAACGGTTGCTATGGCGTAAGCCTCCTATTAAACATAATAAACAGTCTCAGTTCAAATATAAGGACGGGGTCTTACATTTATTTACCCGTATGCTTTCCCACATGGGCCAATCATAAAATAATATTATTTAACACAAAGCTGATTGTTATATAAGAAACGGGTATATTCCCTTTCTCTAATTTTGACTATTTTCCCAAACGATTTGTGTTTTATCTGGCGTCAATGTCTTTGTAAATCCTGCTGCTGATGTGTAATACCGGGTTTCACCTGCAGCGCAGTGAACGGGAAGTGGGGGCGCTGTGGAGCAGCTGAAACTCTCAATCAATTCCGACACATATTTTCTGTATATATGTAGGAGAAATTGGGTGTACTGCACACTCGAGGGATAAAACTCAAGTTTTAAGCAGAAATAAGCAATATTAAAGAAGAAGAACACATCGGGTAACCATGTTGGCTTTCCCGTAAATACTGTCATTTTAATATTATAAATGTGTAGAATAAGAGGGCAAACTTTGAAGGGCCCTTCAATATATATATATGAAGCGAATCTAACACAATTACTGTATGAAACTTTATGCATAACATTACACTCGACTTCTCTCAAACTACATCAGGGACCTTGGTACAAACGCATACAACACCAGACGTGTGATATATTGCATCCTCGTTTAGTTACACTACTGTGCTAAGTTGAGCTATTTTAGGAAACTACTGAATCAGACATTTTCCCATGACGAATTCTGCGCTTTTAATTTGGAAGACTCGCATCTGCGACTTCCGGTCTGGGTCCACGGCCCGGTCAGTGCGCCCTCTAGCGGCGACGCCGCAAAACACGTCCGAATACGAAAAAAAAAAAAGAAAAGAGAAAAGGCCGAAGACAAGGCGGCGTTGCGCAACAAGGCGGCGGTTGTTTCAGTTGCGGCAATAAAAAAAAACAAATTAAAATTACAACACCGCACAGATCGGATGATCCTGCAGAGTAACGTGTCACCTATAAAGTGATTTAAATAACTGCTGCGCATGATTTCACTGGTGACAAGAACATGTGCGGCTGTTAAACGGGAAACAAGGAGAATCAGACACAGGGAGGAACCGGGATGAAGCGGTGGAACATCTGTTGCTGCTCACACAGGCAGCTAGGAGGACATGGCAGCATCCCAGCACACACACACACACACACACACACACATTTCACTGTACCACTACACAATGCGCACGTAGCCCTGCGAGTGTTGCACAATGTTGTGGTTTCTCTCTTTCTCTCTCTGCTCCAACTTAATGCAGAACATGCTGCGCTGGAAAAGAAGGAACTTACTCTGTCAACCACAATTAATATTCATCACATTTTCCTTTAAAGAATGAAATATGTGAATAAAGAACCTCCGACTGCATGATAAGCCTATGAGACCAATGCATTCCTACTTATATATATATATATATATATATATATATATATATATATATATATATATATATCAGAACCAGCTTTATTAGCCAAGTACACTGAGGCAGATGTATAACACAGAGCATCATACAATAAAATAAATACATTAGAATAAACAAGGGTGTGTGCATGTATTGCACAGTAGGGGCAACAATATACATACAGGCCACTAATATAGGCAACAATATATATATAAAATGTTAGCTGTCAGAGGATATAATGTGTAATGTTTGTCTTTCACAGGGTCAGACGTTTTCTTTCGGTTCCTTTTCCAAACACAGTAGGATGCTCTGCATTGTGTCAGTCTGAGCTACTTATCTTATCTGGTGGCCTGAAGAATCCCAGTCACTACGACATGTGAGCATGTGGGTGTGTGTGTGTGTGTGTGTGTGTGGAGACAGAGACTACTCATGTTGTAGGGACTTAAACCTTTTTTTTCCCCAGTAACATGTGGCGACTTGCTTCCCAAAGTCCTCGAATTTTGGCATTTTTCCACCTTGACCTTTTAAAGACCATTAAGTCAGGCACTGGCAGCCCACTTAACAGCTGACGCGTTATAACGGAGGCAGACAGGACATGCGCGCCCAGCTGTGTTTGTCCTCTAAGCGTTATTTTATTTGCCTCCACCAAACTGAGATTGATATAATAAGGCGGAGGCGTGACAGAGGAATGCCTTTCCGAGCCTGGTAGGAGTCTCGTGAGAGTTGTGTTTATTCGCAGGAATTCACCTGTGTGGAAGCGTGAGCTGCTGCTGCTGTCTGGAGCATGAACGGAACAATATGAGAACGATCTGGGCCTGACAGAAGAGAAAAATATAGCTTATAGCCTCCATTATAGCTCGTTGGCCGTGAAGTGGCCTGCTGCTATTATAGACACTAAAAGATATGAAATAAGGCTCCAGGTGGAATAAATGTTGGAATTCTCTTTTAAATCTTATTTTAAGGTAAAGACTGGGTTTAAAGTTATGGTTTGGTGTAGGTAATAAAAAGATAATTCACACAGAGTGCCGTCCGTTTTTCATGTAAACAGAATGAACAGCCTCGTGTGTTAGTATAGATTTACACACCAACACTGGAAAAAGTGATTCTTTTTACAAAAGGGACCCTGTAAGTCTGCAGGAAATGAATGTTCTCTAAAGTCACTGAAATGTGTGTGTGTGTGTGTGTGTGTGTGTGTGTGTGTGTGTGTGTGTGTGTGTGTGAAGTGTAGGTACTAGTGTAGTTTAAACCAGGGGTCATCAGTCCAACCAAGTAATTAACATACTTTATTCTACCAACTTCATCAATCAACTTCATTAATTGGTTAATTAGTAGAATCAGGTGTTACTACCTGCACCCCCAGCAGCCTCCAGAACCAGGGTGGGTGACCCCTGGTTTACATGTATGACATCCTGTATATTTCCCCCCTTTCTTTCCAGGTGAATTCACAACAGAGAATGTGCCTCTACAGGGTTTTTCCACAAGATGGCGCCGAATCAACACATTCTCTAATAAATCCACCGTCACACTGTGAAGGTTCAACCACAGCAACTTTCAGAGGTTTATTAGCCTATGAAAAAGAAAAGTAGAAAATGAAGCATGTTGGTCTCATTAATTCATGTGTTTATTCATGACTTGCACCATATTGTGCAGAAATTAAATGGTGCCTTCATATACAGTTAAGAATAATTTCTCTGATAAAAAATTTAAAAAATTGTTGTGTTCACTGCATGTTGTGTTCACTGCTCGCTGTGTTCACTGCTCGCTGTGTTCACTGCTCGCTGTGTTGTGTTCACTGCGTGTTGTGTTTACTGCTCATTGTGTTCACTGCTCATTGTATTCACTGCTCATTGTGTTCACTGCGTGATGTGTTCACTGCGTGATGTGTTCACTGCTCATTGTGTTCACTGCGTGATGTGTTCACTGTGTGTTGTGTTCACTGCTCGTTGTGTTCACTGCTCGCTGTGTTGTGTTCACTGTGTGTTGTGTTCACTGCTCGTTGTGTTCACTGCTCATAGTGTTCACTGAGTGTTGTGTTCACTGCGTGTTGTGTTCACTGTGTGTTGTGTTCACTGCTCGTTGTGTTCACTTCGTGTTGTGTTCACTGCATGTTGTGTTCACTGCGTGTTGTGTTCACTGTGTGTTGTGTTCACTGCTCGTTGTGTTCACTTCGTGTTGTGTTCACTGCATGTTGTGTTCACTGCGTGTTGTGTTCACTGCGTGTTGTGTTCACTGTGTGTTGTGTTCACTGCATGTTGTGTTCACTGCTCGTTGTGTTCACTGCTCATTGTGTTCACTGCGTGTTGTGTTCACTGCGTGTTGTGTTCACTGTGTGTTGTGTTCACTGCTCGTTGTGTTCACTGTGTGTTGTGTTCACTGCATGTTGTGGTAACTGCGTGTTGTGTTCACTGCTTATTGTGTTCACTGCTCGTTGTGTTCACTGCTTGTTGTGTTCAGTGCTCATTGTGTTCACTGTGTGTTGTGTTCATGGCTCGCCTTGTTCACTGCTCATTGTGTTCTCTGCTCGTTGTATTCACGGCTTGTTGTGTTTACTGCATGTTGTGTTCACTGCGGGTTGTGTTCACTGCTCACCGTGTTGTGTTCACTGCTCGCTGTGTTGTGTTCACTGCGTGTTGTGTTCACTGCTCGTTGTGTTTACTGAGTGTTGTGTTCAATGCTTGTTGTGTTTACTGCATGTTGTGTTCACTGCGTGTTGTGTTCACTGCATGTTGTGTTCACTGCTCGTTGTGTTTACTGCGTGTTGTGTTCACTGCTCGCCGTGTTGTGTTCACTGCGTGTTGTGTTTACTGCTCATTGTGTTCACTGCTCGCTGTGTTGTGTTAGCTGCGTGTTGTGTTCACTGCTCGTTGTGTTCACTACTTGCTGTGTTCAGTGCGTGTTGTGTTCAGTGCGTGTTGTGTTCAGTGCGTGTTGTGTTCACTGCGCGTTGTGTTCAGTGCGTGTTGTGTTCACTGCGCGTTGTGTTCACTGCGTGTTGTGTTCACTGCGCATTGTGTTCACTGCGCGTTGTGTTCACTGCTCGCTGTGTTGTGTTCACTGCTCATTGTGTTCACTGCGTGTTGTGTTCACTGCGCGTTGTGTTCACTGCTCGTTGTATTCACTGCTCATTGTGTTCACTGCGTGATGTGTTCACTGCTCGTTGTGTTCACTGCTCATTGTGTTCACTGCGTGATGTGTTCACTGCTCGTTTTGTTCACTGCTCGCTGTGTTGTGTTCACTGCGTGTTGTGTTCACTGCGTGTTGTGTTCACTGTGTGTTGTGTTCACTGCTCGTTGTGTTCACTGCTCATTGTGTTAACTGCATGTTGTGTTCACTGCGTGTTGTGTTCACTGCTCATTGTGTTCACTGCTCGTTGTGTTCACTGCTCGTTGTGTTCACTGCTCGTTGTGTTCACTACTTGCTGTGTTCAGTGCGTGTTGTGTTCACTGCGTGTTGTATTCAGTGCGTGTTGTGTTCACTGCGCGTTGTGTTCACTGCGTGTTGTGTTCACTGCGCATTGTGTTCACTGCGCGTTGTGTTCACTGCATGTTGTGTTCACTGCGTGTGGTGTTCACTGCTCGCTGTGTTGTGTTCACTGCTCGCTGTGTTCACTGCGTGTTGTGTTCACTGCTCATTGTGTTCACTGCGTGTTGTGTTTACTGCTCATTGTGTTCACTGCTCATTGTATTCACTGCTCATTGTGTTCACTGCGTGATGTGTTCACTGCGTGATGTGTTCACCGCTCATTGTGTTCACTGCGTGATGTGTTCACTGTGTGTTGTGTTCACTGCTCGTTGTGTTCACTGCTCGCTGTGTTGTGTTCACTGTGTGTTGTGTTCACTGCTCGTTGTGTTCACTGCTCATAGTGTTCACTGAGTGTTGTGTTCACTGCGTGTTGTGTTCACTGTGTGTTGTGTTCACTGCTCGTTGTGTTCACTTCGTGTTGTGTTCACTGCATGTTGTGTTCACTGCGTGTTGTGTTCACTGTGTGTTGTGTTCACTGCATGTTGTGTTCACTGCTCGTTGTGTTCACTGCTCATTGTGTTCACTGCGTGTTGTGTTCACTGCGTGTTGTGTTCACTGTGTGTTGTGTTCACTGCTCGTTGTGTTCACTGTGTGTTGTGTTCACTGCATGTTGTGGTAACTGCATGTTGTGTTCACTGCTCATTGTGTTCACTGCTCGTTGTGTTCACTGCTTGTTGTGTTCAGTGCTCATTGTGTTCACTGTGTGTTGTGTTCATGGCTCGCCTTGTTCACTGCTCATTGTGTTCTCTGCTCGTTGTATTCACGGCTTGTTGTGTTTACTGCATGTTGTGTTCACTGCGGGTTGTGTTCACTGCTCACCGTGTTGTGTTCACTGCTCACCGTGTTGTGTTCACTGCTCGCTGTGTTGTGTTCACTGCGTGTTGTGTTCACTGCTCGTTGTGTTTACTGAATGTTGTGTTCAATGCTTGTTGTGTTTACTGCATGTTGTGTTCACTGCGTGTTGTGTTCACTGCATGTTGTGTTCACTGCTCGTTGTGTTTACTGCGTGTTGTGTTCACTGCTCGCCGTGTTGTGTTCACTGCGTGTTGTGTTTACTGCTCATTGTGTTCACTGCGTATTGTGTTCACTGCTCGCTGTGTTGTGTTAGCTGCGTGTTGTGTTCACTGCTCGTTGTGTTCACTACTTGCTGTGTTCAGTGCGTGTTGTGTTCAGTGCGTGTTGTGTTCAGTGCGTGTTGTGTTCACTGCGCGTTGTGTTCAGTGCGTGTTGTGTTCACTGCGCGTTGTGTTCACTGCGTGTTGTGTTCACTGCGCATTGTGTTCACTGCGCGTTGTGTTCACTGCTCGCTGTGTTGTGTTCACTGCTCATTGTGTTCACTGCGTGTTGTGTTCACTGCGCGTTGTGTTCACTGCTCGTTGTATTCACTGCTCATTGTGTTCACTGCGTGATGTGTTCACTGCTCGTTTTGTTCACTGCTCGCTGTGTTGTGTTCACTGCGTGTTGTGTTCACTGCGTGTTGTGTTCACTGTGTGTTGTGTTCACTGCTCGTTGTGTTCACTGCTCATTGTGTTCACTGCGTGTTGTGTTCACTGTGTGTTGTGTTAACTGCATGTTGTGTTCACTGCGTGTTGTGTTCACTGCTCGTTGTGTTCACTGCTCGTTGTGTTCACTGCTCGTTGTGTTCACTACTTGCTGTGTTCACTGCGTGTTGTGTTCACTGCGTGTTGTATTCAGTGCGTGTTGTGTTCACTGCGCGTTGTGTTCACTGCGCATTGTGTTCACTGCGCGTTGTGTTCACTGCGCGTTGTGTTCACTGTGTGTTGTGTTCACTGCATGTTGTGTTCACTGCGTGTTGTGTTCACTGCGTGTTGTGTTCACTGCGCATTGTGTTCACTGCGCGTTGTGTTCACTGTGTGTTGTGTTCACTGCATGTTGTGTTCACTGCTCATTGTGTTCACTGCTCGTTGTGTTCACTGCTCGTTGTGTTCACTGCATGTTGTGTTCACTGCGTGTTGTGTTCACTGCTCGTTGTGTTCACTGCATGTTGTGTTCACTGCATGTTGTGTTCACTGCTCGTTGTGTTCACTGCTCATTGTGTTCACTGCGTGTTGTGTTCACTGCGTGTTGTGTTCACTGCGCATTGTGTTCACTGCGCGTTGTGTTCACTGTGTGTTGTGTTCACTGCATGTTGTGTTCACTGCTCATTGTGTTCACTGCTCGTTGTGTTCACTGCTCGTTGTGTTCACTGCATGTTGTGTTCACTGCTTGTTGTGTTCACTGCTCGTTGTGTTCACTGCTCGTTGTGTTCACTGCGCGTTGTGTTCACGGCTTGTTGTGTTTACGGCTTGTTGTGTTTACGGCTCGCTGTGTTGTGTTTACTGCGTGTTGTGTTCAATGCTTGTTGTGTTTACTGCGTGTTGTGTTCAATGCTTGTTGTGTTTACTGCATGTTGTGTTCACTGCGTGGTGTGTTCACTGCGTGTTGTGTTCACTGCTCGTTGTGTTTACTGCGTGTTGTGTTCACTGCTCGCTGTGTTGTGTTTACTGCGTGTTGTGTTCAATGCTTGTTGTGTTTACTGCATGTTGTGTTTACTGCATGTTGTGTTCACTGCGTGTTGTGTTCACTGCGTGTTGTGTTCACTGCTCGTTGTGTTCACTGCGTGTTGTTTTCACTGCTCGCCGTGTTGTGTTCACTGCTCGTTGTGTTTACTGCTCATTGTGTTCACTGCTCGCTGTGTTCAGTGCGTGTCGTGTTCACTGCGTGTTTTGTTCACTGCTCGCCGTGTTCAGTGCGTGTTGTGTTCACTGCGCGTTGTGTTCACTGCGTGTTGTGTTCACTGCGCATTGTGTTCACTGCGCGTTGTGTTCACTGTGTGTTGTGTTCACTGCATGTTGTGTTCACTGCGTGTTGTGTTCACTGCGTGTTGTGTTCACTGCGCATTGTGTTCACTGCGCGTTGTGTTCACTGTGTGTTGTGTTCACTGCATGTTGTGTTCACTGCTCATTGTGTTCACTGCTCGTTGTGTTCACTGCTCGTTGTGTTCACTGCATGTTGTGTTCACTGCGTGTTGTGTTCACTGCTCGTTGTGTTCACTGCTCATTGTGTTCACTGCTCGTTGTGTTCACTGCATGTTGTGTTCACTGCATGTTGTGTTCACTGCTCGTTGTGTTCACTGCTCATTGTGTTCACTGCGTGTTGTGTTCACTGCATGTTGTGTTTACTGCATGTTGTGTTCACTGCGTGTTGTGTTCACTGCGTGTTGTGTTCACTGCTCGTTGTGTTCACTGCGTGTTGTTTTCACTGCTCGCCGTGTTGTGTTCACTGCTCGTTGTGTTTACTGCTCATTGTGTTCACTGCTCGCTGTGTTCAGTGCGTGTCGTGTTCACTGCGTGTTTTGTTCACTGCTCGCCGTGTTCAGTGCGTGTTGTGTTCACTGCGCGTTGTGTTCACTGCGTGTTGTGTTCACTGCGCATTGTGTTCACTGCGCGTTGTGTTCACTGTGTGTTGTGTTCACTGCATGTTGTGTTCACTGCGTGTTGTGTTCACTGCGTGTTGTGTTCACTGCGCATTGTGTTCACTGCGCGTTGTGTTCACTGTGTGTTGTGTTCACTGCATGTTGTGTTCACTGCTCATTGTGTTCACTGCTCGTTGTGTTCACTGCTCGTTGTGTTCACTGCATGTTGTGTTCACTGCGTGTTGTGTTCACTGCTCGTTGTGTTCACTGCTCATTGTGTTCACTGCTCGTTGTGTTCACTGCATGTTGTGTTCACTGCATGTTGTGTTCACTGCTCGTTGTGTTCACTGCTCATTGTGTTCACTGCGTGTTGTGTTCACTGCATGTTGTGTTCACTGCTTGTTGTGTTCACTGCTCGTTGTGTTCACTGCTCGTTGTGTTCACTGCGCGTTGTGTTCACGGCTTGTTGTGTTTACGGCTTGTTGTGTTTACGGCTCGCTGTGTTGTGTTTACTGCGTGTTGTGTTCAATGCTTGTTGTGTTTACTGCGTGTTGTGTTCAATGCTTGTTGTGTTTACTGCATGTTGTGTTCACTGCGTGGTGTGTTCACTGCGTGTTGTGTTCACTGCTCGTTGTGTTTACTGCGTGTTGTGTTCACTGCTCGCTGTGTTGTGTTTACTGCGTGTTGTGTTCAATGCTTGTTGTGTTTACTGCATGTTGTGTTTACTGCATGTTGTGTTCACTGCGTGTTGTGTTCACTGCGTGTTGTGTTCACTGCTCGTTGTGTTCACTGCGTGTTGTTTTCACTGCTCGCCGTGTTGTGTTCACTGCTCGTTGTGTTTACTGCTCATTGTGTTCACTGCTCGCTGTGTTCAGTGCGTGTCGTGTTCACTGCGTGTTTTGTTCACTGCTCGCCGTGTTCAGTGCGTGTTGTGTTCACTGCTTGTTGTGTTCACTGCGCGTTGTGTTCACGGCTTGTTGTGTTTACGGCTTGTTGTGTTTACTGCATGTTGTGTTCACTGTGTGTTGTGTTCACTGCTCACCATGTTGTGTTCACTGCTCGCTGTGTTGTGTTCACTGCGTGTTGTGTTCACTGCTCGTTGTGTTTACTGAGTGTAGTGTTCACTGCTCGCCGTGTTGTGTTCACTGCTCGCTGTATTGTGTTCACTGCTCGTTGTGTTCACTACTTGCTGTGTTCAGTGCGTGTTGTGTTCACTGCATGTTTTGTTCACTGCTCGCTGTGTTGTGTTCACTGCTCGTTGTGTTCACTGTGTGTTGTGTTCACTGCTCGCCGTGTTTTGTTCACTGCTCGCTGTGTTGTGTTCACTGCTCGCTGTGTTGTGTTCACTGCGTGTTTTGTTCACTGCTCGCCGTGTTCACTGCGTGTTGTGTTCACTGCTCGCTGTGTTGTGTTCACTGCGTGTTGTGTTCACTGCGTGTTGTGTTCACTGCTCGCCGGGCAGGCGTTGCGCTGAGTCGTCGTTCCCGTCGTCTATTTGTGGAAGGCTGCAGCGCTGTCAGGGTGTTACACTTAAGAGGCTCATCAGCTTATCTGGGATATGGGTCAACAAAGGTGGAATCACTTTCCAATAACAATCCCTGTGATCACAAACGCAGCGAGATACACCCAACTATGGACTCTATGGACGCGATTTGGCAAAATTATATATGAGTATATGTATATAGACTTCAAGTGTGTCTCACACACACACACACACACACACACACACACACACACACACTTTGCATGTGTTTTTATTGTATTCTTTCACTTCCCTTTATGTATAACTGCAGTGCCTTTAAAGGTATAAAGCCATCAAACCATTCAATAATGGGATGAATCTACTCAATGCATCCTGTTAATATTCTTTATGTGATAATCAGAATTAACCATAAATTCATGGGAATGATCTTTAAAAGGTTGCTTTGTGGCTCTTTTCTTTATAATGATTGGACGTGCATGATAATCGTGAGCTTCTGGCTGCTGCATCATCATCTAACAACTTTCTTTTCGCTCCCCGCCCGTCCACTGCGTCGCCTTTAAACGGTTGGTGTTGTGGCAACCGGCCGCTCCACAACCCATTTGTTAGGCTGACTCACTGGTGGAGGCTTCTCGAGGAAGGGAATAAAAAAAACCAAAAGACCTGAAAAGACTGACGCAGGCAGAACGTAGTATCCAGGGGACCCACAGGGAGAGCCCTTCGTTAGCTTTAATTACTCCCTCCACACCAGGGTTCAAATTCATCTAACTGCTGCAGCGCTGCCATATCAGACCAATTACAGCTCGGCTCAGGTGTCCTCGCGCAGGTCGACTGAGGTGTCGCCAAGGCAAGAAAGATGATCAGAAAATGTTTGTTTCCTTGGCATCCGCACATGTGTGTGTGTGTGTGTGTGTGTGTGAGACCACCTCTTAGAAATGTCTCATGATATTAAAGTGAATGAATGAATTTAATTGGATGAAGAAGTGTTATTTTTGTGTGTTTAGTGGTGGTGAAAGGCCTGGCATGATCACAAGGCTTTGAGACTGGACTAAGGCGGCGCTCAATCCTCTTACACCGCGTCTCACTGAAAATGGATTAGTGAGTAACACCTTTGGCCTCGGGTCACTTTGGAGGGATTGGATTGAACGGGCCCTCAGCGCCATGCTGGCCTCAACATGCGGAAACTACCCACTTTTATTCATTCAGTCAACACTCTTTTACTTTTTTAAATGTTTTGGGGGGAATTTTTCGTTTTTCATTCACAGGACCTCCACTCTAACTCTGTGGATCATGTGATTGCTGGTTGCTTGTTGAGCCAGGTGTGCGGGGCTGCGTGCGGGGCTGCAGCACGCGCTGGCTGCGGGGCGTAAGTAGCTCTCCAGGGTGCTGAAGTTGTCTCCCAACGCCCGAGCCTCCCTCTCCCTGCCTCCGCCTGTCACTTCCAGCCCCGTAATCCGAACACACACACACACACGCGCACACACACGCACACACACGATGACCTGGCGGCGTCCTGGCCGCAGCGTCTCCGCGCCTCTTCCCCGGCGATGGCGACGTGACGCGTAAAAGCGCAGAGGACCTGCAGGATCCAGGATCCACTCCTCGGACCGTGAACCCGTCCTGATGGCTTCAGCCTCGCGGTGAGTTCCCTGGTTCTCACTCATCTCTTGCTGTTTTTGCCAAAACAAACTTGTGATTCCGTCTCTCCGCAGGCGGAGGCTCCACCTGATGCTTCACTGAGCGTCGGACAATGCAAAGCGCTGCTCCAGCCCTCCGGGGGCCGCAGTGGGGGCCCCCCCAGCCCCCCCAGCCGTGCGGGCCCGTCCTCAGGACCAGAACCGCCGTGCCCGCCCCCCCCCTCTGCAACCTGCTGCTGTGGGCGCTGCTGGGGGTCCTCAGCTTCCCGTGCTGCGTTCGCTGCCTCATCTTCAGGGTGGGAGTTCTGGGCCCCTGGAACTGCGACCCGGTCCACTACCGGGCGCTGCCGGCCGCGGCCGCCAGGCTGGCCGTGGACAGGATCAACGGGGACCTGAGCCTGGACCTGGGCCTGAAGATGGACTTCGTGGTCCTGCACGAGCCGTGCGAGACGTCCAAGGCGCTGACCGCGTTCATCCGCTACGAGACGCAGGCGGACGCGTTCGTGGGGCCCTCGAACCCCGGCTACTGCACCGCGGCGTCGCTGCTGGCCAAGAACTGGGACAAGGCCCTGTTCTCCTACGGATGCGTCAACTTCGAGCTGGACCGGACCACGGGCTACCCCACGTTCGCCCGGACGGTGCCGTTCCCCACGGAGGTGCTGTTCGCCGTGCTCAGGCACTTCCGGTGGGCCGGCGTGGCCGTGGTGTCCTCCGGGGAGGACATGTGGGTGGACGCGGCGGCGCGGGTGGCCGCCGCCCTGCGCAAGAAGGGGCTGCAGGTCGGCCTGGTGACCCCCATGGGCCTGAACGAGACGGAGCTGGAGGACACGATGAGCAGGATCCAGGCTGCAGGGCAGGTCCGGGGTGAGTCCTGCACTGGGGCAGACACCTGCTGCAAACACCTGCAAACACCTGCAGATGTCTGCAGGTGTTTGCAGGTGGTGCATTGGCAGACATGCTTATGTCAAGGTTTTTTCTTCTTGATTATTGAATCTTGTCCTGAGGAAACAAGTTAAAGTGAAAAAGAAATAGCAGTAACCATGCTGGAATAATATAAACTATATACATACACATTATATACATAAATATGAGATAACAAGATGACACTATAATATAAAAAGTGGAAGATTTGATATCTGCAGTAACAATATGAGATGAAAAAAAGTGAAAAATGCTTTAGCTGCAAAGTTTAAATCATGAGAAGTCAAACATTCCATTTAAAACTAATTTAAGCTAATTTACTAAATGTGGTTAAAATCGCTGCATTTTCACTTGTTTGCAGTGTTTTCATGTTGCAGTGAAACGTCAGGTAGATCCTCCACAGACACACACACTGCCTGCACACCATGCATACTAATGATACATGAATAAACGTCATCACAGCAGCGTCTGCAGCAGCAAACAGAACACGGATTAACGCCAGTCACATGACCAACTGTGGTCACCTTGTGGTTTAAGCTGAACACGGATGGAACGCTGCGATTTGTCTTCATCAAATCAACGTCAGCCGCTTTTAAGAAAGTTTGACCAAGGCTCCTCACATGATGAAAGTACATTTAATAAGTGTACTTTACTTGTGTCTCTCCATGTTACGCTGCACTATTTCATATGAAAATATTCTACTTTTTAGCTATGTATTTGTGATCTGATGGCTGCAGTTACTGTTACTTTTCACATTGTGTTTTTACACATAAACGTAAACTCACAATTTCTAATTCCCAAATCAGTTTGAATACAAATTATTAAGTACAGATCAGATTATTCATTTCAGAAATCCCTCTGATTTATTTCGGGACCCTTTGCAGGGAGCATGACTCAAAAATAAATTTGTCAAATTGTCTATAATGTTTAGAACTTTATTGTCAATCACACTAGAACAACCTACTAATATAATAGGGACATATAAACAGACAGGAGGAACAATGACAGAAGTAACAATATGAGATAAAAAATAAAGAAATATGGACCAAAGTACAACAAAGAATAGCTTTATTAACTAACAGAAAATATTTAAAGTGAATCTGAAATTAATAAATAAAATTAAATCTTTAATTAAACTATAAACATGTTTTGACTGACCATGTCAAACCATATGATACTGAAGAATAAAACTACATAAATGGTCTTATCAGTGATTGTGGTGTAATGTCTTTAATTTATTCGTCTGCTACACTTGGTGTCTACACTTCATACTCATACTCTGTGCTGTATGCTCCCTGCTCACACTCTGCCAATGAGAGCGCCACTGCCCCTAAAAACTATTCTAGGACAGTAAAAAAAATCAAAATAATCAGATAAAAAAGCATGTTCCCCGAGGTCGAACTCGCCCCCCCCCCTGTATTTGAGAACCACTGGATGAAAGTCAACATTGTGAGGTGGAAAATCAAAAATATGATTTAAAACAAATGCGCTTATGGATATGAACATTTTACAACTAACGGTATATAGAGAAAAAAAAAGTCAGAGGTCACTGATGATTGTGTGAATAATAAGGTGCAAATGCAAAGAGCCACAATGATTTTTAACAATAGATAAGTGGGTTTTGATGTAATGGAGTGTTTTTTAATTTTTTAATTATTGCCAGATTTCCTCCATGTCCAGAGGAAAGAACACATAAAACTGTTTTATTGTGTCCTTTCTGTGATATTTTCACTTACATTGACTCCATTGGAGGAACTAACAGGACTTCCTGCTGATGAAAGCACGAATAGTGGGTGAACTCTCACTGCTGATATTAAATTAAATTAAATTAAATTAAATTAAATTAAATTAAATTAAATTAAATTAAATTAAATTAAATTAAATTAAATTAAATTAAATTAAATTAAAAAAAATAATTAAAAAAAATAATTAAAAAAAATAATTAAAAATTAAAAATTAAAAATTAAAAATTAAAAATTAAAAATTAAAAATTAAAAATTAAAAATTAAAAATTTGATACTTGGGCATTGTAAATGAAAAACATTCAGATGTAATAGAGTGTTTTTAAAATTTTCTCCTGAATTCCTTCCCCAGCTTTAACTCCAGTTGTGCTTACCCACTCACATTGACTCCTAACTGGTTTTCCTGCTGATGAAAGCATGCATAGTGACCCCTCGCTGACTTTTCTGTTCCAGTCGTCATCATGTGCATGCACTCCGTGCTGGTCGGGGGCCGGCAGCAGGCCACGTTCCTGCTCAAGGCGCATCAGATGGGCCTGACCTCAGGGCGCTACGTCTTCCTGCCGTACGACACGCTGCACTTCAGCCTGCCCTACGCCAACGCCTCCTACTTCGCCCTGCACAACGACAGCAGGCTGCGAGAGGCCTACGACGCCGTGCTGACCGTCGCCGTGGCCTCGGAGCCCTCGTCCTTCTACGAGGCGTTCGCTGCGGCCAAGAGGGCGAAGGAAGTGGCGTTGGAGGTGGAGCCGGAGCAGGTAGGAACGGTCGGGATTAAAGGGTCGATTCCTGCTCTGCTTTTTTGTTTTTCAATAACCAACTCCAGATCTAGATGCGTGAAAACAGGCGCGTATTTCCAGAAGTTACCTCATAGAGACAGTAGATTCCAAGTTTGAAAAATTTAATTAATTAAAAAATTAAATTAATTAAAAAAAAATTAATAATTTTTTTTTTTTAAATAAATAAATTACAAAATAATATTAAAATTAGAATTAAATAAGATTTGAGGTTGAGAAGATAAGATAAAGAAGCGAAGAGGTAAATAAGACATAAATTATGTAATTCAACAAAGAACAAAAAATCCTTATAAGGTGCAGGAAGACATTAAGCCAGTGCTTCTCATTTATTTTCTGTCCCCCCCCATGGAAGAAGAAGAAAACATCTCGCCCCCTGCGCGACTATAAATAGAATTATTTGTCTATAAAATTGTACGTCTGCATAACACTGTATCCTTATTAACTTATAAGAGAATAAAAAAACGAAATATGGACCAACTTACAACAAAGAATAGCTTTATTAACTAACAGAAAAGATTTGCAGTGCATCTGATATTAAAAAATACAATTAAATCCTTAATTAAACATTTTCTGACTGACCATGTCCAACCATATGATACTGAAAAATAAAACTACATAAATGGTCTTATCAGTGATTGTGGTGTAATGTCTTTAATGTCTCTGTCTCCAACATTTCAGACTCAGTAACACACCGGTCTTTCACAGTGAACCAAGCGCTACAGACGCTTCGTCATATTTCCTCGTCTTAGCTTTGGGAGACTTTCGTTTGTCTCTTTATCTCCGTCTCTCTCCGCCTGTCTTCTCATCCCTGTTAAATATGTTTTCATGGTGTCACTTGGTGTCTACACTTCATACTCATACTCTGTGCTGTATGCTCCCTGTGAACACTCTGCTGCCCCCTAATGTAGTGGAGGTGCAACTGCACTTCCCTAATCCGCCCGACTAATTGAGAACATTATACTGAGGTTAAAGTGTACACGTGGCATTTTGTAGACTATTCAAAGCGTGATGATTATTATGTGTTTTTTGTTATAAACATCAGTGCAGGTGATTTGTGCAAAGCGCCAGAGATTTCCTGCTTTTCATCATAATTTACACTTTACAACTATAAATATAATAATCAGGTACATGTTATGAACACATGCGTATACTTGTTTTCCTGTGAACTGTCACCCCCCCAACCCCCTGCAGGTCAACCCTCTGTTCGGGACCATCTACAACAGCGTCTACCTGCTGGCCCGGTCCATCAGCATGGCCCGCGGCGCCGGCGTGCGGCTGTCCGGCACCAACCTGGTGTCCTCCCTGAAGAACACCACCTTCGCCGGCTTCAACCAGGACGTCCAGGTGGACGCGGATGGCGATGTCAAGACCGGCTACGTGGTCCTGGACACGGACGGCAGGGGGGGCCGGCTGTACCGGACCCACGTGGTGGACCTGGTGCCCGGCGTGCTCCGCTTCGCCGGGAGGTCCATCAACTTCCCGGGAGGCTCGCCGCCGCCGGCCGACCCCAACTGCTGGTTTGACCCCAACGAATTCTGCACGGGGGGTAAGGGGCTCGCACACATGTGTGTTCTATGGGTTCCTGTGCTGGTTTCCAACATGGTTGTCGCCCCCAGGTGTGGAGGTCACCTACATCGTGGCCGTGATCGCCGTCGTCGTCATTCTGGCAGCAGGGGGCGTCGCTATAAGTCTTTACATCAGGTACATGTGGGCTCTGCGTGTTCGTGTTGAGGCGTTTTGGTGGAAGACTCAATGCAACACTCAGGAAAATTTGAGAGAATAAGCCTGAAAAACGTATGAGCCAGAATGGAGATGATCTAATTATACTAATGATATAAGGAAACAGGGAAGAGATGATGATTTTAGTTTCCAGTTACATCACTAATGAAGTGAATCACTAATCTTCACATACAGGGATGAACTTTTCTGTGGAAGTTAAACTTTTTTTTTTTTTGAACCTCTCTGGCAGGAGGAGACTGGAACACATCCAGCTTGTCAAGGGTCCCAATCGCATCCTGCTGACCTTGGAGGATCTGACCTTCATCAACCCTCAGCTCAGCAAGAAGGTGAACGACAGCCACATCAACCCTACATGACCTACACTGTCCATCTGCTGCATGGATGGGTCAGAGCCCTGATTATCAAATAAATGAAAACATTATTTTCTTTCATCCCCCCTGCATGACTATAAATAGTATATTTGTCTATAAAATTGTTATAAGTACCTCTGCATAACACCGTGTCCTTATTAACGTATAAGAGAATAAAAAAGAAAGAAATATGGACCAACTTCCAACAAAGAATAGCTTTATTAACAAACAGAAAAGATTTAAAGTGCATCTGAAATTAAAAAATGAAATAAAATCCTTAATTAAACATTTTTTGACTGGCCATGTCAAACCATATGATACTGAAAAATAAAACTACATAAAAGTAAATATGTTTTCATGGTGTCACTTGAGGGTCTGCTACACTTGGTGTCTACACTTCATACTCATACTCTGTGCTGTATGCTCCCTGCTCACACTCTGACAATGAGAGTGCCACTGCCCCCTAATGTAGTGGAGGTGCAATTGCACTAGGAGAGTAAAAAAAATAAAAATAAAAAAGCATGTTCCCCGAGGTCTCCACTATTTGAGAACCACTTGTCCAAATTTACGACTTCTTCCGGTTGTCCGATTCACAGAAAATCACTCTAGAGGATCTGAGTGAGTCTAAAAGTGCTCTGGAGGAGAAGTCTGCCGACCCGTCTCACTCTGTGAACAGCGTGCAGACAGAAACCCACGAGACCACCAACGTGGCTGTGTATGAGGTAGGATAATAAACCAGGAGAGGCCACAGGGGGCACGACCTCTGATCTGCGAAGTTCTTCATAGAAAGCCATAATGTCTGGAATAACTTCTCTTCCAGGGCGACTGGGTGTGGCTGAAGAAATTTGAGGAGGGACATTTCAAGGAGGTGAAGCAGAGCACCGCAAAGATTTTCACTAAGGTAGAGGAACATGAAGAAAAAAGCCCTTTAATAAGATGGTCGTGCATGTCACATATTGTAACCCTAACATCCCGTGCTTCCTCCTTCCCCAGATGAAGGACCTGAAGTACGAGAACGTGAACCCATTCCTGGGCTTCTTCTCCGACTGCTCGGTCTTTGCGGTGGTGACGGAGCACTGCTCCCGCGGCAGCCTGCAGGACCTGCTGAGGAACGAGGACGTGAAGCTGGACTGGATGTTCAAGTCCTCGCTGCTGCTGGACCTCATCAAGGTCTGGACCCCCCCCGCCTGTGTTTTACACATCAGGTTTTTGTCACTAACACCATACTGTGCTTTCAGGGCATGAAGTACCTGCATCACAGGGATTTCCCCCACGGCCGACTGAAGTCCTGCAACTGTGTGGTGGACGGACGCTTTGTCCTGAAGATCACAGACTACGGCTTCAATGAGCTGCTGGAGTCTCAGAAAGCTCCACTAGCTGAACCTCCACCTGCAGGTCACACAGGAATGCTGTTTATTTTATATTACCATATTTTCACGACCATAAGGCACCGTACTAAAAGGCTCAGCATCAGTTCTGTGTGTCATTACTGTATTTAACACACACATAAGGCACCTAACTATAGGGTTTATATACAGAAATAGATATATACACAAATAGAGCGGGAGCTAAACTGAGTTTGGTTGTGTTTTATTTAAGTATTGATTACAAAGTACTAACATTTTTTAATCATCACATGGTAAAACACACGGATAAAACAAGCACACAGTGTGTGTATTTAAAAATAGAGCGGGGTAATGTCATCAATCAAACCATCAAAGTCCTCATCCTCTGTTTCTGATTCCAACAGCAGCTAAATCTCCATCAAACATGCCAGCTTCACTTTCTTCACCATCAGAGTCACTTTCCTCTAAATGATGCGTTATAATCCGCTGGAAGTTGCTGCGCTACCGTAGTCCTGGTCTGGATGGAAACATGGCACCGAAAAACAAAAGCACCAAGACAGAAATGTTTAATTTTCATTTCTTTTGCTAGCTTTACTGCTTTTAGTTGAATGGTGACCGTTGAATGGTGGGAACGCTTCTCCCACTCGTTCTCTGCTCAGTGATCCACTGATCCAGTCTTTGCTCTGTGATCCATTGATCCAGTCTTTGCTCTGTGATCCACTGATCCAGTCTTTGCTCTGTGATCCACTGATCCAGTCTCTGCTCTGTGATCCACTGATCCAGTCTCTGCTCTGTGATCCACTGATCCAGTCTTTGCTCTGTGATCCACTGATCCAGTCTTTGCTCTGTGATCCATTGATCCAGTCTTTGCTCTGTGATCCACTGATCCAGTCTTTGCTCTGTGATCCACTGATCCAGTCTCTGCTCTGTGATCCTCTGATCCAGTCTCTGCTCTGTGATCCACTGATCCAGTCTTTGCTCTGTGATCCACTGATCCAGTCTCTGCTCTGTGATCCACTGATCCAGTCTTTCCTCCAACTCGTACCACCTGTCTTATGTCTTAAACTCAGCTGTGTAGCTGATTTCCTTCAGTTTAAACTGTGCTTTATCAGCGTGTCTCTTTACCATTTTCAGGTTGTTAAAACAACGATGTTCTGCATAACGCACATCCCCGTTATTTTATCTACAATCCATGCCCACACTTCCCCTACATACAGACATAGGGCGCACCACACATTTTGAAGAAAATAGAAGACTTTAATGTGCGACTTATAGTCATGAAAGTACGGTATACAATATTTATGAAGGATGAAACGTTAACACCTCCATAAAAAAATCTTTTCTTTGTTCTTCTCAGAACTATTTTGGACGGCTCCAGAGTTCCTGAGGGACCTCGCAAGTTCTCGTAAAGGAACCTACAAGGGAGACGTGTACAGCTTTGCCATCATCCTGCAGGAGGTGGTGGTCCGGGGGCCGCCCTACTGCATGCTGGGTCTAACGCCCGAGGGTGGGCATCCATTAAAAAACTCAGCATGTTTCAGTTATCTTTGCTTGCTTTTCTTCCATTTCCACCATGCAGCAGTGAGAGTCAGAACCAGAATTCTGGCTCCAGTCCTTGTCAGACTCATGTGTCGTCTCCTCACCAGAGATCATCCGGAAGGTCAAGAAGCCCCCGCCCATGTGCCGGCCCAACGTGGCCCCGGACCAGGCTCCCCTGGAGTGTATCCAGATGATGAAGCAATGCTGGAGCGAGCAGCCGGACCGGAGACCGGACTTTGACGAGATCTTTGACAGGGTGAACTTCTTACTTACTTTTGGAGACACCATTGCTGCCCATTCGATTTAAGCCTAACAGTTATCTAATTATCATTATTAGTGTACCCATAATACCACAATTGATGAGTAAGCATTAAAAAAGGTGTTCCAGATGTTGACTTGCTCATTTTTTCTCTCTTTGTTTTTTACAATAGTTCAAGATAATCAACAAGGGTAAAAAGACCAACATCATCGACTCCATGCTGAGGATGCTGGAGCAGTACAGCTCCAACCTGGAGGACCTCATCAGGGAGAGAACGGAGGAGCTGGAGGTGGAGAAGCAGCGGACAGAGAAGCTGCTGGCGGAGATGCTGCCGCCGTGAGTCACGATTCAGCCCAACACGACTCTTCTTAACATAGTGGTTCTCAGCTATTTTCTATCACGCCCCCCCATGGAAGAAGAAAACATCTCGCGTCCCCATGTGTCTATAAATAGAATCATTTGTCTATAAATTGTTATTAGTACCTCTGCATAACACTGTATCCTTATTAACATATAAGAGAATAAAAAAGAAAGAAATATGGACCAACCTACAACTAAGAATAGCTTTATTAACTAACAGAAAAGATTTAAAGTGCAGAATAGACGCTTCGTCATATTTCCTCGTCTTAGCTTTGGGAGACTTTCGTTTGTCTCTTTATCTCCGTCTCTCTCCGCCTGTCTTCTCATCCCTGTTAATTATGTTTTCATGGGGTCACTTGGTGTCTACACTTCATACTCATACTCTGTGCTGTATGCTCCCTGTGAAAACTCTGCTGCCCCCTAATGTAGTGGAGGTGCAATTGCATTTTATTATAGGGCAGTAAAAAATATTAAAAAGCATGTTCCCTGAGGTCTAACGTGCCCCCCCCCCCACCACTATTTGAGATCTGCTGTCTTAACACAATTTTCTCACGACATTTCACGCTCTCTCTCTCTCTCTCTCCCTCAGCTCCGTGGCCGAGGCCCTGAAGACCGGCGCCACGGTGGAGCCCGAGTACTTCGACCAGGTGACCATCTACTTCAGCGACATCGTGGGGTTCACCACCATCTCCGCCCTCAGCGACCCCATCGAGGTCGTCGACCTCCTCAACGACCTCTACACGCTGTTTGACGCCGTGCTCAGCAACCACGACGTCTACAAGGTCAGAGAAGAATAAAAACAATTCATGCTTAACCCATAAGAACCCAGACACACTCATCCTTACAGGAGAATTATGTGTATTATATGTAACATTAGTGGTAAACATATTCCATATTAGGATGATTAGTAAATGTCACTTTGGGACTCAATGAGTTAAGTTCAGACATAAAACCTCATAAGGAAGAGTCTGGGGGAACCGACATTCTTGTTACACTGGTGTAGCAACACTTTTGTGTCCTATTTAAGTAAAAAACTGAAGTGAAATACTAATTTGTAAGTGAAAAATTAAGAAATCCCTTGTATTTGACAGGGGTATGAATCATTTTCATACATAGTGTGATATATGGGATAATGTCAACAATGTAACATGGTGTAATCCTTACAAACTTGGTAGCAGATAGTTTAACATGGACGCCTGTTGACCATGCTGACGTTTCCCAGGTGGAGACCATTGGCGACGCCTACATGGTGGCGTCGGGTCTGCCCAAGAGGAACGGCAACAAGCACGCCGCCGAGATCGCCAACATGTCCCTGAACATCCTCAGCGCTGTGGGGACCTTCCACATGCGGCACATGCCGGACATTCCCGTCAGGATCCGCATAGGGATGCATTCAGGTCGGTGCTCGTCACGCTGTGAGCAAAACGATGGATAATGAGGGTTTTTACTATTACCGTATTTTCAGGACCATAAGGTCACCGTACTAAAAGGCTCAGTCTCAGTTCTGTGTGTCATTACTGTATTTAACACACACACACACACACACACACACCTAACTATAGGGTTTATATACAGAAATAGATATATACACAAATAGAGTGGGAGCTAAACTGATTTTGGTTGTGCTTTATTTAAGTATTGATTACAAAGTACTAACATTTTTTAATCATCATGGTAAAACACACGTATAAAACTAGCACACAAGTGTGTGTATTTAAAAATAGAGCGGGGTAATGTCATCAATCAAACCATCAAAGTCCTCATCCTCTGTTTCTGATTCCAACAGCAGCTAAATCTCCATCAAACATGCCAGCTTCACTTTCTTCACCATCAGAGTCACTTTCCTCTAAATGATGCGTTATAATCACCAAAACAAAAGCACCAAGATGGAAATGTTCAATTTTTATTTCTTCTGCTGCTTTACTGCTTTTAGTCGAATGGTGACCGTCAGAACTCTTCTCCCACTCGTTCTTTGCTCGGACTTTAATGTTTAATGTGCGCCCTATAGTCATGAAAATACGAATAATTCTTTCTTATGTGCCTAAAAAAGTGTGATTGGCATAGATAGACATAGATTTTTTTTACCATGTCGGCTTGTACTGTAGTTTATTCTGTGAGATTAAAGCGCCCAGTTGCACCTTTTACTTTTTTAAATGATTTAATTTGATTTCAGTCATAGTGATGAAAAAAAAGTTAGGTTTCAGTTAGGTTTGCGCCCTAATCAAAAAGTCATTCTTTTTCAGTTACACCTTTTAACACTTTGTGTAAATATACAATTATTCGCACATCCCATGTGATTTGGGAGAATTTCAAATGACAAAAAAAACACCATGATCGCATTGCATTTTCTTTTCCCCATTAAAGGTTTTTTCCTACCTTGTATGATGTGAGGGTCTAAAGACAGAGGATGTTTTATAGCTTTTGTACAAACTGTAAAACCCATTGGGGCAAATCTGTGATTCTGGGCTATACAGATAAAATTGAATAAAAATTGAATAGAAAAATTGAATTGCAACGTGCTGCATGTAGTTTGATGGAGTTTATAAAACATCTCTTCTCATTAAACGGCTTCATCTTCGCTGATGATAAAATGATAATAATGATGATAATTAACATTTGTAATACACTTGACAGGTTTCTGTCTGAGTTTCTAATGGAAACATATCAACATCTGTGCAGTGTATTAGTATATTATGTGGTTTGATAAATGGGTTAAATTAAGTGAATATATATTTTCAGAGGAGCTGTTTTATTCTAATGTATTTGTGTAAAGTAGAGTCTCTCCATTGAGATTTGTTGCACCCTGGGACATTTTAAATTCTTATTTTTATGACGTAGCTTGAAAGACGCTTTTTATAAGTGGAAGAATAAATAGATCTCAGGAGAAATCCTTGGCAGACGAGGATATTGACAGAGGAGCAAAGTTTAATATGATTAATTTGTCATTTAGATTGAAAAGACATCGAATAGTTTTTATTGGGGGAATAAATCTCCCTTGAAGTGATTTTCTGGAGTTTTTCAAATGTACCCTATTGTAATGATGTGTGTGTGTGTGTGTGTGTGTGTGTGTGTGCTGCAGGGCCCTGTGTTGCTGGCGTTGTGGGCCTCACCATGCCTCGCTACTGCCTTTTTGGAGACACCATCAACACTGCCTCTCGTATGGAATCCACTGGGCTGCGTGAGTGACCCTCACACACACACACACACACACACACACACACACACACACACACACACCTGCTGCTCTGTTTTATAGTGTGCGTGTGTGTTATTTTATACTCTATGTAATAGATTCTCCCTGTTCTCTGTTCCCCTCAGCTTATAGAATCCACGTCAACATGACCACTGTGAAAATCCTGCATTCTCTCAATGAAGGCTATAAGATAGACGTGAGGGGCCAGACGGAGCTGAAGGTGACGTCTCAGCCTGGCATCATTTATTATTTCTATGTGACATTTGCAGATTCTACCGATTCAAATATACCTTTGTTGTGTTGTTGTTGTCATTTCTTCCAGGGGAAAGGTATTGAAGAGACGTACTGGCTTGTTGGTAAAACGAACTTCACAAAGCCGTTGCCAAAACCACCAGAGATCAAACCAGGGTAAGATCCCTCTGACCAGATGTGGTACGAAGAACTAGAACTGATGATGGAATGTGTTGTTCTGGGCGATGTATGAAGACGTTTGATGATGATTCTTTCATGGTTACGTCGGTGTTTGACATGCAAACCGCCCCCTTCTCCACGTATCGCCGCTCCAGGAGAGACAATCACGGGCTGAACCCTGAGGAGATAGCCGCGTACAGGAGAAAGAAAGCCGAGCAAAGGGCTTCCGTCCAAAGTCCTGTTAGCCCAAACTGAAGGAGGTAGAGACCTGCATGGCCGGTGTCGTGCTGTCGTGTTGCTGTCACTGTGTCTCTCGTTGGTTTCTAATCTCGTCGGCTGCTCCGCTTTAATCTCTTGATCTCGTCAACTTCTGCATCTTCTTAAGCAGATTGGGGAAAGCCCTCTCTGTTTCCTTAATTCAATTTGTTTGGTACTGTCGTTTCTGAATTAACGCTTGTTTGTTTCACCCTATTTGTGATTGCATTTGTATGTGTGTGTGTGTGTGTGTGTGTGTGCTATTTATTGTGTTTTAATTGCAAAGCTCTGTACAGCAGTGCTGCCCAGTCCTGATCCTGTAGAGCTACTATCCTACATGTTGTTAGGCGTCTCCACTCAGACACACCTGATTCCAGTTATTCACAAGAACTCTGCAAACTTCAGCTACTGGATAGTGAGTTGATGATTAAAATCATTTGTGTTGGTGTAGGGCAGTGTTCCCCCCCTATGGAGGAAAAAAATAACCTGCGCGCCCCCATGCGCGACTATAAATAGAATCATCAATCATTTCAACAGAAAAGATTTAAAGTGCATCTGAAATTCAAAAATTAAAATTAAATCCTTAATTAAACATTTTCTGACTGACCATGTCAAACCATATGATACTGAAAAATAAAACTACATAAATGGTCTTATCAGTGATTGTGGTGTAATGTCTTTAATGTCTTTGTCTCCAACATTTCAGACTCAGTAACACACCGGTCTTTCACAGTGAACCAAGCGCTACAGACGCTTCGTCATATTTCCTCGTCTTAGCTTTGGGAGACTTTCGTTTGTCTCTTTATCTCCGTCTCTCTCCGCCTGTCTTCTCATCCCTGTTAAATATGTTTTCATGGTGTCACTTGGTGTCTACACTTCATACTCATACTCTGTGCTGTATGCTCCCTGCACACACTCTGCTGCCCCCTAATGGAGTGGAGGTGCAATTGCACTTTATTCTAGTACAGTAGAAAAAAATAGAAATAAAAAAACATGTAGGATAGTAGCTCTCCAGGAGCAGCTTTGCTGTACAGTGACAGTGATGGACACTAATGTCTTTGAATGCACCATGTGTCTCTATCAGGGACGACTGGCAGGGGATGGTGACGGAGGAGATCAAGACCCATTTTCGCAAGGCCAACAGGCAGGTGGACAAACTAAAGATCTGAGAAAGAGGGAAAAGCGAGAAAAAGAACAAACCCAGAGGAGAGGAGGAGGGAACCAGGCGGGGGTGGTGGTGTGTAGTGGGGGGGGGGCAGCATCCCCCGCCTCTCACTGTGGCTTAACGCCGCCTCCTTTAAGAGGATTGTCCATCCACTGGCTAATCTGCCTGCAGCCGACGCAGCAGAAAAACCACGGTGCTAATGTAATGAGAGTCGCCTGCGTACCCCCCCCCCCCAGGGAGCAGGAAAGGCCCCCCCCCCTCCTCTCTGCACTGACTGGCCACTGAGTGGTCACCTATTCCAGGGCATCAGGGGTTCACCCGGCAGGAGACGACATGCCCCAAAACGCCTATTTCAAAATGAAATGTTATGTCTGTTGTTTTTTCCTTGTTCTACTGTGCTGTCTGTTTTTTTTAGTTTATTATGAGAGCTCATAATAGACTGTTTGTTAGCTATGGCTGAATATTATATTATTATTATTTTATTATTATAAGCCACCCAAAGTCGGAGGCGACGGCTGCTATTTGTACATGAATATCAGGAGAGACAAAGACCCCCCTATGAATTATTTAAACATTAATGATGATAATTAATTTCTAAGCTGTCAGGAAAGTAAGGACGAAGCAACTAAAGTAATGACAATGATGTTTCTATTTGTTTTGCTTTTCTTTTCCGGTCAATTGAACCTTGAATTTCCCTAAATTTTAAAGTGCTCCGAAATGTCACTTGAGGGTCTGCTACACTTGGTGTCTACACTTCATACTCATACTCTGTGCTGTATGCTCCCTGCTCACACTCTGCCAATGAGAGCGCCACTGCCCCCTAATGTAGTGGAGGTGCAATTGCACTTTATTCTAGGACAGTCTACATAAAAAAAGGCCCCACTATTTAAGAACCACTGCGTTAACACCACCTGTTCATTTGATTCATTTGAGCACCACTGCCCCCTAATGTAGTGGAGGTGCAATTGTTAGTTTTTTTGTTCTTTTTTTTTCTCCTGAGAAATTGCAATTTAACTTTTTGCACGCAGTATTATGATTTTTTTCAGGTGCATTTTACCTTCACAGAAACATGGAAGAGCGCATAACAGTGTGCATAACAAGGCAAATACATTGGAGCACAAACCGAAATTATTATAAAATTCCATAAATTAAACATTGACAGGCTGTAGTTCATTCGTAAGCATCTTTTTTTTTTAATTCAATTTAATTCAACACCAACTTTTAAAGACATGTCTGGACATTTCAGAACATTTCCTGATCTTTAGTGCAATAGTTTTTCATTTTCATACATTTTTTCTTGGAAATAATCATTGATATTTATCCCGTCATAATATTCATGTCGACTATAGGAGCAGCTTAACTCAGCGCTTGGTGTACAAACATGTACATTGTGTTTTTTTTAAATGTTATGAAGTTATGTTATTTGTCCTGTATCTTATTACTGCAAAGTAACGCAGCATGTGTATATAAATATGGCATTATAAATAAAATAAGAAGAAATAAACCGTTCATTTCTAACACCTATGTTGTGTGTTTTCTTACAGAGGAGTCAGTCCTTTTACTTAATTTACTTTTCAACCACAGGGTGGCGCTGTGGCCTCATCACACACTGTGGAGGTGATGCGTCATTTTGTAAAAGAGGAAGCATTAGAATTTTGTTGTGGCTGACATTCTTGTGTTGATGTGGTTTTGATAAAACAAAACAAAAAAAAATCTTGAGAATCCTCAACATGTGTAACAGTCGAGTTTCTATATTAGTTCATAATGGTGAGTCACATTCACCGTGAGGTCCCTGCACTCCAGTTTTTTGCTTTTATTATTTCTAGCGGCGGTTCGACAACTAAAGCACAAAACAACTCTTGTGTGTTTTGAAGATCAGCAAGATAAGAAATAAAAGAGGCCTCCAGACCTGGGAGGAATGTTTGGCCTCCAGCCGACTGGAACGATTGTTATCCTTTTGGTTTTTTTTTAGACGTCGACATTCCTCCGCTCAGTGCTGAGGAATGCACCAACGATGCAACTGGACGAAAATCAAACAGGATATTTTGCAAAAAAAGCACACAGAGATCCTTTTACTTGACTTTTTATTGAAAAAAAAGATGAACATACATCATGACATATTTCACAGAATTCCAACAGCCTTTTTTTTGTGGAAACAATAAAACCTACAGCAACAGATCGATGCAGTGTGGCTGGCAAAGTGAACACGTTTAAGGCACCCGACTCCCGCCCCACTTTCCACTGCAAGCTCAGCTCATTGCAGAGGAAAGATTCAGTGCAGGCAGGGGGGGGGGCAAGTACAACATTAAGGATATTGCAAGAAAAGCACACGGAATGGATTGAAGACCGGCTGATCCTGGATGAAAGAGCATGCACGATGTAAGAGATCATACTTAATATAAGCATGTTTTATGAAGAATGGTGTGGTCTGATGAAATCTGAATGCCACATGTTCATCATCATCATCATCATCATCATCATCATCATCATGCTGAGGTGTTCCCTGGGAAGGTTTTGTTTGTATAGACAGACAAAAAACAGTAAACTCAAGATATTCAACACGTTGATTGTCTTTTTTAGGTGTCAAGGCAAACAATCGTTAACATTAGAACCTCTCTCTCACACACACAGACACACACACAGTTTCCTGTCATAATTAGACAAATAACAAAAGCTACCCAACACATTTCATAAAAAATGATCATTATAGCTCGTCACGCATTATGTCTCCTTTGGGTCTAATGACTCTGCCGATGTAGAGGATGGAGTTGGTCTTGCTGTCCTTCACCAGGAAGATGAAGGGGTGGTCTACATAGAAGAGTTGGGGGTTACTCAGCTTGGAGGTGCCGAAGATGCTGGAGTCGTAGGGGTTTCCTTCGTGCGTCAGCTCCAGGGCCGAAGCATGGAAGACGTTGGACAGGTAGAGGTCCTTCTTCCCGGAGATGTTGGACAGGTCGGCCTTGGCCTTGTCCACCACTTCAGTAAGGCCCAGCTCAGCCAGATGTTTCTGAGTAGACACAAAAATGTTTAACTTTTGCAGATTTCGGTTTTACGCTGCAAGATCGAGTTTGTATCGTCGCTTCCGCTTACCTGCAGGTCGTGGCTGACTTCCATGGAGACCTTGGGCAGGGAGATGGCCACAGCCTTGTTCTCCATCTTGCCGAGCCAGGTGTCCACCTGTGCCTTGGTCAGAAGTTTCTCCAGACGTTCCAGGGGCTCCAGGTGGTAGGGCATGATGAGGATCATGGAGGCCTGCTTCTGGCCCAGAGGCATGTTCAGCACGAACAAGCTGTTCTCTTTGTCCTCGTAGAAGTCGTACAGACCTGGGAAGGCGCCGAGACAAACCGCCATATGTTATCATGCTTCAATTCTAATCGGTTTCCAAGAAGAAGAAGAAAGAAAGCGGTAAGTCCTTGGTGCTACTCACCAGTGCGATGCATCATGGGAACTCCAATAGTCAAAGAGCGGGAGACAAGGAAAGCACGCGTGTCCACCATCTTTTCATGGAACCTCTCATCCCAGTGAGCTGCAGGACAAAGGTCAATCAGTTCCACATCCTCCAACTGGCCTCAGAACCAAAGACATGAATCACCCTTACGTTTGAAGAACATGGCGTTGACGATCATGGCTCCGTCCGCGTTCTTCACGTCCTTGGTGACCTCGGGCAGCCTGCCGCCCGTCGACTTGGCCGCCCACTCGTTGATGGAGTTCACGGCGCTCCTCTTGTCCCGGAAGTTGATCTTGGAGTGGTCGTAGTTGTAGTGCTTCTTGCTGTTCTTCACGAACTCGTCGGCGAAGGAGACGGAGCTGGGCCCGTAGAGGCGGCTGTTGATCGTCCAGGTGGTGTTGCGTGTTTTAGCGTTGCTCACCTGTCAAATGAAAGCAGCAAGCAAAAGGGAGGTCAGGGTTGGACATTAGTGGTCACACAAGTGATTCTACTAATCAACCATTAGACCTCTTGTTAAGGACCTTCATTAGTAGGATCAGGTACTAATGACCAAGGTACTTACCTCTGAGAGAAGCTCGGAGAGGCCGGCGTGCAGATGCTCGTCCTTGAGTTTGTCGGCGCTCAGGACGGTCTTGGCCTGGGAGGCCGTGGAGGCCTTGCCACCGAGAGCCACCATCCCCAGGCTCGAGGCCACCACCACGGGGGAGATGATGATATTGTCTGTGCCCTTCTCCTTCGCCATGTTGTGGTAGAGGCTGAAACGCGGTTACAAGAGGTTTCGTAATCATCTCACTTTACATCCAAAAAGGCTTCTTCACCTTACGTTACATGTGGCGTACAGTAGGTAATTACTGTCGGATGATGACCCACCTGAACGCCAGGTTGGAGCTCTTATCGGCCAACGTGGAGGCGTGGCTGCTCAGCTTCTTGTCCTCTGCGGAGGCCACGAGGGCCAGCAGGCATAGAGCTACGACGTTTGTCACCCACATCCTGTCCGTCTCCGAAAGCAGCAGTAGCCTGACAAAAATGAACGAATAAATAAAAGTGTAACACATACACACGCACACACACACACACACACGCACACACACACACACACGGTAAACTCAGCAAACATTTTAAAGAGACGTGTGTGTTGTCTGTAATGAGTGAGTCAATTTGGGGGAGATGATGTGACAAGTGGCAGAGACCAGGGGCAGCGGTCGGGTTGTTGAGGGGGGGTTGGCCCAGCCTACACAGAACGCCTCCACTTCGGAGGCGGACATGTTTCCTCGCCACGTCAGCAGCTGCTGCGCTGGCTCAGCGACACCAAGCTGCAAACATGAAGCCTCCCCGCTCTCTCTGGTTTTAAAGTGATGCAAACTGAACCCAGCGCGGGGATCACAAATTCAACTCATCTTAACTGTGTAGTCGTGAGGTCCTTGATGCAGGTTTTTCTTTAAAAATGTTTGTTTCGGTGATTCTGTGCAGCACCAAGCCAACTTTTTTTTTCTTTTTTCTCCAATGTAATGTCTGCTTCTCTGTATTCACATATTTTTGACAATGCAGAAATCACTTTGAATCATACTCGGATACCTTGAGATGTTTTCATATCTGCGATTTTCATTCTGAAAGACAAGAGGTGTTCTGTAATAAACTCCACTGAGCAGGCAGTACAACATTATTCAGGCTTTGACGGAGACAAACTGTGACTTCTGAAATCCTCCCTCCTATCTTCACCTTCATCCTTTATGATTTTTACCCTTCAGTCACTCACAATCTGACACGTTAACGCTTTTCATTGGCTCCATGAAAAAAACACAACTTTCATCCAATCAGCTGTGCCATGTTAACTTCCAGAAAAGGTTAATTTAAAGAAGGCTGTTTGTGTGCATAATGTGTCCCTTCAGTGAAATTTGGTTTCCATGGAATGCATTTAAACAGAGATGGGAACAGAGAGGAATGCAATAGCTGATTATTCTCCTACCGACACACACACTTAACTTTTCTAAAACAGCCAGAGATAGCAGATGGTTAAAATAGTGTAAAAAAAAGGCTGTGCTGTAACTTTAACCACAAAGACAAAGCAGCACATTCGCCCTCTGCCTCCATTGTTGCCTGAACAAAGACACTGATTCTCTCTTACCTGGCACAGAGTTGCAGGGTTTTTCCTCTTCTCGGTTTGCGTGGCGCTGAAAAAGCCTGACTGCACCGCTCTCCTGCTCTATATATCCTGGCCGGGGGAGAACTTTCTAGAAATGGGACTGGGATATTCAAATGAGGGCCGACCCAGACTGGAATGAAGAGGGGTGGGCTCAAGTCAACGCCTCAGCTCTGGTCTGGGCTCAGATTTGAAAAACTCTTCCAGCAGTGGCATTCTGTGAAAGATCTGATCCTGGATCAGCTGTGGATGCAGATGTTCCACTCAGGTCCTAATGCTCCAAGCTGACTTAACATCCACCACTGGTTTCATCACACGTGAAACAGGAAAGTGGAAGAACCAAATGATTCCTGTGAAGATATCTGCTGTGATTGGGTTGTTTTTTTGTGCAGAATCTCTGCAGCCAACACACACACCACTAAACAGCTGCATAGTTTCACAAAGTAGGAAAGAACAATGGTGTTGTTCATGGATTGGTCTGATTTCACTGACGTCTCCTTTAAACAGGGAGCTGCTCATAAACTGCAGAAACAAACTTCTCAACCTAGAAGTTTGCAGCCCTTCCCCCCACAGCGCCACGTCAGCAGCCCAGCTGCTGGATGCAGGACGGGGGTGTCTGCTGTAATCCAAGCCCTGACCTTTTATAATGACCAGAGCACTTTTAAAACAAACCCAAAATGTGTTCAATCAGCACATCTGATGTGTTTCTGTTATGAAATCACAGTCATGCATTGAAGCGGTTAAAGGAATATATCGATCGAAGCCTTTTTTGGGAATTTAAGTGGATTTTTCCCAGAAATTCCCCCAGTCTGAATCCTGAAGCTCTGGTTTACAGCCCTCAGCAAACTGTCCTGACAACTGGTGAATGATGTTTGACCTCTCAGGGCGGGGGGGGGGGGGGGGGGGGGGGCCTCCTGGGGGGTCCTGAACACTTTCAGAGAGGCTGAAGCTAATGAGTCAGTTCACTTAAAACAGGATAAAGCAGCAAAGGCTTAAATGTGTGATTTTGACCTGTATTTCCTGCCTTTTCAGAGCCAGAAATCTGATAAAGTTTTCTTTTGTTCTAATGGTGCAACCAATATGGGGCCTATGATATGTAGGTAAAGGGGGGGGGCAACATGTGAAGTTGTAATATGTGAATTTACAGAATTTACACTGAAAAAGGAAAATAATGAACCGACTTAATTGAATGGTTCAATGGGTAACACTCACGTGAATTTATGTCATTATAATATATTAATGAATTGGACTAACACTAACTGAGGGGTCACCAGCCCTGGTCCTGGGGGGCCACTGTGGGTCCAGGTTTTTGTTCCAACCAGCGCTAACACACCTGACTCTACTAATGAAGGTCCTCATCAAGGACTCTAGTTGTTCATTAGTAGAATCAGGTGTGTCTTTATTTTATCCAGAAGAATGCGACGCTGATCTCAGTCCAGATGTCCAACACAAAGGCAGGCTTCAAGCCCTTCCCTCCCCTGGGGGGAATCCGCTAAATACGCACAGGAGCCACAGTTTACGCTGAAATTCCTCAGCGTGTGGAGGCAGAGTGGAGGCATGCTGGGTTGCTGTTAGGGTAACCCCCCCCCCCCCCCCCCCCCTCGGTTAACTCACAGAACCTCCTTTATGTTGCTGTGCACCATGTGAAGTCATAAAGAAGCTTCCACCATCTGAACCAGAACTGCATGCAAAGAGCTTAAATACTAGAATACTTTCTGTGGTAGAGTCATGAAAGGTTAAAAACGCTGGCTCCATGCATTGATTTGAAGATTCTGCACTTATCAATGGTGTGGTCCACAGTCTGTGGTCTCCCATATTCACAAGACACTATAAAGCAGTGCTTCTCAATTATTTTCATGTCCCCCCTATGGAAGAAGAAAACAACTCGTCTTTATATATCATCTATAGATTAGATTAGATTAGATTAGATTAGATTAGATTAGATAGCTCCTTTATTGTCCCACAGTGGGGAAATTTACAGTGCTACAGCAGCAGTTAGAAAAGCAGTTAGTTGAAAAGCAGTTAGAAAAGTTACAAAAATGTTTTTTTTTAATTTAAAAGGAAAAAAAAGAAAATTAAAAAATAAGTTAAAAAACAATATACAGATATATACAGATATATACAGGTGTATATAAATATGAATTATAAATGTATTGCACTTGTCCATTTTTCTGTTGGGGGGGGGGGGGGTTACTGAGAGCTGTACTTGTTGTACAGTCTGACAGCTGTAGGAAGGAAGGACTTCCGATATCGCTCCCTCAGACACTTTGGATGGATTAGTCTGTTGCTGAGGGAGCTCGTCAGCCCAGACAGTGTGTCCTGCATGGGGTGGAGGTGGTTTTCCATCATTGATGATATCTTCCTTATCATCCTTTCCTCTCCCACCACCTCCACTGGGTCAAGGGAGCACCCCAGGACAGAGCTGGCCTTCCTGATGATCTTGTTAGATATATATAAAAATAGAGTCAGGGCTAAACTGAGTTTGGTTGTGCTTTATTTATAGTATTTATTACAAAGTACTAACATTTATTAATCATCACATGGTAAAACATGGATAAAACAAGCACACAAGTGTGTGTGTTTAAAAATAGAGCGGTGTAATGTCATCAATCAAACCATCAAAGTCCTCATCCTCTGTTTCTGATTCCAACAGCAGCTAAATCTCCATCAAACATGCCAGCTTCACTTTCTTCACCATCAGAGTCACTTTCCTCTAAATGATGCGTTATAATCCGCTGGAAGTTGCTGCGCTACCGTAGTCCTGGTCTGGATGGAGAAATGGCACCGAAACAAAAGCACCAAGACGGAAATGTTCAATTTTCATTTCTTCTGCTGCTTTACTGCTTTTGGTGACCATAGGAACGCTTCTCCCACTCGTTCTTTGCTCTGTGATCCACTGATCCAGTCTCTACTCTGTGATCCACTGATCCAGTCTTTGCTCTGTGATCCACTGATCCAGTCTCTGCTCTGTGATCCACTGATCCAGTCTTTGCTCTGTGATCCACTGATCCAGTCTCTGCTCTGTGATCCACTGATCCAGTCTTTGCTCTGTGATCCACTGATCCAGTCTTTGCTCTGTGATCCACTGATCCAGTCTCTGCTCTGTGATTCACTGATCCAGTCTCTGATCTGTGATCCACTGATCCAGTCTTTGCTCTATGATCCACTGATCCAGTCTCTGCTCTGTGATCCACTGATCCAGTCTCTGCTCTGTGATCCACTGATCCAGTCTTTGCTCTGTGATCCACTGATCCAGTCTCTGCTCTGTGATCCACTGATCCAGTCTCTGCTCTGTGATCCACTGATCCAGTCTTTCCTCCAACTCGTACCACCTGTCTTATGTCTTAAACTCAGCTGTGTAGCTGATTTCCTTCAGTTTAAACTGTGCTTTATCAGCGTGTCTCTTTACCATTTTCAGGTTGTTAAAACAACGATGTTCTGCATAACGCACATCCCCGTTATTTTATCTACAATCCATGCCCACACTTCCCCTACATACATACATAGGGCGCACCAACATTTTGGAGAAAATATCAGACCTTTATGTGCGCCTTATAGTCGTGAAAATAGGGTACTATACATTTAATAACCTTGACGTCAGGTAGAATTTTCAGGAAGTTGAGGTTGAGCTTCTGTTTCCTCTGAAGGTGATTTCATATCATGAAACAGTCCAGTCACTTTCATTTGTTGTTGACTGGCTATTGTAAAAGTAGGATTTAGGGGGGTTGAATAATCTAGTTTGTTCTTGATCGAGCCACCCTTCTAAGCAGTTTGTACGGTGGTAGTTCCCTGGTTCTTCTGGTGGCGTACGTGTTTGGCTTTCATACACATCTGGGTTCTATAGTTAGCTTTCTACTAGTCAGACAGGAAATGTGGAAATCCAACTGAGAGACTCCGTTCATGTTCCCCAGGAACTCTGTGTTGTTTTATAGAAGCCTCCCATTTCTCAAAGTATTTCAGCGCGCTAAAAATGTCTCACGTCGAAACAGGCTTAACATAATTATATATTATATATAATATATAATTATATGTTATATAACCGTAGCAGAGCTGGACATGAGGACAGGACGTCACAGTCACCACGAGCTGGCTGTGGAAACGTGAAGCCTCAGTTGCATCACGCTTGGAATTTAAAATGATCTATTAATATGTTGTTTTTTTTTTTTTTTTGCTTTTTGATTTCTCACAGTAAAACGTTGCTCATGTGGATTTAAACAATACATGATGTGTGCAACAGTTTTACATCACTGGAATTCTGGAAATTATGTTAAATGTTGGCATGTGATACCATTTTGTTCTGATATTTTTGTGGTTTTATTTTGGGCACAGACATTAGATGCACGGGGTCGTAGCTATATGTGGAGATATATATATATATATATATATATATATATATATATATATATATATATATATATATATATATATATATATATATATATATATATATATATATATATATTACTATACACACTTAAGCAAAAAAAGAAAGTCTGAAGCCATAATTGATTTGTGTTTTGTTAGAATGTGTAAATAATTGGAGTGAAAACCAAAAATCACATCAACAAATGACTATGACATAGAAAGCTCCTGCAGGGCATGCCGGGAAATCTGTCTTTATATATATATACACTTTATAGTTGGAAGACTTTCTTTGTGTCCTAAATAAGTACAAACTGAGGTGAAATACTTATTTTTAAGTGAAAAAATCAAGAATCCCTTGTATTTGACAGGAGTATGAGTGTATATGTACAGGGGTCATAAGGTGACAGGAAATAGCAGAGGAAACACACACCAACATACTACAGACGTTCGTCTGTTTTTTTTTTACAGTTTCTTGCTACCTCATGAACAAAAAATAAACTGTAAATAAAGGGAGAAAACCCCATTGTAATAAAAAGAAGTACTGACTGGTGAATGTGAGTACGTATGTCAGGTTGTGAGTTAAAATATTATATTTTTCCCCAGTGACTCTCCTAAAATCATTACATCTTCAGCGGTGAAAACAGGCAGTTTAATATTTCCACGTTGTGCAGTATTTAGATTTAACTCCACTGGTAGAAACAAACTCTGGCTGCAGAGTCGACCATGATGCAAGACCTGAGGAATGTTTCAGCTCTGCAACCTGATGTAAGTTCCTGAGTTTTTTTCTTTGTCTATGTGCAAAGATCCAATTGATCATCAATGCATTTGCATTGTCCATCAACCAGGCTTACATCAGCTACTGTTGAGGTGCATATAGACATTACAGTTTATACGTATACTTTCGTAATCATTTTTTTTTTTGATTTTTCCATGAAAAATACTGATTGAAGGTTTAACTATATCACTGATTTAACCGATATAAGGAGCTGAAAACATATAGAGGTGGCTCCATGAGCTGCAACTGCTCATTTGGCTCATTTGGTGTAATTGCTTGCTAAAAACAATACAAGGCTTAATAATAATAAAATGTTAAATTTTCCCCTGAAGAAACATTTGCAGGCTCCATTTACGTCAAATTAGATTTTTTTTTATGAGGAAAAAAACTTCATTTACTGCATCATTGACTCCTGATATATAACATTTTAAAGCCATTTGTCTGACATAAATTAAAATATATATCAAATCAATATAACGGAAAACTGAATAAAATGTCATTAAAAGTAGTTATCCACATTGACCATTTGTTTATTGATGCAGACAACTTGTATTTTAATCACCTTTACAGAAAACTTTTACTGTTGGAGTGAGGCCAGTGAATTATTTCAGTGTTACATAACACTGACTGAATATGCCCCCTGGTGGCAAAGGTGTGACACGTCCTCCAAGAGAGTCCAAGTTTTCTTATTTAACACTTTGATTAAGTTGAAATTAAAGTTTATGTTCTTGTTTTACTCCATAAATGATGTTCATTTAAGCATATTTGTGGCGTAAAGCCTGAGATCGTGGACATAATCCCAGACAGACAGAACATTATAACACTCAATAACTACTCAATATCATTTCCTCTGAAAAATCAGATTCAGCTTCTGATGCCCATTGCAATATGTACCCGATATATATATATTTTTATAGTACATACAGTACAATATCTGTATTTATTCCACTGTTGCATTGTATTGAGGACTAACAACCACTAGATGGAGGCCAAATCAGCCAAATAAATGACATTCCCTTTTCCACACTGGTTTTGTTTAGTTGACTGAAGTTATAAAGTTAAACAGTTTTGTATTTGGTGAATGCAATCATGCTTAAAAATGAATAATAATCTTCCCATCCCATCCCATTTTATTTAAGCCAAATGGTGTACTCATAATAGCATGTTTCTTCTGCAACACACATATATATATGCAAAACACACACATATATATATATATATATATATATATATATATATATATATATATATATATATATATATATATATATATATATATATATATATATATATATATAAAACTCACACAAACTTCTGTAAACTCAATATTGGTTGGTGACATCAACCCTGGACAGCATAGCTGGAAAAGCTGTCTGGATGTTGGATGTTGGATAAAGTGTTTGGGGTCTATTCCATTACTGAAATGCTGCTTCAGAGTCAGAACAAACCCCTGAATTTTGGTATGACAACAGTCTGTCTGCAGTATCTCTACTTCCCCTGCTCCACTCATGTTCCTCAGCCGTTTTAAAATAGCATCAGGTGCAGACGTGCTCGCCACCACCTGCAGAACAGACCCCTGCCGGCCGCCCTCACCTGCTTCCTGTGCACGCCTGGTTGGCATTTTAAAAAAAAACGGGCCGAGTTCAACAAGAGCTGGTGCTGCTGAATAACGCCGACCTGCCAGGAGAGGATGAATCACGAGAGAGGAATCGTTCATCTCGTGGAGATCATCTCTGCTTCCCCGACTGGAGGTGCACGCTGAGCAACAATGGTGTGTGGGTGTGTGTGTGAGTATGAGTGCACACACTCATGGTGATATAATCTCAAATCCTGTTAAATGGCAATCATTATTAATGATAATACCAAGTGATTTGACATATACATGCACACACAAACAGACAAATACTTCATT
Source organism: Eupleurogrammus muticus (assembly GCA_036785175.1). Taxonomy (NCBI): domain Eukaryota; kingdom Metazoa; phylum Chordata; class Actinopteri; order Scombriformes; family Trichiuridae; genus Eupleurogrammus; species Eupleurogrammus muticus. The sequence goes on from JAYKQN010000045.1 coordinate 604,660, forward strand.
TCTATTAGAATGATACTGGCATCCTCTCTGTTTCCTTGGTGATACGGCTGAACCATTTAACCACAACTCCACCTCCACTTGACATGGGAGTGTTTGCAGAGCAGACTAACCATTTACATGCAACTGATCTGAAATGGCTGAAAGCTTTAAACGCTATACATTTGCAGGTGAGGTATTTCACACGCGGAGAGAATGGCTTCCCTCCTTTTGTCTGAGATGAACTTCCGATAAATTTAACTGTGTGTAATTTGTCTGTGCCTGTGCATAGAAAATAAGGGGAAATTGTTCTTGATCCCTACCTGACGAAATGTGGATAGGATGCTTTAAATATCACTAGAAAATGTGAATTACAGCACATGTCGCCCACGGTGTTGTTACACCGGTGTAACAAGAACTTTGGTTCCTTATAAGGTTTTATGTCTGAACTTAACTCATTAAACCCCAAAGTGACATGATATAGAATATGTTTACCACTTAATGCTCAATGTGACATATATGTCGGAATACAGATCTTTAGGAATAAAAAGTATTATTCTGAAAAATGAATGTGGTCCACTTGGTCTATGGTGTAGCCCACATCACGTTTTTGTTCTTACGGGTTAATGAGCTTTAATGTCTAGTCTCCAGGATGATGAGTGCATCTAATCAAACTGTCATCATTGTTGTAATTAAATATACATTTCAGGAAGTGTCGGTACTTTTAGACAGCACAGCAGTACTCCTGTGGCTTTCCATCTCAATGTGGGAATAAATTTGATCCATGCACTTCAGTACAGTGTCAACAATCCACTTAACTCTACAGGCCAAAGGGGCGTCGGCTGCTAAACGTGTCACAATGTGGGTCAATTAGCTGGTTATCGCCGCGCTCTGCTCACATGACACAGTATCGCATAATGACTTCAGAAAAAAAAATCAATAAATCAGCTTTGTTTCATGGGTCGTCTGGTATCTGTGTACATGGTGATCAATTGTTGTTCATCACATGTGATCACAGACAGGACAAAGGATGAACGTAGATCACTTGGTGTGCAGGGCCAGTGACCCCCCACAGTGGTTTAGGGATTATTGAGACTCATTTGAACAATTATTCATTTGATCGGATGTAATGATCTTGTATAGGTGAATGAAGGTGCGCTAAATGTTCCACATAATGAGAAATCCGAGGCAAGGACATTTTCTTTTAGAAGAATTAATAAAAATAAAAATAAATCAGGATTGTTTTGTTAAAATAAGACTGACGTGATGGTGTTTATGAATTGGTGGAGCAGACTATCCCAGTAGATTAGACTCTTTAGGACCTTTCATCACTGGTAAGTACTGATTAACACCAGGGCTTCTCTTTGATCAGTTTATGCCTTTATACCAGGCGAATATATATCAGCTGTATTTGCTTTATAAGATAATAAAGCGCCTTCTTGGCACGTTGGTGCGTTCAGGTTGCATCGGAAATTCTGGTGTCGAGTGAAATAAAGTCTTCATCATCTTTTATCTAAAAATCTGTTACATTTATATGGTTTTAAGAACAATAAAAATGATATAAACATAATTTCCCTACCTTTTGATGGCCATCGGACTTCATAACTTTTTTTTAGTGAAGCGGTTGAAAACGACGAGAGAACGCTTTGTAACGGGGGTTGGAGGGGAATTTTCCGAGGGTCCGTGAACGCGGCGTCCGGGAGTAAAGTCAGGCCGGTGACGCGCTGCGACCGAACCGGACGGCCGGAGATAAAAGGAGCGAAACTCCGCCCCCCGTTCAGAGCGTTACGTTAGTCTACCGGTGTGTGTACCTCACACGCACGCACGCGCGCGCGGGGAGACACGCGCTCACCTTTTTTAACAGACAACAACCCAGAGTGAGCGAACGTTTAACGTTTCTTTTTTTTTAAATTCTTTTAAATTTTTTTAACCGTTAACCGCTGACACCGTCAGCATTCACCGGCTCAGTCCGCCTTTGTTTTCGGTGGTAAAAACTTCGGCTCTGTCAGCATTTACCGGACAACCCCCCCCTACACACACACACACACACACACACACGCACGGACGCACGGACGCGGGTCTCGGTTGCGGTGGGAAACGCGGGTTCATCTCTTGCGGGGAGAACAACAAAAAAAACAGCGTCAACTTTAACCTTCGGACATCAAAGGAACGAGGTGCACGCGCACAGGTGAGTGTTAGCACACACACACACACACACACACGTTTACCTGGCAGGTGAGTTACCTGACAGCGTTCACTTTTTTTATTTTACTTTTATTCATTTATTTGAGATTTTTTCCCATAGTTCCACAGTGTGGTTTCGCGACAACGCGAGTTTTTTTTTTTTTTAAATATCCATGGTAACGCGGAGCTAACATTCCTGCAGCACGTGCCATTCGGGTGTGTTTCCTCCTCTCTGCTTTAACGCTGCACAAGTTCAGACACATCTCAGCATCATTCGAATCCAGCTCATTTATTATGTTGTTTTTTTTTTTATTCATAGGCTTGTCCAGAATCGTGGGACACGCCCATGATGTCAGGTTATCCCACAGTGGCATGACCCCCCCTTTTGTTTTTTGTTTTTGGCTAGAAAGTGGATTTGATTAGAACAAACACCATTTACAGTTTGTGTCTAAGGCAGAATAATGAATGGTGAAGCCACTAAGGCCAGGAGTGGACTTAACATATCCATTTAGTGTTTGCTCCTGTGTGTGTGTGTGTGTGTGTGTGTGTGTGTGTGTGTGTGTGTGTAACCACCACTCACTTGCATAATTCATGCACCCATTCATTTTCCTTCCGAGGGCGGGGTTCTGTTTATCTGGAGCTTTCTGGAAACGTTGCACTTCATCACGGGTGATGTTTTAAAACTAGTGAACATGTGAATTATCCTCAAGGTCCCATGTCACAGAAACAATAAAATTTATAATAAAATTTTATTATAAACAGACTATGCTCTATAAATACTAGGGGTGATTTGCGATACAGGGGTCGCGATACGATACGTATTGCGATACAAGGGTTTCCCAATACATGGTGGTAAAGGCGATACGTATCCCGATATTTTACATTACGTAACATATAATTAAAAAAAAAAAGATGTTTACCCAAATGTAATTTTTATTCTACTGTAGTGCATCAGTTACAACGTAAAAAATGTAAAAACATTACCTTTTGCATTACGTTGCATTCCTGCATTACATCTTTGCATATGTAGGATGTCAGGTCATGTGGAGGTGCAGATTCGTAGTGTTGCCGCAGTCTGCATACCGCGTCTGTCATGTCCAGGTTCACCTTTTCATGGTTTTTGTTAAATCTGCAACGCTCCCAAACCTGTGCCGTGAATTTGGCTGGGGGCGTCCATGCTTTTGTGTCTACTTTTTCTACTGTAAGCTATTGCCGCGTGTGGTCGAAATGCACGTTGCAAGCAAGGATCACTTGTCAGAAGCTGTTTGCTGAAGCTTGGTAATATTGTTTGTTGCATGTAGAACATCGATACTGACGCCTCCGTATCGATACGCTCATATTTGAGACAAAAATTGTCAGAATTCTCAAAATGTGAACCTTCCCAGAGTCTTCCTCCCTCTGTGGCAGTAATCTGAATATCTTTGTTTTGAGAGATTTATTAAGAAAACAGGTTAATTGGTAATGATAATGACTGTCAGTTGCAGCACTAGTGGAGAGTCTTGTTGAGTTCCATATGTTTTTTTTGGTACTGTAAACCATGAATATATCCTGTTAGGAATATCAGAACTAAGAAATATGTATGTGTAAAATATGGGTCATTTTAATTCTTTGGTAATTGAAGAGGCCGTTTAGTGCATTTTGCTTCATCTGCTTGGCTGTTTTTTTTTTTTTAACATTTCTTCATCTTTCACCTCATATCTTAGATTTGTATTTTATTTTGAATGGGACCTGTTTGGAGGGATTTCCACGAGACGGATGAGGCAAGGCTGCAGAAGTGACTCTTTATTTTTGCTTTCTAATGAAGTCTATAAATGGATTGAAGGACTCTGAAGAGTGCTGAATACAGCGTTTCTGAACTCTCCCTTTTTTTGCCTTATACAGTAGAATATGCTTTTGCATATTAAGTGGGCCTCCTGTCTCTGAGGGCAACCAGCACTATGAAAATGTTTTCAGGTCATGACATTGAAAGTCGTATAGTATGGCACGTGAGAAAATAAAAAAAAAAATAAAAAAATTACCCTGGACGTTCAGAACACTCCCGCTTCCGCCTGTGAGGGCGATGAGAAATTGATACCAAGGTTGACGTTTTGAGGTTAGGAAAAAAACAACAGGGAGACGGCATGTGCAGAGACGGGGAAGGTGTTGGATTAAACTGACGGCTGTGCTGAAAAGACTCAAACACCTTTAAAGCTTGCATTTCTATACAGAAAGGTGGTTTTAGAAGCATACATGTGGAATAGTGGGAGATTAGGTCGGAATGGGGAGGAATGTATCATCAATTACTGCCTTTACCTTCTCGTTCCTCCTGTTTTTAAATATTTGAGAAATGTGTTCTGTGTGGATAGCTTGGTCTATCGTATAAATCACATCATTTTCTTTAAGGATGACCAGGTCTGGGTTCTTATGGGCTAAACTCCTGTTTTTCACCGTTCCGTCAATGTTCCTACGGAACTTGAATACATCTCGTCTCTACCCTCCGTCCATATGTGACTATACTGTAACTGCTGCTGAATATGCACCATTACAGTTCTATTAACTCTGCTCATGAATGTCAAAGCAACGTATTATCAGAGGGTCGAATTGGCTGCGATACAGTAGGAGTGTGACAGTGGAAATTATAGTCCTATCGAGTCAAGCTGTGATTTTCTTTTCTCGGAATCTTCAAAAATCCAATTGTTTTTTAGTTTGCGAAACAACACAAACAAGATTTTGTTTTTAACCCTATTTTCATGACTATAAGTCGCACATAAAAGTCTTATATTTTCTTTAAAATGTTGTTGCTCCCTATGTATGTATGTAGGGGAAGTGTGGGCATGGATTGTAGATAAAATAACGGGGATGTGCGTTATGCAGAACATCGTTGTTTTAACAACCTGAAAATGGTAAAGAGACACGCTGATAAAGCACAGTTTAAACTGAAGGAAATCAGCTACACAGCTGAGTTTAAGACATAAGACAGGTGGTACGAGTTGGAGGAAAGACTGGATCAGTGGATCACAGAGCAGAGACTGGATCAGTGGATCACAGAGCAGAGACTGGATCAGTGGATCACAGAGCAAAGACTGGATCAGTGGATCACAGAGCAGAGACTGGATCGGTGGATCACAGAGCAGAGACTGGATCGGTGGATCACAGAGCAAAGACTGGATCGGTGGATCACAGAGCAAAGACTGGATCGGTGGATCACAGAGCAAAGACTGGATCGGTGGATCACAGAGCACAGAACAAAGAAGTGGGAGAAGCGTTTAAATGGTCAAGTTTGACTAAAAGCAGTAAAACTAGCAGAAGAAATGAAAACTGATCATTTCCGTCTTGGTGCTTTTATTTCGGTGCCATTTCTCCATCCAGACCAGGACTACGGTAGCGCAGCAACTTCCAGCGGATTATAACGCATCATTTAGAGGAAAGTGACTCTGATGGTGAAGAAAGTGAAGCTGGCATGTTTGATGGAGATTTAGCTGCTGTTGGAATCAGAAACAGAGGATGAGGACTTTGATGGTTTGATTGATGACATTACCCCGCTCTATTTTTAAACACACACACTTGTGTGCTTGTTTTATCTGTGTGTTTTACCATGATTAAAAAATGTTAGTACTTTGTAATCAATACTTAAATAAAACCCAACCAAACTCTGTTTAGCTCCCGCTCTATTTGTGTATATATCTATTTCTGTATATAAACCCTATAGTTTGGTGCCTTATGTGTGTGTGTTAAATACAGTAATGACACACAGAACTGAGACTGAGCCCTTTAGTACAGTGCCTTATTGTCCTGAAAATACGGTATTTTGTTTTTTTATTCTGATTATCATAAAAAAATCCTAACACATAATTTTCGTTTAAGGGATGAATTGGTCTGGGTTCTTATGTGTTAAACAGTTTTCTCTTCATTGTATCTGTCAGCTTTTATGTATTCTGCTGCTCTGTAGTTGCCTAGGCAGAGTTCCCCTATATAAACTATAATAGCTGACTATTTTCTATTTTAAAACCAGTATTGATTCCGTGTCCCAGGCTCTGTGCTGCATCTTGCTTACTGTACATAATTGTTCCTCTGCACCTATGATGATAATATGCTGCTGTTCCTAATAGAAGACACTCCTCCTATACTGGATGCAATCTCCAACAGGATGTGTTTCTGCTTGATGGACCTAGATCTGTCCAAGCTGCAGGAAGAGGGAGTGTGATTCTGACAAAAAAAAAAAAACAAGACTATAATTGGCTTCCCTGCAGCCATGAGGTCAAGTCCAGCCCTCGCCGCCTCTCACGGACAAACACAAACATGCCATCATGTTTGTGTGTGTGTGTGTGTGTCTTTCACTGAGCGTAATGAGCTGGCTGGCTGCTCAACGAGCTCCCTATTAATCTGTGGCGCACACATAAAAACAAAATCTTGTTTGTGTTGTTCTGCAAACATTAAAAAAACCCATTGGATTTTTGAAGATTCCGAGAAAGGGAAATCACAGCTTGACTCAGTAGAGGACTATAATTTCCACTCACACTCCTACTGTATCGCAGCCAATTCGACCCTCTGCTAATACGTTGCTTTGACATTCGTGAGCAGGGTTAATAGAACTGTAATGGTGCATATTCAGCAGCAGTTACAGTATAGTAATTTATTCCCTAGACGAGTGGACCATATAGAACACATTTTAAAGTTTTTCATAATACTTCTGACTCCCAAAAGTCTGCATCTTGACATATATGTAACATTGGGCATTAGTGGTAAATTCCATATCAGGATGATTAGTAAATGTCACTTTGGGAGTCTTAAATTTAGACATAAAACCTCATAATGAAGAGTCTGGGGGAACCAACGTTCTCGTTACACCGGTGTAGCAACACTGTGGGTCCTTATGGGTTAAACGCACCATCGTTGATTTCAGCTTGTCCTACAATAAAGCTTTACGTTTCTGCAAACCGCGGACACGTTGAATGGGAAAGTTTCAGACACGGTGACGACATCGTACAGACGACGCGCTCAGTTTTATTAGTGGAGTTTGTGGGGGGGGGCTGCAGGAGATGCCGGTTCAACGCCACCAGGCCAAGGCCCGTCGCATTTTACTGGCAATCAACTGGATATTTTATTGGACCTTAAATAAGTGTTTTTTTTGGTGCCTATATCTAACCACCTTCTAACCAGTGTTGTTGCTTTTTTGAAAATTTGACTTTTTTTATCAAGTCTTTTAATTTGGAAGTCCTCTGTTTCTCCCCTGTTCAAGGGTTATTTTCAGGGAGTTTTACCTTGTATGATGTCAGGGTCTAAGGACAGGGGATGTTGTTGCTTTTGTAAAAACTGTAAAGCCCTTTGGGGAAAATCTGCGATTTGTGATTCCGGGCTACACAAATAAAACCAAATTTAATTTATGTTCCCTCAAGGAACACGGGCCATCCATGGAACTCCTCCATCCTCTCCGGTCCCTTCTGACTCATGTTGTTGCCATGGCACCTTTAACTCCTTGTTTTTTTATTAGTTCTTCTCCTGGATGTTCTGATTTGTGGAAAAAAAAATATTCGGCTACTGCCAAGAAATTAACATATATGATGAAAGTTGATATTAAACCTATCTTGATTAACAACTGTCAATATTTATAACTAGCTACTTTATTAGATGTACATTGAATGCAATTCACAATATTAGTATTTTAAATATAAATATATGTATTTATTCTTCCACCAGACCAGTGCTTCTCAATTATTTTCTGCCCCCCACCCATGGAAGAAGAAAACATCATACTCATACTCTGTGCTGTATGCTCCCTGCTCTGATCTGCCAATGAGAGCGCCACTGCCCCCTAATGTAGTGAAGGTGCAATTGCACTTTTTTCTAGGACAGTAAAAAATAAATAAATAAATAAATACAAAAATAAAAAAACATGTTCCCCGAGGTCTAACCCGCCCCCCCTTGACGGAGCCAACCAGACCAACATGAGCCTGCAGCATTTAGTCTATAAAACAGTGTTCTATGCTGATGGTTTCAGAGGTTGCATCATATGTCAAATTTGCATTTCTGCTCATTTTGAGTGTGTAACCTGTACTATAATGCAGGGTAAAGCAAAAAATAGTGAAGTGTGCATAGACTCCTGGTCTGGTCATTCATTGAAAACCTGTGGTTTCTGTGTGATGCGTTTAGCAGGCCGAATATCTGCAGCAGATCGAGTCGCTCTGGACGATTGAGGATTGAGAACATGAAATCTGTGTGGAGGCAGACCATTGTGTCTGACAAACTGTGGGGGGGGGGGGTAAAAAGCTCCTCTTTCTTGTTGCTGATAATTCCCAAGGCTAATTACTGTTGATCTAAATCTCATAGGAGTATTTACAGGCTCTTTTCAAAACTCCTCAACTCACACAATTTTGCTGTCAAAAGCTTTGAAAATAGCAAAGATGCCTCAAATCTGCTTGTTTTATTTAATCTTTAATTCCTGGTAATATTCCCACTACTTGACACTGGGTCGCCACCACCACCACAGATTGCCTTCTGAACCTGAGAAACGTTTAATCATCTAATCCCCTCTGCTGGACAAAGTCACTCTGCTTCTTTTTCCATCTTTTTGGTGCTGACTCTGTTTCCTCGTCCCATTGCTTCTGTGAAAATTCAATCTTTGTGTTTCCGGGCTCCGTGATGAAATTTAAAGAAGCCGTGTTGCTCTTGGAAGCAGATAGCCAGGCTCAGACGGCGGATGACGGGACTCGGTGTGGTGTCGGCGCACAGATGGTGGTGAAGGGCCCTCATGCAGACTCTACAGATGGCATCCCGGGTAAAACAAACCAGCCCGCCTCCTGCTTCCACCTCTTGGCTGGGGATGAACGGGAGGACCGGGGAGGGCTGGAGGGGAAACCAGAGTGATCCGTTTGCCCTCGTGGAGAAAACAGTGGTTCCCGCCGTGTCCCTGCAGGTCTCTGGACAGAACTGCTTCCTGTGGACCCTGTCCAGGCAGGCTGGTAGAGATCTGACCCATATCTGACGCCGCTTTTGGTTATTTTATAATGTCTGAAGGCAGACGGATGGGAATATTGTGTCATAGCGGACGGATTTGGGAAAATAAAGGTGTGTGAATGAAGTATAGAAATTGGTGGTGATTACATAGTACTAACATTTTTTATGGTGAAACACACGGATAAAACAAGCACACAAGTGTGTGTATTTAAAAATAGAGCGGGGTAATGTCATCAATCAAACCATCAAAGCCCTTATCCTCTGTTTCTGATTCCAACAGCAGCTAAATCTCCATCAAACATGCCAGCTTCACTTTCTTCACCATCAGAGTCACTTTCCTCTAAATGATGCGTTATAATCCGCTGGAAGTTGCTGCGCTACCGTAGTCCTGGTCTGGATGGAGAAATGGCACCGAAACGAAAGCACCAAGACGGAAATGTTCAGTTTTCATTTCTTCCACTAGCTATACTGATTTTAGTCGAATGGTGACCGTCAGAACGCTTCTCCCAATCGTTCTTTGCTCTGTGATCCACTGATCCAGTCTCTGCTCTGTGATCCACTGATCCAGTCTCTGCTCTGTGATCCACTGATCCAGTCTTTGCTCTGTGATCCACTGATCCAGTCTCTGGTCTGTGATCCACTGATCCAGTCTTTGCTTTGTGATCCACTGATCCAGTCTTTGCTCTGTGATCCACTGATCCAGTCTCTGCTCTGTGATCCACTGATCCAGTCTTTGGTCTGTGATCCACTGATCCAGTCTTTGCTCTGTGATCCACTGATCCAGTCTCTGCTCTGTGATCCACTGATCCAGTCTTTGCTCTGTGATCCACTGATCCAGTCTTTGCTCTGTGATCCACTGATCCAGTCTCTGCTCTGTGATCCACTGATCCAGTCTTTCCTCCAACTCGTACCACCTGTCTAATGTCTTAAACTCAGCTGTGTAGCTGATTTCCTTCAGTTTAAACTGTGCTTTATCAGCGTGTCTCTTTACCATTTTCAGGTTGTTAAAACAACGATGTTCTGCATAACGCACATCCCCGTTATTTCATCTACAATCCATGCCCACACTTCCCCTACATACATACATAGGAAGCACCAACATTTTGAAGAAAATAGAAGACTTTAATGTGCGCCTTATAGTTGTGAAAATACGGTAATGCTTGTGGGGAGAAAATTGTGTGTGTGTGAGGGTGTCAGCACGAATGACAGATTTATGGTTGTTGCTGGGATAAAACGAACAAACAAATC